>OY804604.1:26335258-26524375 GCA_963680895.1 Fragum sueziense
GGGTTAAAAGAAATTCTGAAGTATTGGCTGTTTTTGGATCATCTATTGGTATTCTTTTGAGTAGGAAAATGTACATCAAAGATCAGACTGCCTGTAAATAGAGTCTGATCTTTGTCTATGCTGTCTTACAAACACAATAGATTCTGAGTTTAGAAAATAAAAATTTACAAGGGTTAAACTAATAATCAAAGTTACAGATAGAAGTGAGTGATCTTTTATTGAAATAAAAAAAAGATAATTGTCCATTGAACCCTATGTTGTTGGTACTCATTGAAATAGTCTTTTTTTATGAGATTTAGATGAGTACCCACAACATAGGGCTTGGAACGAAATAACTCTTTCAAAATATTGTTACCCCGATCTTTTCTACTGCTGTATGGTAGCTTAAGTATCCATGGTTGATTGCAATTCTGAGGTACAGGTTGGCTGTTATAGATCATCAATGGGTGTTTGTTTTGATTGGGGGAATGTGTACATCAAAGAGATTAATGAAAAACTGTTAATCCATACCTGTTCTATTTCGCTATGATTCCAAAATATTTGGAATTTCCAGGCTTTAGGCCAGAGCCACAGATAAGAGGGGGTAAAGGCTTTTCTAAATGCAATATTTCATTAATTGTTCATCAAACCCTATGTTGTGGGTACTCATTGGAATCATCTCATTGAGACAATTCAAATGAGTACCCACAACATAGTGTTTGGATTCAAAATAAAAAATTTAGAATGCCTTCTTCATCTCTTATCTGTTGCTTTGTTTTATGCTTTGTTAGATATGAACAATGTATTTTGTATATTTCTCAAGTTTTGATCCTATATAAGTACTGTCTGTTTAAAACCCTTTCCAAAATGGCAAAGTCCAATTAGAAAGAAGTAACAGTGGACTAAAAATCATTGAGGAAAAAGAAGAAATTGCAGATATTCAGGCAGCAATATATCTCTCAATGTTTTTCAAAACTATTTCTACCAGATCTTGTTAGGAAATTGATTGATTTATTGTATGGAAACATAAATAAGTACCCTTGAAGATTTATACTCCTTTAATTTTGAATTCATCTCAATGAAATAAATTATATTTCCTTCTTGCAGGTGGTCAAGCTCTGTACAACCATGGTGGATACAGGAAAAGCATTTAATAATGCCAGCAGGTTGGTTACGCTTAATCCTCTCCCAAAAAACTACAGTGGACTCCAATCTTAACCCATTAACAGACAGCAAAATTTTAGACGGGTCGAAGTACAAAGTCGTTGCAGACAATTTAAAGTGAATCAATTTTATGTTCTTTGGGGTAGAAAAAGTTGTAGAAAATGAAGAAATTTCTTGTCACAAGTTAAAGCTGCTGCAGACAACAACATTAGTGTAGATAGAAATAGTCTTAGGCATATAGAATTTAAGAAAATATCTCCTTGAAAGGAGAAAATTCTGATTATCATTTTGTCTCTATCTTTTCCCTAGCCTTTTCTACTAGGGACATCTAAGCCAGGTCTTGTTTGGGAAATTGTTAAACACTTATTATAGAATACATGTATAAGATTCAGAAATTGGCTTCATTCTTAAAATTGACTTTTGATCTCAGAACCTTGGACCTTGTGACCTTGACCTTCAAGTTTGACCTACTTTTAAAAAAACACAGATAACTCTTGTTTGTTTACTTACAGTGGATTCATCATGGGTGTGAGGGATTTGGCTGGATATTTTAGAGATGATGACATACTTTCTGTAAGTATACCTCAATTTTGATCCATTCCCAAACATGGACACTTTTTGACGCCCTTTAAGATAAAGGCTTTGGAAAACATGGTGGAAAATGAAGAAATTGCTTGTGACAAGCAATTTCTTCATTTCCCACAATATTTTCTATTCCCAAAAATATAAAAATTGTATTCACTCGAAATTGTTGTCTACATCATCTTTGAATTTGGAACAGTCCAAAATTTTACTGGCTGGTACTGGGTTAAACTCCTTGACTTACCCATGTCCCAAACATCAAAGTTTTAGCGAAGGTCCATTTTGAAAGCTGCTGCAGATGGCAAAATGGATTTTTCTAAAGATAAATTTTCTGATTAATAGAGCAAAGAAAACATTCAGGCAAAAAGAGAAAATGCCAAGCCAATTCTAGAAGGGATGTCAAAACCAGGTCTTGTATGGGAATGGGTAAACAAGACCTGGCCCTGTATAATCAATGATGGCATGATTTCCGGTGTATCTGTTTATCTTGGCCCCTGGGCAGCTTGGCCCCCGGGGGCTAAGCTACCCGCGGGTATAGCTTGAACTGTTACACCGGTCCAACTTGGTGGTACAATTGGTGATAATACAGGCCCCAGGGTTGGAGGGTTCTGAAGGAGAGAGGGCCAAAACATTGAATTCAGTAGGATTGAGGTTGTTGAAGGAAAATAAGAATTATGCTGGTTCATAAATGTTTTTAGCTCACCTGAGCACGATAGTGCTCATGGTGAGGTATTGTGATACCGCTGTGTCCGTCGTCCGTCGTCCGTCGTCCGTCGTCAGTCGTCCGTCGTCCGTCGTGCGTCGTGCGTCAACCTTTGGCTTGTGTGCACTCTAGAGGCCACATTTTTTGCCCAATCAACCTGAAATTTGCTCAGAATGATTGTCTTGATGAAATCTCGGACAAGTTCGAAATTGGGTCATCTGGGGTCAAAAACTAGGTCACGGGGTCAAATCTTAGTAAAACCTTGTGTGCACTCTAGAGGCCACATTTTTTGTCCAATCAACCTGAAATTTGCTCAGAATGATTGTCTTGATGAAATCTCGGACAAGTTCGAAATTGGGTCACCTGGGGTCAAAAAACTAGGTCACGGGGTCAAATCTTAGAAAAACCTTGTGTGCACTCTAGAGGCCACATTTTTTGCCCAATCAACCTGAAAATTGATCAGAATGATTGTCTTGATGAAATCTTGGACAAGTTTGAAATTGGGTCATCTGGGGTCAAAAACTAGGTCACGGGGTCAAATCTTAGTAAAACCTTGTGTGCACTCTAGAGGCCACATTTTTTGCCCAATCAACCTGAAATTTGCTCAGAATGATTGTCTTGATGAAATCTCGGACAAGGTCGAAATTGGGTCATCTGGGGTCAAAAACTAGGTCACGGGGTCAAATCTTAGAAAAACCTTGTGTGCACTCTAGAGGCCACATTTTTTGCCCAATCAACCTGAAAATTGATCAGAATGATTGTGTTGATGAAATCTTGGACAAGTTTGAAATTGGGTCATCTGGGGTCAAAAACTAGGTCACGGGGTCAAATCTTAGTAAAACCTTGTGTGCACTCTAGAGGCCACATTTTTTGCCCAATCAACCTGAAATTTGCTCAGAATGATTGTCTTGATAAAATCTCGCACAAGTTTGAAATTGGGTCATCTGGGGTCAAAAACTAGGTCACGGGGTCAAATCTTAGAAAAACCTTGAGTGCGCTTTAGAGGCCACATTTTTTGCCCAATTAACCTGAAATTTGCTCAGAATGATTGTCTTGATGCAATCTCGGGCAACTTTGAAATTGGGTCATCTGGGGTCAAAAACTAGGTCACGGGGTCAAATCTTAGAAAAACCTTGAGTGCGCTCTAGAGGCCACATTTTTTGCCCAATCAACCTGAAAATTGACCAGAATGATTGTCTTGATGAAATCTCGCACAAGTTTGAAACTGGGTCATCTGGGGTCAAAAACTAGGTCACGGGGTCAAATCTTAGAAAAACCTTGAGTGCACTCTAGAGGCCACATTTTTTGCCCAATTAACCTGAAATTTGCTCAAAATGATTGTCTTGATGCAATCTCGGGCAAGTTTGAAATTGGGTCATCTGGGGTCAAAAACTAGGTCACGGGGTCAAATCTTAGAAAAACCTTGAGTGCGCTCTAGAGGCCACATTTTTTGCCCAATCAACCTGAAAATTGACCAGAATGATTGTCTTGATGAAATCTCGGACAAATTTGAAATTGGGTCATCTGGGGTCAAAAACTAGGTCACGGGGGTCAAATCTTAGAAAAACCTTGTGTGCAATCTATAGGGCTCATTTTTTGCCCAATCAACCTGAAAATTGATCAGAATGATTGTCTTGATGAAATCTCGGACAAGTTCGAAATTGGGTTATCTGGGGTCAAACACTAGGTCACGAGGTCAAATCTTAGAAAAACCTTGTGTGCACTCTAGAGGCCACATTTTTTGCCCAATCAACCTGAAATCCGCTCAGAATGATTGTCTTGATGAAATCTCGGACAAGTTCGAAATTGGGTTATCTGGGGTCAAAAACTAGGTCACGTGGTCAAATCTTAGAAAAACCTTGTTTGCACTCTGAAAGCCACATTTTTTGCCCAATCAACTTGAAATTTGATCAGAATGATTGTCTTGATCAATTCTCGGACAAGATTGAAATTGGGTCATCTGGGGTCATAAACTAGGTCATGAGGTAAAATCTTTGTAAAACCATGTGTGCACTCTAGAGGCCACATTTTTTGCCCAATCAACCTGAAAATTGATCAGTTGGATTGTCTTGATCAATTCTAGGTCATGAGGTCAAATCTTAGTTAAACCTTGTGTGCACCCTAGAGGTCACATTTTTTGTCCAATCAACCTGAAAATTGGTATACAAAAAGTTATATCAGGTGAGCGCTTCAGGGCCAATGGCCCTCTTGTTTAACCCATTACCACACAATAACTCTTTTTGATTCCCTACAAGATAACGGCTTTTGAAAATGTTGCGGAAAATGAAGAAATTACTTTTGACAAGCGAATTCTTCATTTCCCACAATATTTTCTACCTTAAAACACCAAAAAAATACTGTTGGCCTAAAATTGTTGTGTGCAACATCTTTGAATTTAGACTAGTCTAAAATTTTGTCGTTTGGTTATGGGTTAAAAGCTATCTGTTTTTGGTAGTAAAGTCTTACATATTTAGCCAGTGTTATCTTCAATTTTTATGCCTTGTATCAAAAGATTTGAGGCATGTTGTTTTATTTGTGTTTATCTGTCTGTCTGTCTGTCTGTCTGAAAACTTCACTTTGTTTGATCCAAAAGTATGCCATTATGGGGGGACATTAGTGTTTCACAAACATAACTTGTTTTCTCTTCTTTTGAAAGCTTCACTTTTCTTATACTTTACAATACAAGCACAAATTTCTTCATATTTATAGGCTTAACTTTGCACCATTTTTCTTAGCAAAATTTATATCTGTGATCATTGGTTACTTAGTTTGCTTTAACTATTGCATTAGCTTCAAGAGAACTTTGCTTATCTTCTGTTCAATTGAACCTCAACATTTCTTAGATTAATGCCAACAGATTTCTTTTTCATAGAAATTGAAGTGTTTGTTGAGATAAAGCTTTAATATTAAGACAAAAGGAGAAAGTGCTGGTTATATGCATTTCTCTTTTTACCTCAGTGTTTACCTAAGCATTTTGTAATTAAGACTAAACTCACATCTTGTTTTTGAAAGTGTTAAAATATATTTGTCAAAAAATATTTATAGGCCAATAGCAGTGTAGCAGTAAGTAAGGGCATGCTTAATTTGTTTACTTTAATTTTGTATATTTTTTGTGATATATGAGCTGAAAGGGGCCATTTTAGGGTTTTTTTTGAAAAGATACAACTTATTCATTGTATGTGAGATTTTGTCTTAGCAAGCCTTAGATTCTAGCTTCACTTTGTTCCATACGAAAGGTTTGTCAGGAATAAAAAGGAGGTAAAATCCTTCTTTTGTAAA
Source organism: Fragum sueziense (assembly GCA_963680895.1). Lineage (NCBI taxonomy): Eukaryota > Metazoa > Mollusca > Bivalvia > Cardiida > Cardiidae > Fragum > Fragum sueziense. Next base: position 26,340,966 of record OY804604.1, read on the forward strand.
GTTGGAAAGATTATTATACCCCCCACCTACGAAGTAGAGGGGGGTATATTGGTTTCACCATGTCTGTCTGTCTGTCTGTCCGTCCGTCCGTCCGTCCATCCGTCCGTAGACTTTTTCGTTTCCGTGCTCTAACTCATGAACCGGTTGACCTAGGATCATGAAACTTTACACAGTTGTTGCCCATGACCCAAGGAGGTGCCCTATTGTTTTTGGGTCACGAAGGTCAAAGGTCAAGGTCACAATTGGACTTTGTTTAAAATCCGTTTCCGTGCTCTAAGTCATGAACCGGTTGACCTAGGATCATGAAACTTTACACAGTTGTTGCCCATGACCCAAGGAGGTGCCCTATTGTTTTTGGGTCACGAAGGTCAAAGGTCAAGGTCACAATTGGACTTTGTTTAAAATCCGTTTCAATGCTCTAACTCATGAACCGATTGACCTAGGATCATGAAACTTTACACAGTTGTTGCCTATGACCCAAGGAGGTGCCCTATTGTTTTTGGGTCACGAAGGTCAAAGGTCAAGGTCACAATCGGACTTTGTTTAAAATCCGTTTCCGTGCTCTAAGTCATGAACCGGTTGATCTAGGATCATGAAACTTTACACAGTTGTTGCCCATGACCCAAGGAGTTGCCCTATTGTTTTTGGGTCACGAAGGTCAAAGGTCAAGGTCACAATTGGACTTTGTTTAAAATCCGTTTCCGTGCTCTAAGTCATGAACCGGTTGACCTAGGATCATGAAACTTTACACAGTTGTTGCCCATGACCCAAGGAGGTGCCCTATCATTTTTGGGTTACGAAGGTCAAAGGTCAAGGTCACAATTGGACTTTGTTTAAAATCTGTTTCCGTGCTCTAAGTCATGAACCGATTGACCTAGGATCATGAAACTTTACACAGTTGTTGCCCATGACCCAAGGAGGTGCCCTATTGTTTTTGGATCACAAAGGTCAAAGGTCAAGGTCACAATTGGACTTTGTTTAAAGTCTGTTTCCGTGCTCTAAGTCATGAACCGGTTGACCTAGGATCATGAAACTTTACACAGTTGTTTCCCATGACCCAAGGAGATGCCCTATTGTTTTTGGGTTATAAAGGTCAAAGTTCAAGGTCACAATTGGACTTTGTTTAAAATCTGTTTCCATGCTCCAACTAAAGAACCTTTTCACCTATAGCACTTTTTTCAGTGACAAGGCGCTAGTGGGGGGTATTTGTCCGCTTTGCGACAGTTCTAGTTTGAATTCATTTTTGTTGACATTACAATGCCTTAGAAGAAGAAGGGCGTAAGTGAAAAAACATAGTTTTGAGAAAACTGGAAAAAACTGTTTTATTTCAAAAGGAAAAAAGAATAAACAACCTTTTTCTACAGCCAAATTGGTCAGCATGACAAGTTCAAATGTCTATGAAATTTGCACAATATTTAGAGCTTGAAATGCCCTTTCCAAAAATGTATGCATCATAAAAGGTCGTAAGTACCACTTACAACCTTATTCTTCTAAGGCATTTCCTCCTCAAAATGAAAAAGAATAAAATGTTTTTGATATATCAGCTAGATTGATTACATTTAGATAAGAGATAATTAGCAAAGTTTTGCTGTAGTGTCTACTGATTGTTAAGTTGGAAAGTTTTTGTACAGAAGTCTACAAACGCACTTCTTTTACTTTCATCAGAACACCTCAAATAGCCCCTTTTTGTGTAACAGATCAAAGAAATTTTTAATCTAATTCTTATTAAAAACTTCTCAGTGTAATACACATCATGAAAAACATTATAACTAAAATGCAACTTGGTCTCAAACAACACTATTTTAGACTGGTCCAATTCAAAAGTTAGTGCAGATAGGAAAATTGATACCTGTTTTGGTACAGATATATTTGCTATACGATATGGGAGAGAAAATATTGATACAAAAGGATTAAATGTTGATTGTCTGTATTTTATTCTTTTGTCTCAATGTTTTTCCAAAAAAATTGTGTTAAGGAGTAGGACATAAAAAATCTGGGCTTAACTGGAAAGGGAGAAATGATAACCTAATCTTTAACATCACCTGGTTTTGATGACCCTGCAAAAGAATTGGAGAAAAATGTTGGCAAAGATGAAATACTTTTTAGAAGCATTTTGTTCCGGATTTATGCGATGAGGGTCAAGACTGATTCAATTATGAAGATTTGACTTTGTAATATTAATATCAAGAAAAAAGTAAATATTTTGCTATTTGTGTACATTGTGTAGTATACCAATATGTGCAATTTAATCAAACATGTACATGTATTAATGTCTCTTCTCTCAAAACACAACTTATGTATTTAACAATTTAACATAAATCATGGCAGAACAACTTATGCTAACTCTGTATTTCCCGTTATAAAGAATGATTATTTCATACTAGATAAAGAAAAAAAAAACAAAACAATAATTATGATTGTACATACTTTCATGTAATTTTTTAGCTCGACTTTTCGAAGAAAATGAGAGCTTATACTGTCACCCGAGCGTTGGCATTGGCGTCGGCATCAGCGTTGCAACAAAGGTTAAAGTTTTTTCAAACATCAATGACTTCCATACTATCAAAGGGATTCAACCCAAACTTGGAATACTTATTCACCATCACACCATCTACCTTACTACCAGGGCCCATGACCCTGGCTCAACTATATTTGGAGTTATGCCCCCTTTATACTAAGCAACTTAGAAAGTCGAGCGCACTGTCTTCGGACAGCTCTTGTTTTACGAAATTGTTTAAGTGGTTTTTGCCATCTTTCAGCAAAGCAAAATAGTTTTATTTGAATAGGCAAGGTTATGATTTTAGCTTGAATGTTTGGAGAATAATTACCAGAACATTTTTCACCACAAGGTTCAGTGTTGGAGTAATATTGAGGTGAAGGCTATCAGGCTATTTCCTTTGTGTCTAGGACTACTAATTCTTATGCTTTGTAATTTTGCACATTGTGTGTGGGACATTGATGCAAGTCCCAAAACTGTTATAATGTATTATGCCCCCCCTTCCAGTTTCTACAGATACTAATGCTTTGAAAGTTTGCACATGTGTGTAGGACATTAAGGTTACAAGGTTAAGGCCCGGTCCCACTGCACTTTCGGATGCAAAGGGGATATAAAACGTACAAAAAACCTTGCTTTCCGTTAGACGTCTCTTTCCATCCGTTGGAAGTCCGATGTGTACTTATTGCATACGTTTTATCCAACGGGCATCCGTCAACCGTAATTTCATCCGCGCAAGAAGTTTTGAGCTGCCCAAAACTTTTAGAACGGATGAACCTTCCGTCATGTACGATATAAATCCGCAATATAAACGAGCAACAGACGTTCTACGTCCGTTATCAGTCCGTTGTATCCTTTCTTCATTCTATAGGCATCCTTGAAACTCAAATCAACCGAAACTGAAAAGGGATTGATGGGGGAACGATAAGGTAGATGGAACGTCTATACATCGTTAGCAGCACGGAAATAGATAAGAGAGTAGGAAATAGAAAGGATGTAAGCATATGCATCGCGTATATGAAGTATTCAAATGGAAAAAAAAGAGTTTTTATCTGGGATGTATTCCGTAAATTTAGCTTGACATCCGCTCCCATCCGCCAGGCTTCCCACGAATATCCATTTAAAATCCCGACTATATACTACTGACGTGCGCTCTTTTCCGTTATATTTTCGCCATTTTCTAAGCGGATGGAAACGGATGGTACCACTACCGAAATTTTGCTCGTCCGTTGTGTCCTTTTTGCATACGTTTTTGTCAATCGGCCAGTGGGACCGGGCCTTTACTGACCTATAGTCCCATAACTCAACAACCACTTAATCAGAATTTTGTCCCCATTTCAGTTAAGGTTCTTAGTTAAGGTTACTATTATTGGCCTGGGTTTCTATAAGTCTGCATCTACTAATGCTACTTTCCAGAAACGTTGTCATATGTGAGGAACTATATCACTAGATTATAGGCAATGTTCCATACCTCTTTCAAGCGTTTAAGAAATATCATGCTCCCATGTAAACTTGATACCTACAACAGTGAAGTGCTGGTACCCACAAACTTCTCTTGTTTGATGTCTATTTTCATGCCCAAATTTCGAAAGATTGGGGGCATATTGTTTAACCCATGTTTGTCAGTCTGTCGGTCCATCTGTCTGTCCGTCTGCCCAAAACATAACATGGAAACTTAACATTGACCTTTTTTTTTCCAGAAAAAGCCATTTGGAGGGCATTGGTGTTTGACAAACACTTTTTGTTTTATATTTAAGATCTTTACATTTTTGGGCTACTTTATGTTTCATTCATAATTATATTGTTAGTTTTGTTATGTTGTATTTACATATTTTGTGTTGATATCTTTTGTTGATGATCCTGCATTTTGTTTCACCCGTTTTATATCACAAGGCATGGATCATGAGTTTCACTTTTCTTCTCCCATATCTAAGATCAAGACAACTTATTTACTTTTTATGCCCCCGATAGGGAGGCATCATAAATTTGACTTGTCCGTCCGTCTGTCCGTCATTCCATCCAAAAACTTTAACATTGGCCATAACTTCCTTATTACTTAACATATTCGCTTCATACTTTACCACAACATTCCTTGGTACATTACCTATCTGTAGGTACATACTTTGGTGACCTTGACCCCTGGATGACCTTGACCTTGAACATAGATTGGCCATAATTTAAAATCAAAGCGGTGTCGGGGGCATTGTCATCTTACAGTGACAGCTCTTGTTCAAAGCTGTTTTATTTTCAATGCTTATTACTGAAGTAAATTGAAATAAACATGTTGTTTTGGAATACAGGATTTACAAAAATGTCCTTATCGTATCCTATTGTATGTACGAGGTATAGTCAAAAAGTTCCCGGACTGCCTTTGAATTGTATTTTTTCCGACGTATTTGATTCAAGTCTTTATTCAATAAGTAATTTCGAAATGTAAACTACCACTTTGATAAGTTTTTGTGGTTTTAAATTGTTAAAGATCAAAATTTTCTAAGACGTTAGAGCATAGTGTTCAAGAGTACGGATCACTTTGAAATAACGCTTTTTCCCAATATTCTAACTATTATTCAAAGGACCGCATCTTAGAAATTACAGGGGCTTTTACATGCAGCCTCGATATGGCATCACATCAACATATTTTCTGGACAATTTCAAAATTTTAACGTCGTGGCATAAAAATTCTGCGTTTCATACATATTTCTCATAGCAATGGATGAACGGCAACTGAAATCAAGGCGACGTCATCACAGGGTACGGAACAAATCGGCGCTATTAACGTGACGTCTATGTGAAGGGCGGAATGACGCCTATGGAAATTTAGAAGTTCTTTAAATCAAGCAACGGCTTCAGCGCATATTCTTGGACAACTTTAATTGACACAAGAAATTTTGGAATTAACGAGCGAAAATAAGCGATGATCTTAGCAATGAGCGGCCTAAAACGTGCTTATTTAGACATGAAGACCGACATTCTCACCGACCGATGGAAATCATTCGGCGATGTAGCTAATATTGTTGGAATATTTGTCGTGGTGCAATTCAAAGAATAATTTCGATAAAATAAAATACGTCTAAACTGTACACATGACGGGAGGCGCGGCTTTAGACGGACGATGAGCATAAGACCCGCGTCTTTGAACGTTTCCTAAGAAGCGTGTGAACGCTGATTTTACAAGGATAATGTACCTTACCAACCTAATGCAATAATCGTGCCGATATTAGAATTAAAACCACATAATGTTCTAAGCTATGAAAGACTGTCTGTCCCACACGCAATGCAGCCCGGACTCAGTAAAATGTCATTTCAGCATTTCTCTTGTTTATTGAAATTTCCCCGATGTTGCAGGTTTGAGTCAAACGAAGAGCTTTGGCCTGCGACCAGGTCAGCTGTGAAATGTTATGACAACGAATTCATTCGTTTGCTCCATATGTGTATCGCGATGGGAAGTACGGTATCTAGATCATTTTGATAAATAATTCAAAAAGTTGTGAACTAACCCGAAATCATTGATTTTCGCTCTGTAAAATACGACGTTATGTAGACGTCGCCGTGCGACGTCAAAGTGATCCATACATTGTTTATGTATGTTTTTGCGACTGTAAAATAATATGTTATATGTATTGTATCAATATAAATGATATATGTACTTATCGGACATGATTTCCTCTTTTTAGGTATATAAGTTTTAGAAATATCAGAAAGCATATAATGTACGTACGAAGGCAGTCCGGGAACTTTCTGACTGTACCTCGTATAATTTCGCCCATGTCCATCTTTTTGCCTTTTAAAAAAAACGAGAAAAAGGGCCATAACAGCATTAACAAGTACTATTGTTTCCAAATCAGCAAATGGTCAAATGGTTAGGATCTGTACTACTAATTTACAATAACTGGTCATGATGGTGCTATCATAGAGCAGCATGGATATTTATCAGACTCTACATATGTGCAAGCTGATCTGGATCCATGTTGGTCTTAGATGTCATAAAGGCCCCTTTTCTATAATCGGATATAACTATGTTTTGTGCCATAGTCAATACATTATGTAACCATTTGAAAGAATTACAGTTAACACTGGCATATTTTTGGATGTCCTTAACACGGTGTATAATCATGTGACACAGAATTTCCGATAATCTTCAATATCTTTTTTAATACTTGACCAGTTTGAATTCGGTTTGAAGCAGAGTAGGTGGGAAAATGCCAGGAATAAGCTGGATTTGTTGGATTTTTGAAAAATCAACTGATAAAAAGTTATTGAAGATAAACCAAAATTTTGGTTTATCTTCAATAACTTTTTTATCAGTTGATTTTTCAAAATTCAACCACGTCCATCTAATGCGTGACGTCTGTCCACATTCTTTGCTTCAAACCGAATTCAAATCGGTCCAGTATTTACAAAATTATTGAAGATTTTCTGAAAATATTGTATCACCTGATTATCCACCGTGTTTAAGTATTGAAGTAAGTAAAACAGTGGATATTTGTACTTTATGAATATGTAAATAAGTTACCTCAATTTCGTAAATAATTTTGTAAAAAGAAAAAGGAAAAAGTATTGATTACAACTGTTTTGTAGATGCAAGGAACACTAGTCTGTCAGAAGATTGAGAAACAAAAAAACTATGTTTCTCCTACCAATTTAATCAAAATAATTTTGCTGTTGTTAATGTATTTCAGACCTGCTTGACCAAGTTCTGTCAGTCCATGAGTGAAATGCTGAAATTTTACAATGTAAGTACTGTAACCATTTTCAAATACAATATGATATCAGGGCAATAGATTAGAGGGGTGAAGACATTCTAAAAATGTTATTTGAAATCTAAACCCTATGTTGTAGGTATTCATTTGAATCGTCTCGACGAGACGATTCCAATGAGTACCCACAAAATAGGGTTTGATGAACAATAAATGAAATAATACATTTCAAAAAGCCTTCACTCTCACTTATCTGTAGCTCTGTGATATTCACACAGTTTCTGTACAGGAATATTTGAGGTAAAACATTTACAAAACAAGCAAAGGTGAGCGATAAAGGGCCATTCTGGCCCTCTTGTTTCACCATGTCAGGATAGCTGAGCTTTTAACCCATTTCCATACGGCAAATTTCAATGGGATGCAATTTAAGATTTTTTGGTCTTTTTGGGTAGAAAACACTGTGAGAAATGAAGAAATTGCTTGTCACAAGCAATTTCTTCATTTTCCACAATGTTTTCTAAAGCCTTTATCTTATTGGTGTCAAAAAGCGTCATTGTTTTGGAATGGGTTAATGTCTCACACTATCAATCAAAGAAATCTAGGGTTTGCCATGGTCCTTTGACAATGAAACTCGACAGAAAGGATTTGTCTCTCATCATTGATTGATTGAATGAGGTTTAACAACTCTTTGGCAACTGGACCACCTAACCTAAGATTCCTGTTGTTCCTCATACCAGTACTATCACGACATCCCTTCCGATAATCCATTTGCTCGCCATTATGGCTTTATGACTATCAAACCTTTGGTCGGAGACAATTTTGTTGTCTTTCATCATAGGATGAATCTTATATGAGTACTCTATATGAGATGAGGATCTCACTCAATTGTTTATTGCAGATACTGATGGATCAAGCACAAAGATCTGTTTGTAAAAACTTGAACTCATTTATCAAAAAGTAAGTACATGAAGCTTTGTATGGATTTAGTAATCTTAATGCTTAGTGCTATGCTTCAATTTATCATGATTCTTGAAAGAATTTTAGTAGATGATAGATTGATTACCCTTATACTAAAGATAACTAACCTTTAATCTGCTCTGTCAGAGATTTTGGTATAGTATCTCAAATGTTAATGCTGAAGAATTTTGATTTTTAATACACTAAGAACTTATTTTGTTTTATTGAACAGTGAAATCAAGAAGGTTAAAGATACTCGTAAACATTTTGAGAAGATCAGCGATGACATGGATAGTGCTCTAGCTCGTAACTCACAGTCCCCGCGCAGTAAACCACAGGAATGTGAGGACTCGTATAACCTCATGATGGCCAACAGATCATGTTTTGCTCACACCTCACTAGATTATGTTTACCAGGTAATTTTAGCCCATACAATGAATCAATTTACTAGTGTGTGCTGGTTTTCTTATTGCCTAAAACCCATTACAAGATGGTCAAATTTTAGACTCAAGTGAATGAAATTTTGATATTTGGTCTTTTTGGGTTTTCTAATACACAAAGTATTGCCAGTGATGAGTGCCGGTCTAGACTGGGGCACATGCTTTAAGACATCCAGTGGAAAAATGCTATGATACAAAACATAAACATTCTATTGTGTGAAATCTTGTTAGTCCAAGGGAGAAAACTTTTTCTTATTTCTGAGACATAATTTACCAGAGTTGTCTTTTACTGGTTTTGAAATAATTCTATATTTTCTATGTCTGTTTACAGATCAATATTTTGCAGTCCAAAAAGAGATTTGATGTTTTAGAAACAGTAAGTAGCGCTCTAACCCATTAACCCTTTCCCAAATGACAAGATTTTGAACCAATCCTATGGCAATGAATTTTGTGCTAATGATAGATTACTTTTACCGTTTTGTTTTGATAAACTTTTGGTGTTGTTATAAAATCTCGTAACTACGGCTTGAATCAAGCCGTAGTTACGAGATTTTATAACAGCACCCACGAAATACTATTATTTTCTCGAATTTACATCAGGCTATACTGGATAAAATCGGTCCGTATTTGAAGGGTGCAGTGTCCATGGTCAATAGGAAGTGCATCAGGCTCATGATCAAGAGGTTCTTGGATCGTTCCCAAGTAGCAAAATGGAAGCAGAATAAAGAGGGAATTAAAATGATAAGCTTCTAGCTTTTGTCCAGATCGATGTAAAATAAATCAGTTTAACTCTTTCGCTGCCAAATTTCCTGGAATTGTCCTATTTTCAGTGCCAAATTTTGGAAACTTCATAAAGGGCTTATCAGTTTATAGAATAGTAAAAAATCTTTGTTTGATAATTTTAAGCTGAAACTTTCAGGAATTGTTGCACATAAACTGCTTTGCCTAATAGCATACTTTTTATCAGGCAGTTTGATCAGATGACCTTGACCTTGAATGACCTCAATAAGCTATTGTTTGAATAGTCTTTCTATGGGTCACTTTTCGGCGACATTGGCAGCGAAAGAGTTAAGTTTAATGTTGAAAGAAAATAAAAAATGGTATAGTTATAGGAAGTGATATTATGATCTAGCAGAGAATGTTTTGTCAATGTACAATGCCGATTAATTAAATATTGCTTGCAATTGGTTCAAACATTGAAAATTTTAAAAAAAGATCCTGTATCATTTCAGATGTTATCGTTTATGAAGGCGCAGGGGACATTTTTTCACCAAGGTCATGAACTCTACCAGGATTCAGATCCATATATGGTAGAAATGGCGGACAAGGTGAGTGCCTTCTGTACTCTATAGTCCTTTATTAACCCTTTCCCATACGACAAAATTTTAGGGTGATCCACTTCAAAAACTGCCATAAATGACAAAATAGAAGTTATTAAAGATATAATTTGTGTCAAATATGGCATAGAAAATATTGAGACAAAAGAAGAAACTGCTGTTTATCAGCAGTTTCTTCTTTTGTTTCAATGTTTTCTCAAGCCTTTCCTATTAGGGACGTCAAAACCAGGTCTTGTTTGGAAAAGGGTTAAAAAATGATATTTTAGGCTTGATTATGCCAAAAGCTTTTGCAGACAGCAAAATTAATGTCATTTGAAATGGAAGATTAGCAAGGTATTGCTTAGAAATATGAAAAAGAAAATATTAAAAGAGAAGAAGAAAAAGCTTGTTACTAATTTTATTGCTCTTTCATGATTGTTAAACTATGATATTTGGAATATTTTTACATCATTACTGCATCATAAATCGGCATTATTCAATGGAAGTCTAGACTGACAGGGATCGTGCAATTGGCGATAATAATGATTATCTTCCAATGACAGAAGGCTGTTCTTTTTTGCACTCTTAATTAATTAATTTCATTTGTCAATAATGTCACATGATTATTAAAGCCAATGGAAATTTGTATTAGAATTTTTATTTGTTATGGTATTTACTGCCATCAATGAAATGTTGAATGAATAAACAAGAATTGACATTGTGACAACAGAAGTAAATCTTTAAGTTGTAAATGATGACTGATACTAGGAGACTTAATCTAATGCTTATCCCTTTTCCAAACAAAACCTGGTTTTGATGTCCCTGATAGAAAAGGCTTGAACGGTCGTATTATGTTATGGCCCCGCTCGTCTGTCTGTCCGTCCGTCTGTCCGTCCGTCCGTTAGCAATTTCTTGTGTGCGCAACTCCTCCTACAGTTTTGATCAGAATTTGATCAAACTTGCCACAATGAATCTCCATGGTGTCTAGTTGTGCATACCGCTTACGGAATTTAGATAACTGTTTTCGTTCTTGAATTATCTGCCCTTGAATTTAAGAAAAAATGCCCATTTTCTCAAAAATGTCCATTTTCTCCTGTGTGCAACTTCTACAGTTTCAACCAGAATTTAATCAAACTAGCCACAATGAATCTCTGGTGTTTTATTGTGCAAACAAAATTTTGATAACTTTTCATGTTTTAATTATCTGCCCTTGAATCGAAAAAATGGCCAATTTTACTGACAAGCCCCTCTCGGGCGTATATGCGCCGCTCTGCGAAGCTCTTGTCTCCTTTTGCCTCAATATTTTCTATTCTATTTTGTACACAAATCATATCTTTATCATCACCCATTTTGTTGTCTCCAGCAGCTTTCAAATTGGACAACCCTTAACCCTTTCCCAAACTGCACAATTTTAGGTTGTTCTAATTCGAAAGCTCCAATAGACGACAAAATGAATGTTGCTAGAGGTAAAATTTGTGAACAATAAAGCACAGAAAACATTGAGACAAAAGGAGAAGATGCTGATTATCAGCATTTTCATCTTTTGCCTCAATGTTTTCTAAGACCTATTTTCTTAGGGACGTCAAAACCAGGTCTTGTTTGGAAAAGGGTTAACTCATAAATGTTGCAGGTGACAGAATTAAGTGCCAAAGCTAAAGCAGAATGGAAAGAGATGGAAGAACGTCATAGTCTTGTTCAGAACAAGGTAAGGCTAGATAACAAGCTTGTTAACCCTTGCCCATACAGTGACTCCTTTTGACTGCTCACAAGATACTGGCTTTGGAAAACAATGTGGAAAATGAAGAAATTGCTTGTAACAAGCAATTTCTTCATTTCCCACAATGTTTTCTACCCAGTATGACCAAATAATGTCAAATTTCATTCACTTAAATTTATTGTCTGCAACATCTTTGAATTTGGACAGCTCCAAATTTTGTTGTTTGGTAAATGGTAATTGATGAACCGTTTCCCATACAAGACCTAATTGTGAAGTCCCTTTGAGAAAAGGCTTTAGAAAACATTGAAGCAAAAGAAGAAAACGCTGATAACCACCATTTTTTCTTTTTGCCTCAATATTTTCTTTGTTACCACAGCTAATATCTTTTCTGATATTTGTCTCCTATCAATGGATGGATATTCTTAAATTTATTTGGGAGAACAGCTGGAGGCTTGGAAAGGATGTTTTGTTAGTCCTTGAGAGAGAATTGACAGGAATCTTACCTACGTTGCTCCAGCCACCACAACATGACTTTTAACCCTTTCCCAAACAGCAAATCCTAAGATGATCCAATTCAAAAGCTGCTGCAGATGACAAAAGGGATGTTGTAAAAGATAGAATTTGTGTGTAAGATAGCACAGAAAATATTGAGACAAAAGGAGAAACTGCTGGTCATCAGCAGTTTCTTCTTTTGTCTCAATGTTTTCCCAAGCCATTTCTAATAAGGACATCAAAACCAGGGCCCCCATATTACTAAACATTTTACAATCAATTTTTTGTGTAAATTGTATAACAAGACATCTGATTGCACGAGAAATCCGACTGAGCCAATCAGGGCTGTTGTTACAAGTAATTATGCAAAAATCAAACATACGATCGTTAGTATTACGGGCCCCAGGTCATGTTTAGAAAAGGGTTAAGAATGTGTTACACACCATTCATTTCATTATTTTCTGTGCTGTATTGTACACCAAATGTTAATGCTCCCCCAATCAACATACATTTTGTCATCTGTAGCATCTTAGAAATCGTAGCAGTTTGAAAGTTTGCTGTTTTTAAAGGCTTTCAAGATGCATCCTTGAGGCCTAAATACTTAAATAAATTTATGTTAATCCATTCCCACATTCTTATGTTTTTTCATGCTCCACAAAATAAAGGTTTTTGGAAAAAAATGTGGAAAATGAAATTATGTTCACTTGAATTGTTGTCTGCAATGGTTTCCAAGCTTATTTGAACAAAGACAAACATTGCTTGTCAAATGTATCTAGAATCTTAAGTTTCATTAATTACTACATGTATTGTTGCTCTATAGTAGACTTACCCCTTTCTTACCCATTTCCCAAACGACTAAATTTTAGGGTGCTCCAAATTCAAAGGTAGTGCAGATGATAAATTAAATGTTACCTAAAGAGAAATATTTGAATATTGTAGCATGGGAAGTGTTGAGGCAAAAGTTGAAAATGCTGATCATCAGCATTTTCTTCTTTTGCCTCAATGCTTTTCAAAACCTTTTTCATTAGGGATGTCAAAACCAGGGCTTGTATGGGAAAGGGATATTGATCAGTATATTGTCATTTCCTCTCTTTATTTTATGATCTCAGAACGTTTTAGAAACAAAGTCTGGGTTACAGAGAGATATATCTTTTTCATCGATTATTTGTTTAATTTTCAACTTGTCAAAAGTTGTCTGCAAATAAGCAACAAAGTAACCTTGTCCTGGTGAACAGATTAATGCTGAATGATAAAAGGGAGTGAATACAGTTTTTTCATGTTAGAAAAATAGAGCCATTGATTTTAGTTATTCCCCTTGACTTGAGAATTGGATTCAACACTGACTAGCACAGTATAAACACTTTCATATCATATGTCTACCCTTCCCAAAACAATAAATGTGAAGACTTAAAATTTGAAAGATGTTGTGGGTAACAAATAAGATTTTGAGATGAAAGAAGAAATTTGTGATCACACACATTTTCTTTGTAAACTTGCTTTAATGTTTCCACTTACCCTGGTTTATGGTCCCTGATAGTGACGGAAAGGGCTGTGGGAAACATTGATACAAAATGAGAAAATGCTAAAAAAGTATTACAGTGTTTCTCCCAGGATCAATTTTTGGGGGTCATTTGTGACCCCTTGTCTTCATTTCTGGGGGTCATTTGGAATTTTAGAGGGTCAATAATGTAAATAAACAAATCAGACTTTTGAACAATTTTTCTGAAAGAGCTACACTCGTAAGATTTATCTAGGTACAGAATGATCTGATTAATAGGGGAAATATATCAACAAAACCATTGTTTTTTTTTTCTTATGAATAGTGTTTTCCTAGGCTTTGAAAAAAGTGGAGGATCTGCCGGCATCTATAATAAAATCTGGAGGATCTTGAAAAATATGGGGAAAAGATGGTGGAGTACAAGTTGCTGACAGTAGATCTATAAGAAAATTATTTCTTCTTTACTATGTTTGATATGCTGTAAGCCTTCATTGATAATTGTATTTACACATGTATTCATATTACTTTATTAGTTGTTTCATGTATTGTTTCATTCAAATTGATCAAGAAATGGGGAGTTAAAAATATTAAATTAATTTTGGGGTTGAACTATTTTGGGGACGAATGTAGAGAAACAAATCCCTTTCTGTGTGTCAAAACAAAGTATCATAACTTATTCTTTAACAAAAGTTGGTTAACAAAATTAGATTTTCTCATGAAAATTTACCTTTTCGTCGCTTTAGTTTGATTTCTTTCAAAGAAATAGATTTTTTATGGTTGAGAAAAAGATCGCCGATTATCCAGGCTATATGCAGGAAGAAAAATATTGATTACACAGTTTTAATGTTAGATTCAACTTGATTTGAAATGTATTCAAATATGATTGCTTCCATTAAAATGAGTAAAAAGGTAAAATCAATATCATTAGAACCCTAGCTGCGATATCGTAGCCACAAACTTGATGATGGGTATTGGTTTGTGGCTACGAGTCCATCCTATTCCTTCTTGTGGAGCAAGACAAAAAAGTGGAAAACATATTTTCTTGCATAAATTTTTTAATACTAACAAATGTAATCAGATGTGTATCCCTTAAAAAGATATTCCATGGCACAAATTCGGGTAAAAAGTATCAACAAGAATTGTTATCAATTTTTTCTTCCAATGGAAAATTCAAGTCTCAGTAGAATAAAATAGGTGGGTACTCCGCTTCAAAATTGAATTGAACTTTATTTGAAAGTGATTTCAACATAAAACTGTACTGGATTGACAGAAAAATATTTAACCTGTTGTCAGGTAACATTCTTACTATATTCCATAGCTTTATTTTGAAGTTTGACTATGCTAAACTTGCTGGAATGAATCATTCCGGCACCTGCTCCATTGCAACGAATAGGAAGGAATTGTAACCGAAACCCAGATCAAATTTCAAAAAGGTTTCGCTTACATTATTGCAACTATTAGAACCCCAGCTGAGCCCGGGAAGCCGGAAAATAAACCATCGGTATAAGAACAACAACAACAACATTCTTGACATTTTTCCGCGAAACTCAATTTAATCCATTCCCTGGAGCACTGTAGAATGAATGTGTTTTGTACAGTTAGCCCAAAGACCAAGAAAAGGCAATCAAATACATTGTTAAAAAATCGTATTTCAATGTCAGTTTAGGTTGCGCCACAAAAGACGCACTTGGTGAATTTCATTGCGTCGCCGGCGATTTATTTGCGTCAAAAACGCAGAAAACACGCTTTGGGAGACACACTGGTATTGTTCTCTCTTCATATCAATATTTTTTGCACTGCATTGTACACATGTTCTATCTTGTACACATCTACCGATTTGAATTTAGTTTGAAGCAGAGAAGGTAGACAGACGCCATGCATTAGACAGACGTATTGGATTTTTATATGCCCGTTTGTGATATTTTCCAACCTTCTCTGTTTCAAACCAAATTCAAATTGGTCAAGTATTGACAAAAATATTGATGATTTTCTGAAATTCTGAGTCACATGGTTAACCACTGTGTTCAAAATGAATGGTTTAAATTTTGCAATTTGGGAAAAGGCTACCATGACCTGTTTCATGTAAACAAAAGTGTAATTTAAACTTCCTGGGTAAACTTAATTGACAGGCAGATGACTGAAAAACTCAAGATTTTGCCTGAAAATTAGTTACTTTCTGTGAAATAATGAGGGTTGGATAAAAAATTGTTTCCAAACCTTTCTGAAATGGTGATTATTTGCACTGCTCCAATTTAAAGCTGCTGCAAACAAAACAAAATTGATGTTGATTGTGATATTTTGTAATTTTGAAGCTCTTGTTCTGTTAGATTGTTATAAATATGGACAATTCATAGATGTTTGTCAATGTTGAAATTGAACACTTGGCTCTAAGGATGTTTATTGATGTTCGTATAAAAAAAAGTCATGTGTACAAGCATTTAGAGTTCAGTTTTACCTTTGGATGAAGTTAGGTGCACTTGCTGCCATACTGTTTTGGAAAAATATTTTGACGATGGATCTGTTATATTTATCTAAGTTCAACTTTTTCCAAGCTTTTGTTTCTCAGTATCAGTCTGAACTTTGATTATGTGATTAACTGCAAGACAAGGGAAAAGAAGAAATAAGCCGGGATATGGAAAAAGGTCCCAAAAGGCATTTGATAACAACATGGATCCAGATCAGCCTGTGCATACGCACAGTCTGATCCAGATCCATATTGTTATCAAATAGCTTATTTATGACCAGTAGAAATATTTTAAGGGGGAATGCTCCAGTTTTTCGGAACACTCAGTCATTACTGTAGAAAATTAAATGTTTCGTACCATATATGTTTCGCTACCATATTTTCAGTAATATAACACGTCATTACAATTTACTATTTTCGATGGTAAACAAGTATTTATTATGCGAAACTGATTTCCTCAAGATGGAAATCGATTATTTAGAGCAAGACACTCATAAGTGTGTACGCAGTTACCACTGTTTTGTGTCATTTTATTTGTGTGTAGCTGATAAAAATTGTTGTAATTCACTAATAAGTGCGCTGACCTATACATTTTCTTTTTGAATTATTACCAGGACATGTTGCTTAATGCAATGGGGAAGTTTGATCAAATTCTATTATGTAGAACTTGAAATATTTCCAAAAATAGGCAAATTTTGACATAAAACACGCCAGCTTCGTTGATCGAACTGAATAAGTGAGCATGCTGTTTTATACATTTGGGCGTTTATAATAGCACATATTTTGGGTTTTCTGTTCTTAGTAAATGTAAGACGTTACTTTAAATCCGTTTTCGGGACTAAACAATGACTATACATCATTTTTAAGCATTTAAGTGACCTTGGATAGGTGCAAGAAATTGTGCATTTTTTCGCAATAGGGGTATGAGGTAGGAATGCCTATAAAATTCAAACAAGATCGCTGACCATCCATTTTTATTTTATTTTTCAATTGGTAATAACATGTAATTTCGACATACAAAATATAAATAAATTCTATACTATTGGGAAAAAATTTAGGAAACTGGAGCATTCCCCCTTAAGTTAGTAGATTGGATCCATTTTAGACTACATTTAAACACAGGCTGATCTCATTTTCCAAAATGCTATAAGGGCCCTTTTCCAGATTTTGGCTGAAATATAAAGGCCAATGTGCCCCAGTAAATGTAAACAAATCAGTAATAAAATCTTCAACAATAAACTTTTTTAACAGACTGATGACAGAATAAGTCAACATGGGGTCTGAAGTTACTTCTTTGAACTTAGAACAGAAAAACATAGGAAATTAATCTCCTTGCCTGTTTCGAGAAGTAAATAACCTTGAATCTGGTTATTCTTTGTCCACAGACAAATAAATTTAGTTTTTAGCTCGACTTTTCAAAGAAAATGAGAGCTTATACTATCACCCGGGCATCGGCATTGGCGTCGCAACAAAGGTTAAAGATTTTTCAAACATCAATGACTTCCATACTATCAAAGGGATTCAACCCAAACTTGGAATACTTATTCACCATCACACCCTCTACCTTACTACCAGGGCCCATGACCCTGGCTCCACTATATTTGGAGTTATGCCTCCTTTATACTAAGCAACTTAGAAAGTCGAGCGTGCTGTCTTCGGACAGCTCTTGTTTGCCACTTTGCAAGTAGTTTTTGGGAAAAAATATTTTAAAATCAATAATTAATTCTTGAAACTATTTCTGTAATAACTGTCTATAAAATAAACTTAGAAACACAACTGCAATTTATTCAAGCTGTAGTTTTGACATTTTAACATTGCCAGCAATATGATTGTTTATGTTTGATTAGTGATTGTTTGCTATAAAATCTATTTCTGAAGAGTTTCTTAACAACAATGATTACCTCCCACTGTTATATAGTAATAAAACCACATCTCTGTTTTATAAATGGAAAACCTTTATCAAATAATTACACCTTTTTATGGACCTAACAGAAATACCTTGGGAAAACATTGAGGCAAAAGAAGAAAATGCTGATCATCAGCATTTTCTCCTTTTGCCTCAATATTTGCTGTGCTAAATTGTACTCAAATCATATTTATATTCATATCAATTTCATTACCTGTAGCAACTAGTTAGATGTAATCGTCAGTGTAAATGCAAAATCCTCATATGTCGATTCTTGCGATTTTCAATGTGCAAACTTGTGTGCTCAGTTAAAGACAATTCTTGCAGGTTTTGAGATATTTTTACTGATCAGTATTAATGACAAATCATTTGTGAACAATATGTCCAAATTTCAAGTAAAACATTTCAGTTTGAGAAAAGTTTTTACACATTTTTCCCTCCCCTTTAAAATTTTCCAAAAACGAGATACTTGGTTTTGCATTTACAACGACGATATGTAGTTGGCTTGGAAATGATTACAAGTTTCTTTACAACAATGATTACCTCCCACTGTTATATACCAATAAAACCACCTTCCTGTTGTATGGTAAACTCATCAAGTTTGTATCATTTTGTATAATCAGCAATAAACATTATGTGGACTGACAATAAAACAGTGGGGTAACCTTGAACAGTGATGGGAAAAACAGAAACCATATAAGCCATGACTTGGAAAAAGGGCTATTTTTGTACTGGAAACTGTCAAAGATCCAGATCAGCTTGTGACTTAGTGCATTCTGATCGTGATCCATGGTGCTTTCTTACAGCTGCCAATGGTTACATAGAACTTAGAAGCTCTAAAATTTCATCATTTTGTATGATCAGCAATAAACATTATGTGGATTGACAATAAAACAGTGGGCCAACATTGATTGGAAATACAGAACTCATGCATGTATATTTTACTTGATCAAATAGCCATAGAATATTGAAAAATGTCCAAGAAATAAGCCAGCACAATACTATTACCCAAACAGTAAGATTTAGAATTTTCCAATGGGTAAGCTGCTGTTGGAAAAAGGATGTTAATAAAGGTGATATTTGAGTACATTTTAGAACAGAAAATAGTGAGACAAAGGCAGAAAATGCTTAGTATAAGCAAGTCCTTATTCCTTATTCCCAAGCTTTTTCTAGGAATTACTTGAGAAATATCTTGAATGGGAAAGGGTTAAAGTTAAATCATTTTCAAGCCAATTTTGGTTGAATTTTTCTGAAGGCTGTGTTTTCTAGATTGAAATTAAATAGAATGTTTGTAATAATTATGGTGAAATAGAATTAACGCTAGTTACAGGAAATCAAACTGCCAAGTTACTGGAAAATCATTTTAAGGTTTACCGACCCTGAAAAAATCACCACTTTCTAGCCATACAACATGCATCAAACTGCACAATCTTGTAAATCCACTTCACATAAGTTGATTCACCATGCCGGATTTCAAGATTATGCTTCAAGAAAAAAATAATTTACAAATATTATTTTACTCTATATTCATATGCAAGGGAGGTAATTTTAAACATTTTTTGTCAAATATTTCCATAAGTATGCATTAATTCAAAATTCTAAACTGTGCAAAATGCTTATATTTTTATTTGGAATGGAAATGTATCACAGTTTATGAATTATTTGCACTTTTCAAATTTCTCCTCTGGCTCTTTGGTGCTTTTGAGGGGTATAATTGGATACCCTAAGCTTTCAAATACGATACAATTTAGTAAACCAGTAGCGTCATTGCCACCAACCTTCAACTGTCAGATTACATTTAGCTTTTGTAAACTTTGAATATGTTTCATTACTTTGAATATAATTACATTGAATTTAGTTATTTCCAGCTTTGTAGAAAATGTTTTTGCCTATATGTGCCAGTTATGAAGCCTAGGGCCCCCGTTGGAGGTATTGCAGAAATCATTATTAATCGAAATTCTGATAGTACCAGGTTTTATCAGAAAGTTATAATTGACAAGGATTCATTTGGGATGTTTTTCATAGCTTTTCCCTCTAATTAAAAGTTTGATTTATATGCCACCAAAGATGCAAGCTCATATCCCTACCTTTCTTCAAAACGAACTTTTCAAAGAAAAACATTTTGTATCATCCCAATTATTCAGTGTTTATGGCCAACCAGGGCCTTCGTATTAAAATTGATATGCTAAAAGGCTTGACATTTACATATCTTGCAAAGATGAGTAAATTAATTGGTATGTGATTATAATTAGGAAAATTTTATCAATGTTGATAGCAATTAGGTGTATTTCTAATAAGCTTCTGTCTGATGTGGAAATGATTTAGTGATTTTTTGTTGTTCTAGAAGTCTATATAATAAACAGGCAACAAGCAACAAAATTTATATTTCGGACTTGATAGTACTGGGTACATTGTATATTATGAAAATGAACGTTGATAACCCCTGTCATACTTGTTTGTTTCCGACAAGCTGTGATTCTTGTATAGATAAGGACGCTGACAAATCATATTAGTTGATAGAATCGGATGGTTGGAACATGTTGATTTTTGTATGCTGTAACTACAGAGTAAGAGGAAGTTCTAAATTGGTTTTACAGCTCTAGTATCAAGTACTAATCCGAGTCTTCTCTGATGTAAATACGCTCTTTGATATTTTGATTTTTTGCTATTTATATATATAAATAGCGAAAAATCAAAATATCAGAGAGCGTATTTACATCAGAGAAGACTCGGATTAATCAAGTACCAGCAGCTTTTGCTGGGTACTTGTATTGTATTGTCCTCATGGATACTTCCTGTCAAGACCTTTCCTTTGGGACTAATACCTTTGATTTAGTGACCTTGACCTTGGAGTTGACCTACTTCACAGAAAGTTCAACCTAGCCTATGTATTGCACTCTTCTAGAGATAAAGATGAGATATTTCACTCATATAGGTACCTCTAAATGCTCTAAAGACCTTTCATCCGAAACCTTGACCTTTGACTTTGTTACCATGACGTTTGAGTTGTCCTTTTATGTGACAAGCTGAATGATAGAGGAGATAATTCTTGCTTCAGGTACCAAATTATAAAGTAAAAAATTGCATCATAGAAATGAGCCAGGATCTGGAAAAACGTCCCATATAGCATTTTTAAAGATTAAGTTTCAAGATCAGCCTGTTGTCAAATGCAGTCCAATGTGCATTTATGCTGCTCTCTTTAAGTTTCTACAGGTCACGAAGAAGCTATTAGAGAACAACATGGATCCTGATCAGACTGTGCGTATGCACAGGCTGATCTGGATCTATGTTGGGCTCAAAAGCCTTAAGGGACGTTTTTCCATATCCTGGCTCAAATGTTTGCACTTGCTTGTTGGGTCAAATTCTTACTAAACTATCATAAGTAAAGGCAACAAATACTGTAACAATATTAGTTCTGATCTCCATAGCCTTGATGAAATGATAAGGAAGCTGACAAATAATATATGTTGTTGGGAGGTCAAAACCCTGTAACTACAGCTGGACAAAGCTGGAGTTACGACGTTTTGACCTCTCACAGATGAAATGATATATGTTGATAGAATGTGATTGGTAGAACAGGTTGATTGTTGTATACTGTGATGTACAGGTACAGGAACATGTAAACAATGGTGGATGGAATGCTGGGTCTGTACTCTCTCAACTTTTCACAGAACAATCCCAATAGTCCTTTGACTCATCATATAAAGAAAGGCTGCGACCATAGCACCAGACTCTCACTGATGAGGGCCTGGGTCTGATACCTGGCTGCGACAAACATTCTTTCTGACAAAATTGTCTCCCATCAATGGTTTGATAATCATTGAGCTATGTTGGCGAGCCACTTGAGGCTCTTTAATGATGTTGTGGTAGTACTGGTATGAGAAATGACAGGAATCCATGGTTAGGTGCTCCAGCAGCGTGATTTGACCATAACAGTTGAAAGAGACGTTAAACCCCAATCAGTTAATCTATTATCATAAAAAAGTAACCCTTTCCTAATGACAAAATTTAAACCTGTCAAAGTTGTGTTGCAAGCGACAAAATAAATCCAATTGCGAGACTGAAAAATGTTCGGAATGATCAAGTTTTTCATCTTGGACGGCTGACTTCAAAAGTGGATCCTTTAATGTACAATTAATTATTTTTCTGTGCCATGACATCTCACCATGGAGAAAATCTTCAATAGAATACTAAAAAATCATCAAGAAAGGCGTGGGAAAACACTGAGGCAAAAGAAGAAGATGCTGAAAGCCAGGATTTCTCATGCTGCCTCAATATTTTCTAAGCTATATTTCACACAAATTTCATCTTTATAAACACACATTTTATCATCTGCAGCAGCTTTTTAATTGCAACAACCCAAAATTTTATTGTTTTGGAAAGGGGCAAGATCTCTGAAGCACTCTAATATTTCCACTTTCCACACTAGATAGTGATCATGCAGCGTTCTGCTAGTGATCATGGATAAACACTGCTGATAAGCAGTTCTGGCTTGTTGTTTTTGTTGTTGTTTGTATATCCCAGATGAAACTGATAGGTTGTTAATGTGCAGTGATCAACTTGATAAAATGCATACATTTCAAGGGCATAGCCTAAAACTAAGATTGTAAGTGCCATATTATATCATATTATGCACTTAAAAACAGAATTTTAGGTTATCCAATTTGATAGCTACTAGAGAAAGACAAAATGAGTTTTGATAAAGACAGAGTTTGTGTGCAGTAAGGCGCAGACAATATTGAGTCAAAAGGAGAAAATACTGATTATCAGCATTTTCCCCTTTTGACTCTATATTTTCCCAAGCTTTAATTATCTTTCAAAACACCAAAACCAGGTCTTATTTGGGAAAGCAATTATAAATGAACTTGATCACTTTTCAAATAATTGAAAAACAAAATTTGATTATGTAATCATATTACTCAAAA
Source organism: Fragum sueziense (assembly GCA_963680895.1). Lineage (NCBI taxonomy): Eukaryota > Metazoa > Mollusca > Bivalvia > Cardiida > Cardiidae > Fragum > Fragum sueziense. The sequence continues at coordinate 26,363,872 of OY804604.1, forward strand.
TTAGTCATTTATACAATATAAAGAGTGTAAAAATAGACAAAAAGCAATTTTACAATGCTGTAGGACATAATTATAGTGCTTAAATTAAATGCTTGAAAATAAAAAAAAATTGTACAAAATTTTTGGCAGCTCTATGGCTGCTAGAACTGTACAATTTTTCTCTGAGTACATTGGTATCATTAAATGGTATATCTATGAACACTAAGTCCGGATTCACCTGTAATAGTCATTTCCTGGTTCTATCAACTTCAATTATGTTAGTTGTCATACATAAGGGCTTAGGGCCAAATCGTTGAAAGTGTGTATAAATATATGTGCTCTTACAATGATTTAGTGCTACATTATTTATATGAAATCATATTAAACATGGCACTGATATAGATACTGTTATCCCGTCCCAGTTTTGTGACATCCAAATCCATGAGTTTTTTTCAGACTTGTTGATTACTTTGTGTTGTTTTCATGGTGGATTCCTAAACACACTATATAGAAGAATAATATTTCTTTTGAGTAGACACTTTATAAAATACTAAGATATTTGATCCTATAAAAACCCTAAATCACTAATTCTGCACATCATTTACTTTCTTCTTTCTATCTTTCTTACTTTTGCCATTCTTCCTTTTCTTTCCCCCTTTTCGTTTACGACATTTCACGGTACCATCATCGAGCACCTTGCACCTCTTCCTCCTTCCTCGTTCACACTTGACTGCTCCTGTCTCATCTGTTTTACAGTTCTTTCTGATCCTCCGCTTTTTACGTCCCTTCGCTGGATCGTCATGATGCCTCTTTTGTCTCTGTCTCCTTTTTAATGCCCTTTGTCTCAACCGCTCTGCCTTTCTTGCTGCTTTTCTTGCTGCCTTCTCTTCCTTGGTTAGTTTTGACCATGGCTTCTTCTTGACAGAGGCTTGCTGTTTGTTTCTGTTATTCTTCGGAGGTTTGATTACGACTCTAGTTGCAAAGAAGGAGCCTCTGTTAGCAGGTTGTTGTACAGGGTTTTGATTGGCTTGTGGTGGAAGGAGATTAGATCTGGCAGGTTGTGAGTCATATTTGCCAACACCTTTGTCATATTTGGATGCTCCTCTTTGTCTGCTACCTGACAGGGATCCGGGTGATTGTTTGACTTGTGGAGGTTGTTGAGGATTTGGCTGTTCTGGTTCTCTTGCAATAGCTTCAACTGGTGATCTTGACTCTGATTTAGCTTCTGCAATAGTGGCCTGATCTGGTTGGTTGTTAATTGGCTGACGGGCCTCAGGTGCTTGCTCGTTAGCTTGATTCTCTTCTTTGACTACTTCAATGAATTCACCCTCTGACAGATCAGCAATGGGTCTGCCATCTAGGTTTCCAGATCCATGACATGTTGGTGGGTCAAATTCATAAAACTTTTTGTTTGATGATTTCATCCATTTGTTTAGCCAGATTAGGTTCTTGTCACAAACTAAGATGTTTCCATCTAAGTACACATTTTCTGCATTCTCAAATGCTACTTTCATAGCTTCAGGGAGTCCTTCTAAATCATTGTATTCTAGTTTGACAGTTTTGACGTTTTCCATAGTTGCTGGTTGGGTCTCTAGAACTTTGATGAAACTTTTTGATAGTTCGAAACTGCTCATAATGTCCAGGGTTTCAAGATTTGGCATGTTCTTTAGGAAGTTTTCAGTAATGATTTGTTTGTTTGGATTCTGGTCACCTTCTATGTATGACAGTGAGAGCTCAGTTAAGTTAGCTAAGTTCCCAAATGCTCCTGCTTGTATTTCCTGAATGGGGTTGTTAGCAAGAGTGAGGGATTTTAGATGGTCTAGATTAGTAAATGTTCCAGCTTGTATTTCAGTGATTTGGTTACCTTGGAAGTTCAAACTTTCCACATGATTGAGTTCCTGTAGTGCATCTCTGTGTATGTTCCTGACATCATTAGCCTCCAGTGACATCACCTTCAGTAAGGATCCTTCCTTAAACAACTTTGGCTCAAAGTCAACAACATTGTTGTTATCAATGTGAAACTTCTCAAGATGCATTGGCAGACCTCGTGGGATGTACACCATCTTATTACGGCTCATCCAGAGTTCCATCAGATTCTCTAAATAGTAGAATGATCGATGTTCAACATCAGCTATCTGATTGTCATTTAGGGTAAGCAGTGTCAAACCTGTAACATTCTCAAAGTCATCAGCGAGGATTTTGGTGATCATATTGTTTCCAAGTCTAAAGTCATTCAAAGTTTCAGGCATCCTCCTTGGTACAGCAGTCAGTTGACAGTTGGTAAAATCAGCCAGTGTTAGCATGGAGTTTGTTAGAGCCATTTCTGGTAGGGTACCTAGAGGGTTGTTACTCAGGATGAGTATTCTCAACATTGTCAGCTTCTCAAATGCTCTAGGATGAATCTTTCTGATGAGATTATTACTCAAGTCCAACATCTTCAGATTCTGGTTGTTGTCAAAATGGTCGTCTCCGATTTCTTCTATCTGGTTAAATGACATTCGAAGTGACGTCAATGCTGGGGTATTCACAAATGTTTTCCCAATAGATTTTAAAGAGTTTCCATTCAAGGAGATGGTCATGATATTGTCCAGTCCTTTGAAGCCTTGTTTGTACACTTTTCTGATATTGTTCATAGATAAATCCAATCTCATTAATTGCGGTACTTTCATAAATGATCGACCTTCAACAGTTGATATTTTGTTTCCCATGAAGGTCATGGACATTGTTTCTGGCAAGGGAGGTAACCCATCTAAAGATGTGATTTCATTTTGAGAGAAATCAATGGACAGACTCTCTTCTGGTAAAGATTGAGGTATTCTTCTCAGGCTTGCTTTTGAACACAACACACGGCCATTGTCACATGACCTGCACTGGACTGGACAACCAAATGTTTGAGTAGAATAGGTCACTGTTATCAGTAATAAGGTAGCAACCAGTCTGTTTGTAGTGATAGCCATCTTGAATGTTCAAATTTTCTCCGGCTCAAATCTGTGGAATAGAAAAGAAGCTATTTAGATTTTTGATGGCCTCCACAAGATAACGGTGTAAACGAAACATTTTGGCAAATGAAGAAATTGTTTGTGACAATCAATTTCTTATTTTCCCTCAATGTGTTATGCGGAAAAGTAAGAAATGTAAAATTTCAGTCACTTGAAATTGGCATCTGCAGCACCTTGTAATTTAGACCAGTCTAGATTTTTGCTGTTCAGTAATGGATTAATAATGAAAAGTTGATTATTTACCAGGCAGCGAAATGTAGACTTATCTAATTTGAAGCTAATTGTCAATTTTTCAAGGTCACTTGTGCAACAGCTACTGTTAAATTGTATGGGCCTTTTTGTTTCACAAATATACCATGTACCAGGAATGTTGTTTAAAGTGTACCTGTTTATATGCTACAATTAATTTCCAATTAGCTTATTAAGCTTGCACCTTCTAAGGCCATTTCTTACTTTTATGAGATCTACACTGAGAAATCCTTGTATAGTAAAATGTTTTGTACAGCTTCAAATGAAACTATTGCAGATGGTATGGTATATTAGGTTTAAGAATCTAACATTTCATAGAAAATATTAGAAAATTAAATGCGGATAGCAAAATTTCCTCTCTTTTTTCTTTGATATTTACCAAAGTAATCTTTCTAATGAAGAAACGAATGTTCTCATAAGATTGTGTGTGGGGAAAGAGTTAGAAAGATGCATGTTTTGCATTCATGTGTGCATAATGCAGTAAATGAGAAATAAATGAGCCCTTGGTCGTTAATGAATCATGACACATTTGGCTTTCAAGTTTGAAACTTTTTTGTCTGTTGATATCCAAACATTTTTAATTGGAAATAACAGAATTGCACTTTAAGACAAATAGACAGACAATAAATGTACCGTAATTATTCTAATAAACGCCCATATTCTAATAAACGCCCACCCCCCAAATCTCGGCTGAAAATCTACTTATATTTACAACAATTTTAGCGAAAAAGGGTGATTCTAATAAACGCCCATCCCCGGATTCAGGATTAGTATAATTTAAGTCATGAACAAAAATCATTTCCAAAAGCAATCAAAAAGGGAATGTCCAGTCCTTGATATGTTTGTAATGAAGGGATTTCATTGGAAAAGTCACAATTTCCAGTCCTTTTAACAAAATATTGTAAACTCAACTTGCTGAACTTCGAGTCCATGAATTGACACTTGATTTGCAAATTTTGACTAACAAATTTAGAATACCTCTAATTAACGCCCACCCCCTACTTTTTCATCGACCATGTTTGTAATAAATGCCCGGGCGTTTATTGGAATAATTACGGTAACTCCTTGACTGCTTGTGATCCACTGTAAATGTGGTAGGTCAGGACCAAAAGACCTTTTATTTTGTTTTACCTCTGCACATATGCCTATATTATGTTAAGAATAATATTATAAATTGAATGTATTCAGGATAAAAGAAAAATACCAAATCAGATACATCATTATAATTTGCCAAAGCACATAAAATGGTAAGACCACACAAGCGATTTACCCATTTCTACTCATTGATGCTTTTGATGCCCCATGAGTTAATGGCTTTGGATAACATTGGGGAAAATGACAAATTTGTTTTGTAAAGTCATTTCTACTAATCTATACTGTGTGCTTATCATTCATCTTTTTCCTGAGAATTGTTGAAGATATGTTGATTTTAAAGGCGCAAATATTATTGGTGTTTTAAAATTTGTTTTATTTTTTGAAATTTTGAAGTATTTAAAATAGAAATTTCTGTTACAATGTACCTCTAAAGTCATCCATGCAGTTATCCATGTTTTGTCACATGATTCCCTGTCATGAAAATGTACTTTAACACATTACTAAACAACAAAAACTTGCAGATAACAATATCAAGTGAATGAAATTGTACATTTGTTAGTAATTGCTTGTCACAAGCAATTACTTCATTTTCCACAATGTCTTCCAAAGCCTTTATTTTGTCAGGAGTCAAAAAGAGTCATTGTGTGGGGGTTAAAGTTCTGTATTCAAAAGAGATTTTGTTTTGATATCAAGATTTTATTTCGATATCTATCTCCTGCCTATAGATCTCTGTTTACAATGGAATTTGTTATGTCATCAAGGAAAAAAAATCAAACTTGTTTGCATGAAAATGGATGGGACAGTATTTTGCATTTTTCAAGGTTGCATTTAATCTTCTTTAAAATACAAATAACAACATTGAAATTACTTATTTTTTATCACAATATAATTTTGCCAAATTTATTTCTAATGTTTAATATTATTTCACCTTTTATGCTAAAAGGGACCTTCTAGGTAGTGTGAAAAATGTCAACCACTGCAGACTGTAATGCAGACTGACTAAGGTCAATGCTTCTCATTTTTAGCTCCACTGGCCGAAGGCCAGCGAGCTATTGTCATGGCGTTGTGTCCGTCGTGCGTCCGTCCGTTAACTTTTTCTTTAAAAATCTTCTCCTCTCAAACCAGTTGGCCAATTTTGACCAAACTTGGCAGGAATGTTCCTTGGGTGACCCTTTACTTAAATTGTTCCAAGAATTTTGATTGGTCATAAATGTGGGCGTGGCTGGGCGGGGCTTATCAGACTTAGAGAAATCACAAAATAATTCTTTAAAAATCAGCCATTTTGCCAATTTTGACCAAACTTGGCAGAAATGTACCTCTGGTGATTCTTTACCTAAATTGTTTGTGAAATTTTGATTGGTCCATAAATGTGGGCGTGGCAGGGCAGGGCTTATCAGACTTAGAAAAATCACAGAATAATTCTTAAAAAATCTTCTCCTCTCAAACCAGCAGGCCAATTTTGACCAAACTTTGCAGGAATGTTCCTTGGGTGACCCTTTACTTAAATTGTTTAAAGAATTTTGATTGGTCCATACATGTGGGCGTGGCAGGGCGGGGCTTTTCAGACTTAGAGAAATCACAATATAATTCTTTAGAAATCAACCATATGGCCAATTTTGACCAAACTTGGAAGAAATTTACCTTGGATGACCCTATACGTAAATTGTCAGTGAAATTTTGATTGGTCCATAAATGTTGGCGTGGCAGGGTGGGGCTTATCAGACTTCGAGAAATCACAAAATGATTCTTTAAAAATCAACCGTTTGGCCAATTTTCACTTAACTTGGCAGGAATTTACCTTTGGTCACCCTTTACTTAAATTGTCAGTCAAATTTTGATTAGTCCATAAATGTGAGCGTGGCAGGGCAGGGCTTATCAGACTTACAGAAATCACAAAATAATTCTTTGAAATTCAACCATTCTGCCAATTTTGACCAAACTTGGCAGAAATTACCTTCGGTAGCTCTTTACTTAAATTGTCAATGAAATTTTGATTGGTCCATAAATGTGGGCGTGGCAGGGTGGGCTTTTAGACCCATTACAGAAATCACAAAATAATTCGTTATAAATCAACCAATGGGCCAATGTAGACCAATTTTGGCAGTAATGTTCCTTGGGTGGCCCTTTGTTTGAATTGTTTGTGAAATTTTTACTGACCCATTAATGTTGGCATGGCAGGCAGCGCTTATCAGAATGGGAGAAATCATGACATTATTCTTTAAAAACAACCATTTGGTCAATTTATTACAAACTTTGCAGAAATGTTCATTGGCTAATCCTTTACTTACATTAAAAGTGAAATTTTGATTGGTCCATAAATATGGGTGTAAAAAGGCAGGGCTTATCAGAATTGGACAAACCATGAAATAATTCTTTAAAAGTAAACCAATGGGTCAATTCAGTCCAAACTTGGCAGAAATGTTCCTTGGGCAACCCTCTTCAAGATTTGGCAGTGCAAGGCTTACAAGAAATCATGAGATCATTCTTTTACTACAGCCAGTGGAGCGATTCAGGCCCTCTTGGGCCTTTTGTTATATAATTTTGTGAATCTATTATGTTTTCACTATCTTACAATATGTTCTTTTTTCTATGAAAAGCATCTGGTTGACCTCTGTTGAGTCTGATCAGTTTGTCAGTACCGGTATTTGGATTTTTGAACTTCTGACAAGGTCTCTTTTAGTGTGGCGGTCATGATAAATGAATACGTAATTATGCCCCCTTTCGAAGAAAATGTGGGTATATTGTTTTGCAAGAGTCGGTCGGTCGGTCGGTCGGTCCATAGACCAAACCTTGTCCGGAGCATAACTCAAAAAGTATTAAAGGTAGAATCATGAAACTTCATAGGTGGATAGATCTCATTATGGAGAGGTGCAGTGCGCAAGAACCGTAACTCTGCCGATCAAATTTTATGAGTTATTGCCCTTTGTTGATTTTATAACTTGATTCTTGTCCGGAGCATAACTCAAAAAGTATATAAGGTACAATCATGAAACTTTACAGGTAGATAGATCTCATTATGGAAAGGTGCAGTGCACAAGAACCGTAACTCTGCTGATCAAATTTTTTGAGTTATTGCCCTTTGTTGATTTTCAAACTTGATTCTTGTCCGGAGCATAACTCAAAAAATATGTTAGGTAGAACCATGAAACTTTACAGGTGAATAGATCTCATTATGGAGAGATGCAGTGCACAAGAACCGTAACTCTGCCGATCAAATTTTTTGAGTTATTGCCCTTTGTTGATTTTTAGTCCCCTACCGGTGTTCACACCGGAGGGGACTATAGGTTTGCCCTCCGTCTGTCCGTCCGTCCGTCCATCCGTCCGTCAGTCTGTCCGTCCGTCCGTCTGTCCGTCCGTCTGTCCGTCTGTCCGTCTGTCCGCTCAAATCTGGATCCCGCGATAACTTAATAACTAAGCAAGCGTTTTTGATGAAAGTTGGTATATGACTAGATGGCAATGTGTAGATTATGCACATCATTTTATTTTTGTTTTTCGACTTGAATTGAGGTTGCTATGGTTACAGAAATAGTGAAAATATGGCCAAAAATGGGATCCTGCGATAAGATAATAACTAAGCAAGCTAGTTTGATGAGACTTAGTATATGACTATATGGCAATGTGTAGATTATGCACATCATTTTATTTTTGTTTTTAGACTAAAATTGTTGTTGCTATGGTTACGGAAATAGTGAAAATATGGCAAAAAATATTGGATCCTGCGATAAGTTAATAAGCAAGCTAATTTGATGAGACTTTGTATATGACTAGATGGCAATGTGTAGATTATGCACATCATTTTATCTTTGTTCTTTGACGAAAAGTGCGGTTGCTATGGTAACGGAAATAGTGAAAATATGGCAAAAAATGGATCCTGCAACTTAATCTATTATTGATTACCATATTGAGTCAATGTGAAGCCGGTAGGGGACTTTATGTGTTGCATACAACACCAGATACTTGTCAAACTTGATTCTTGTCCGGAGCACAACCCAAAAAATATGTAAGGTAGAATCATGAAACTTTACAGGTGAATAGATTTCATTATGGAGAGGTGCAGTGCACAAGAACCGTAACTCTGCCAACCAAATTCTTGGAGTTATTGCCCTTTGTTGATTTTACACTTAATTCTTAACCTTGTTTATATCTCATGTCCTTTTACACATACAGCCTTGATATCTCACACATAGATACCTCCTATCAACATCGTTCACATTTAACCATGACCTTGGACCTTGTGACCTTGACCTTGGAGTTTGACCTACTTTAAAAAAATTAAACCCGGCATATATCTCATGACCTTTTACAAATACAGCCTTGATATTTCACACATGGACACATCTTACCAAGACCTTTCACAATTGACCATGACCTTGGACTTTGTGACCTTGACCTTGGAGTTTGACCTACTTTTAAAAAACTTTAACCTGGCCGATATATCGTCCTTTTACACATACAGCCTTGATATTTGACACATGGAAACCTCCGACCAAGACCTATCACATACGACTATGACCTTGGACCATGTGGCCTTGACCTTGGAGTTTGACCTACTTTTAAAAAAATTAAACTGGGCCTATATCTTATGTGCTATTACACATACTGCCTTGGTATTTCACACATGGACACATCTTACCAAGACCTTTCACATTTGACCATGACCTTTCACCTTGTGACCTTGACCTTTGACTTTGACCTACTTTGAAAAAAACTTTAACCTAGCTGATATATCAATTCCTTTTACACATACAGCCTTGATATTTGACACATGGACACCTACGACGAAGACCTTTCACATTTGACCATGACCTTGGACCTTGTGACCTTGACCTTGGTGTTTGACCTACTGTAATAATACATAAACCTGACCTATATTTCATGTCATTTTACATATACAGCCTTGATATTTCACACATGGTCACTTCCAACCAAGATATTTCACTTTTGACCATGACCTTGGACCTTGACCTTGGAGTTTGACCTACTTTTAAAAATCTTAAACTAGGCCTATATCTCATGTCCTTTTACCTATACAGTCTCAATATTTTACACATGGACACCTCCTACCAAGACCTTTCACATTTGACCATGACCTTGGCCTGTGTGACCTTGACCTTTGATTTTTACATACTTTTAGAAATCTTTAATCTAGCCTTTATCTTATGTCCTATTACACCTACAGCCTTGATATTTCACACATAGACACCTCCTACCAAGACCTTTCACTTTTGACCATGACCTTGAATATTGCAACCTTGATGTTGGAGTTTGACCTACTTTTAAAAAGACTGAAACCAGGCATATATATCATGTCCTTTTACACCTACAGCCTTGATATTTCACACATGGACACTTCCAACCAAGACCTTTGACATTTGACCATGACCTTGACCTTGGCATTTGGCCTACTTTTAAAAACTTTAACCTGGCCTATGTTTCATTTTACTTTTACATATACAGCTTTGATATTTCACACATAGACACCTCCTACCAAGACCTTTCATATTTGACCATGACCTTGGACCTTGTTAACTTGGACTTTGACCTACATCAAATGTAGGCCCTTGAGGGGGCATATATGTTTTACAAACATCTCTTGTTTAATGAAAAATTGTGTGATTGGTTGAGTTTGAAAGCTGGTGCATATCACAAATTGATGGTTATAAAGATTAGATTTGATTGTAATACAGTACTTTGAAAGTATTGAAAAAAATATTAATCAGCATTTTCTTCCTTTTCCTCGATTTTTCACCAAGCTATTTCAGTTACAGATGTGAAAACCTAGTCTAATGTTTGGTGAAGGATTAGTGTTCAATTTCTCATTTACTGAAAAAATGAAAATAAACAAAAACAAATCTGCACAATACCTCATGTCATTTCTTTGATGTTTAAGCATCAAATATATCATAGATATTCTAGATCCCCCACTAAATCCAATACTTGTTAAGCAATATACAATTTAAAATGTGACAAAATTATCGGAAATACCTTAAGTCATATTACGAGATAATCAAGATTAATGATAATCCAAATCCAATCACATTTTCCTATAACGACCCTGTAAGATAATCCAGTCAAGTAGCTAATGTGATTCACTGTACTGAGAATGGTGGTTTACCTCTGTCTCTGCAACTTGTAAACCATAACCCTTGGTATGCTTTACCCTTTCCTAAATGGCAAAATTTTATGGTAGTCCTATTTAAAAGCTGCTGTGGATGACAAAATTGATGTTAAAAAGGAGGGGATTTATGTACAATATAGCAAAGAAAATATTGAGACAAAAGGAGAAACTGCTGGTTATCAGCAGTTTCTTCTTTTGCCTCAATGTTTTCCCAAGCCTTTCCTATTAGGAACATCAAAATTAGGTCTTGTTTGTTGTTTGGAAAAGGGGTAATGTTCTTCAAATTGCTCTTTATTTTAGCCTCTGGATATAGAAATTGGAGATGTTCAAAAGCTATTGTTTTGGAATCTTTGCTCATGCATCTAAAGCCTCTCTTACAACCTGTAGAGCGTCTTTATAAATCATACATTTTAAAACTCTGCAAAATAGCACGATTTATAAAGATGCACAAGGGGTTGTAAGAGTGCCTCAAAATATGAACATTCAAAGCAGGTCAAAAGTATGAATCTCTTTCGAGAAAAGTATGCATTCCTCGTGAATTTTCTGGAATTTCAGTATAATGTTCCCTGCGTGTCTTGCGTGCTCCTGACGTTCTTAAAGACGCAGAATGATCGTAGCAAAGAATTGTCCTGTCAATTATTCTTTGCTGTGTGCAGTCTGCGTCTTGGTTGCGTCCACCAAAATCGTATGTTGCTCGTGCATCGCACGACTATGCATACAATTTAGACGCAGACCGCACGCAGGAGCACGTCCGACCGGTTGTAAGAGAGTTTTTAGACAAGCACAACTCAGGTTTTAGACTCCGCTTTTTAACTGAGACAGACTTATGTACCTTTTTCGACATAGAATTCTGGCTGCTGAAATAGCGAGTTAAACTTTGTGCATATGAGTGTGACTATAACAGTGAGAAATAAACAAAGTCCCATAACTCCAGGTTTAAGGGGAATTACGGCCCTTTGATGAATTGTATTTGGTAGAAATTTTTTCCCATGCCTCCATACTTACTCCATACCTTATCTTGAGACTTTGTATATTTATGATGGACCAAAACTCAAAGCCATGGGTATGAGATGTTATGCAAGGTCCTGTAACTCTACTGAATTCCATCCTGCTCTGTAAACAACTCTTGCTTCTTTTTTATGAGAAATAAATGATAGGGAAATTGAGTTCTTCCATGAATATTTTTTGACAAACATTTTAAATGATTTACAAGTTATTCATTCTTGATCATGATATGATTCAGAATTGGATAGTATTGCCTCCCACATGCTTAGATAAAATGCTACATTGTGCAATGAAAATATTCAGGAAGCTATCACTTAGCCCTCTCACAAACAACATTTCAAACAAGGCACAAACAATTTAAGTGTATTATGGCTTTAAAAAATGATGGGACATTTTTGAAAAGCTAGGCATACTTTCAGGCACTTGTGTTGTAGATAATGGAAAACCACATCCTAGTGTAGATTGTTGATTGAAAACAAAAAGTCCAGTCAAGGGGCCTATTTTTCTTTAGCTTTCTGTTTACACTTCAGATGGGAACTTTTACCACGCTCAAGACGAAATAGATTAACCCTTTCCCAAACTGCAAAATTTTCAGGCAGTCCAATTTGAAAACTGCTGCAGACAACAAAAGGGATGTTGTAAAAGATAGAATTTGTCTATAAGATAGCACAGAAAATATTGAGACAAAAGGAGAAACTGCTTGTTTTCAGCAGTTTCTTCTTTTGTCTTAATGTTTTCCCAAGCCTGTTTTAATAGGGACATCAAAACCAGGTCTTGTTTGGAAAAGGGTTAAACTTAAGTAATTGTATAATGGTGAAAGAATTGAGACAATATGGACCTAATCAATCTGTTCAGAAGATACAGCTTTTAATCATTCAAAGTATATAATCTATGTGGTATTAAGCCCTGTTTTGATGTCTCTAATAAAATTATTTTGGAAAGCATTGAGACAAAAGGAGAAAATACTGCCAACTTGCATTTCTATTTTCCTTTACGAACATTTTGTGATCTGCAACTCCCTTTAGATTCATAAAGTCATCTAGAATTCCATCATTTGGAAAAGAGTTAATATAAATGATTCATATTCAATTTTCAGAAAGTTTTTCAAATTTTAGTGCATATCCCTGCAAGATTTTGTTGAATAAACTTGCAACAATTATTCATTCTCAGTTTTAAGTTTTTATGTCCATGATTCATGTTTCAAGGATGTCTATGTCCTCAAGTTAAGGCGGATTAATTTTGACTGCTTTACTTCATACAAGCCTGGATCTGGAAAAAGGGCCTTTAACCCTTTCCCAAACACCAAATTTTCAAAATTTCCATTTCAAAAGCTGCTGCAGACAACAAGTGGGCCTTGTTTAATATATAATTTGTGTACAATATAGCACGGAAAATATTGAGACAAAAGGAGAAAAAGCTGATTATCAGCATTTTCTTCTTTTACCTCAATGTTTTCCCAGGCCAATTCTATTAGAGACGTCAAAACCAGGTCTTATTTGGGAAAGGGTTAACCCAATCTGACATTTTGACGCACCAAAAAATAAAGGCTTTAGAAAAAAATGTGTAAAATGAAGAAACTGCTTGTGACAAGCAATTTCTCCATTAACCACAATGTTTTTCCCTTCAAGTAAAAAAAATTGTAACATTTCAATCATTTGAATTTGTTGTCTGGAACATCTTTGAAATTGGATAAGTCTAAACATTTGGCTTCTGGTATTGGGTTGAAATATTTGGGAAAGAAATGAGGCAAAAGGAGAAAATGCTGATAACTAGCATTTTCTACTTAGCCCTCAATGTTTTCAATTCTTTTGCAAAAAAACATTTCTCTTATAAAAAATGCGGGGGAAAAATGATGAAAGTGATTAATTTTCAGCCTCCAATTTAGTCATCCCTCTCTTATATTGTAAGACAGTGTGGGTTGATGTTTATATAAACAAATCTGTTTTTGTATAAATCTGATTACACAGATAAAGCAGATCATCTCAGTTCTTAAAACTGAGCAAACAATTATGTAAGAGGAAAAACCTGCCAAGTCAGCAAAATTTATTTTTCCTTGATTCAGATGTCTAAGAGATCAGTGACTTATTGGTGAATTGTAAAGCCCCCCATTCTCACGGTGTATAATCATGTGACGTAGAATTTCTGATAATCTTCAATAACTTTGTCAATACTTGACCATTTTGAATTCGGTTTGGAGCAGAGAATGTGGAAAATGTCAGGAATAACATGGACAATTGGACATGGTAGATTTTTAAAAAATCAACCACGTCCATCTCATGCGTGACGTCTGTCCACATTCTCTGCTTCAAACGGAATTCAAATCGGTCCCGTATTAACAAAGTTATTGAAGATATTCAGTAATTATTGCATCACATGATTATCCACCGTGTCTCAATGCCTAAACTGTTTTTGGAAATCTAGTTTAAGTCTTGATTGAATGCAGAATGCGTTTTGATTTCGGAAAGGAATGTCAAATGTAAACAAAGTATGGTAGAAACTAGAAAAATAGAAGTTGTATTATCTTTCTGAGATCATTGGATTGTTTAGACTGGAGACATGTGTTTTATAGCAACGGTTAGCCTTCTAGGCACATCCCTGAGGTTTTACCCTTTTCCAAACATCCCCTGGCTTTGATATTTTAGGAAGAAAATACTGACTTTCTCAATTTGTCTCATTATTATAATCAACAACCATACAACATATTCACTGTTATGATTCTTTCCAGTCCAATTTTGGTTGTATAATCATTGATAATACATCGGCCCTAGGTCAGTTAGATCAGAGAAAATCTGCCGTATGCTTTTCCATTCCCACTTAACCCTTTCCCAAACAAAACCTGGTTTTGATGTCCCTAATAGAAAAGGCTTGGGAAAACATTGAAACAAAAGAAGAAACTGCTGATTACCAGCAGTTTCTCCTTTTGTCTCAATATTTTCTGTGCCATATTTTACACAAATCGCATCTTTAATAACATCCATTTTGTCATTTGTGGCAGTTTTTGAAGTGGATCACCCTATTTTTTGTCGTTTGGTAAAGGGTTAAATTATTGACACATTTTGATGTTCCTCAAGAAAATGGTGGTGGGAACTTTGTAGAAAATTAAGAAATTGCTTGTCACAAGCAATTTCTTCATCTTCTACAATGTTTTCTGCATAAAAAAATATATCTTTCTACACAGATTGACATAATATTATGATTACAAAATTTCTTTTACTATAAAAATAATAATGTCGTCTTAAAATTTTGCTCTGATTTTGGCACTTTTGATTTCTGTTTTCAGGATATAACACAGTTCTCCGAAGTCTGCAATAGTGATGGGGCCCATATGGAGGGGTATCTGTTCAAAAAGACAAAACATGCATTTAAAGCTTGGGTCAGGTAGGTAAAATATACTTTAAATTGCAAAAAAGATATCTAGGGAGAATGACCTCACTGCTTAGATGTCCATATGCCTGTCTTTACATTCCTCCAAATTATCCATCAATTTTTTTATTATAATTATTATACCCCAGCAAACGAAGTTTGGAGGGGGTATACTGGAATCAGCCTGTCGGTCCAGTGGTTGGATGGATGGTTGGATGGTTGGTTGGTTTGTCCGGACAACTACTCCTACACTTGTTGACCAATTTAGTTCATACTACTTGGCACAAGTGTTCATTGTGACCTGTAGATGTGCAAGACGCAAATTTCACAGAAATCGAACCGATACTTTTTGAGTTATGGCCTCTGATTTGACCCAAAAATGCTTGTCTGGCCAACTCCTCCTACAGTTACTGTCCGATTTGCTTCATACTTGTTTGAATGGGAATTAATTACACTATATGTCTGTCTGTCTGTCCTTTTCGCCCATTGATTTGTCAGTCAATAGACTTTTTCGTTTCCTTGGTCTAATTAAAAAATCGTTTGACCTTGGATTTTGAAACTTTACATGACGCAAGGAGGTGCCATTGTTTGGTCATGTAGCTCAAAGGCCAAAGTGCTCTAACTCAAGAACCATTTGACCTAAGATCCTGAAACTATGCAGTTGTTGCCCTTGAGCCAAGGATGTACCTTATCATTTTTGGGTCACCCAAGTCAAAGTTCAAGGTCACTGTTAAACTTTGTTTAACCCATTCCCACTCAATGACGCCTTTTGACGCCTCTCAATGAAAATGCATGAGAAAACATTGTGGAAAATGAAGAAATTGCTTGTGACAAGCAATTTCTTCATTTCCCACAATGTTTTCTATCAAAAAATATCCAAAAAAGCAAAGATTCATCCACTTGAAATTGTTGTCTGCACGATCTTTGAATTTGGATCACCCTAAAATTTTGCTGTTTGTGAAAGGGTTAAAATCTGTTTCAGTGCTAAACTGAAGAATCTTTTCGCTTATAACACTTTTACATGACAAGGCGCTAGTGGGGGGGATTTGCCCGCTTTTTGACAGTTCTGGTTTCACTTTAATGTATATTTCCAGACGATGGTTTACAATAGAGCAGAACCAGCTTCGTTACCAGAAGAGAACAAAGGATAACCAAGTGACAGTAATGGAGGACGATCTGAGATTATGTACAGTCAAACCTGCATATGATATAGATAGACGGTTCTGTTTTGAAGTACTCTCTCCTACAAGGTAGTGTCTTAATCATTTCCCAAACAACAAATTTTGGACTGGTCCAAATTCAAAGATGTTACAGACGACAATTTCAAGTGTATAAAATTTTTAATCATTAGGTCTTTTTGCACGCAAAACATTGTGGGAAATGAAGAAATTGCTGGTCACAAGCAATTTCTTCATTTTCCACTATGTTTTCCATGGCCATTATCTTGCGAAGTCATTGTGTGGTAATGGGTTAACCATTTCCCAAACGGTAAGAATTTAGACTGATCCATAGAAAGCTACTGTAGTTGACGAAATGTGTCTGTTTATGAAGATAGGAATTGTATAGAATATAGCACAGAAAATATTCAGGCCAACACAAAAATTTCATATGTGGACATTTAAAAAGACGGTAGCTTTACATTGTCCAATGGTAGTAGGTTTACAATAATTCTACATTCTTTATCTAGCCAGAGTACATTTACAGAAAAAAAAAAAACAGAAAAAAAATGAAATATTTATTCACTTGAATTACTGTCTGCAACTTCTAAAATGTTGCCGTCTGGTAATAGGTAAAGATTTGTTCCCTGATACTCACTCAGAAATATAAGATCACTCAAGCCAAAGGCATGAAACAAGTAATTGAATAGGAATCTGGAAAAAGTTCTCTTACGGAATTTGAGAACAACATGGATCCAGATCAGACTGTGCATGTTTACAGTCTGATCTGGATCCATATTGTTCTCCAATAGCTTGTTTATTTATGACCAGTAACAATTGTGAGTAGATTTGATTCATTGTGGACTACATTTAATCGCAGGCTTATCTCCAAACTTAATTTTACAAAATGCTACACGGGCCCTTTTTAGCAGCCGGGACTTTATATCCGGGGAGCTAATGTCACAGCCCTAGTGTCGGCGTCGCGTCCCGTTGCGTCTTCACTTGAAAAACTTTAACCTGGTCTATATCTCAGGCACTATTAGAGATAGAGCCTTGATATTTCACACATAGATAGTTCTCGACAAGACCTTTCATTTTGGACCATGACCTTTGACCTGGTGACCTTGACCTTGGAGTTTGACCTACTTTTAAAAAACTTTAACCTGGCCTGTATCTCATGCACTATTATAGATAGAGCCTTGATATTTCACACATGGATACCTCCTGACAAGACCTTTCATTTGTGACCATGACCTTTGACCTTGAGACCTTGGCCTTGGAGTTTGACCTACTTTTAAAAAATTAGCTGTTTTTGTGACAAGCTCCCGTATAGGCGAGCTACGTTGTCCGCGGACAACTCTTGTTCCAGATTCCAGCTCAATTTTATATTACAGGAGTCACATGCTACAAGCACATACAGAGGAAGAGTTTCAGGCCTGGGTCAGTGCAATACAAACTGGGGTTACAAAAGCTTATAGGGACGCTGAGAAAAGGGACTCTAATGTTGGGGTAAGTGATAACTTTAACATGGGATGTCAATGCTTCTCAACAAAAAAAGAAAAAAACTGGTAACTGCAGCTCGTTTTAAGCTGCAGTTTACTGCTTGTTTTAACCCATTCCCAAACAAGACCTGGTTTTGACGTCCCTAATTGAAATTGTTTGGGAAAACATTGAAACAAAAGAAGAAACTGCTGATAACCAGCAGTTTCTCCTTTTGTCTCAATATTTTCTGTGCCATATTTTACACAAATCCTATCTTTAATAACATCCATTTTGTCATTTGTGGCAGTTTCTGAAGTGGATCACCCTGAAATTTTGTTGTTTAGAAAAGGGTTAAGCTGCAGTTACAAGGTCCTTGTTTAAAAGCGGCAATATATTGGGTAGGTCAATACAATACAAACTGGGGTTATAAAAGCCTATAGGAACGCTGAGAAAAGGGACTTTAGTGTTGGGGTAAGTGATAACTTTAACATGAGATATTTTTGGTAGAATGGGTCAGTGCAATATAAAGGGGAGTTACAAACGCTTAGGATGCAGAGAATAGAGACTCTAATGTTGGGGTAGGTGTTGACTTAAACATGGGATAAATTGGTTAGTGCAATACAAACAGGGGTTACTAGAGCTTATAGGGATGCAGAGAAAAGGGACTCTAGTGTTGGGTATGTAATGTGATAATGTTATAGGGCACTGGCTACGAGGCTACATTACTAGCTCAAAACATTTGAATATAGATCTTTGTCAAAATCATTGTGAAATTTTTGTTGAAATGTCATAGTCATAGAGGTCAAAATACTTGGTATAGGTTTGGATAAATGACCTGACAGAGCATCTCTAGCTTATAGCTAGAGATGCTCTGCCAGATCATTTTATCGGGACCTATAACAATAATAGACTATAATTCTGCATACATTTTTATGCCCTTTTATGTTCCCAAATGTTTTTTCAGTAGACAGTAGAATTGATGCTGTGAAAATTTGCTGATAAAAAAGAAGTTTATTGAATACAATACAAAAGCTTTTTTGTCGCTTTCAGCTGAACGAGAGTCGAGAAGACAGTGTATCTGGCAATACATCATTAGATACAACCAGTGAGGGCAACGAATCTGACTTGTCCTCAACATCAGTGAAAAAGACAAAATCTCAATTGTAAGTATTTATGTTATACTTTCCCATATCAGACCTGGTTTTGATGTCTGTAATAGCAATGGCTTTGGAAAACAAAGGGGAAAAGAAGAAAATGCTGACAATACTTGTTGCCAATGGCTTTAGAAAATTACTGATTCTTTATGGGTGACAAAGGTTAAAGGGAAAGGTCACTGTAAAACCTTTGCCAAACAAGCCTTGGTTTTCATGACCCTATGCAAAATTTGATTAGGGGACCCTTCTGCTTTGTTTGGTTGCTTGCAACAGGTTTCAAATTGAACCATTCTAAAACTTTTTTACTGGGAAAGTGTTTAACTTTAATTGCAAATCTTTCCCATGTTTTATATTTTGAGACGTTTTGTCTTAGATTCATTAAAATAAACACAATTGCTGACAATGGTTTAAATATTTGTCTTATTATTGATTTCAGACAAAAAGAGAAGGTATTTTCTATACCTGGTAATGATAAATGCTGTGATTGTGGCTCATCAGATCCTCGCTGGGCCAGCATTAACCTGGGTATAACATTGTGTATAGAGTGTTCTGGTATTCATAGGTATGTACAGGCAATTTAACCCTTATTCAGACAAAAAGAGAAGGTATTTTCTATACCTGGTAATGATAAATGCTGTGATTGTGGCTCATCAGATCCTCGCTGGGCCAGCATCAACCTGGGTATAACATTGTGTATAGAGTGTTCTGGTATACATAGGTATGTACAGGTAGTTTAACCATTTCCCAAACAACTGAATTTTAGGGTGTTCTGCTTTGAAAGCTGGGATTGAAGACTAAATGGATGTTAATAAAGATATGATTTGTGTAAACATGTAATATAGCACAGAAACTATTGAGGCAAATGAGGAAAATGATGTTTATCAGCAGAATTATGGATGTATTTAGATGGAATTTTCCAGAATGTTTCTAGTAAATTGACCTAGTGTATCATGTTAGGGGTTTGCCATTTCATGTTACATGAAAAGAGGAAAATAATGTAAAATGGCAGACAAAAATATGATTGTGACACTTTGTTTTGCATATATTAGCCTTCTGTGAAGCTGTATAGTGCTTGGACCATAGGACAAGCTTCAACATTAACAAGGGACATCTGCATCTGCTCAGCGCAAAACGGTTGTAACCACCTATATGTTTATAGGCAGTTACAACCGTTTCGCTCTTAGCCATTTTAATTTATTATGTATTGACCTCACTTTGGCTATGTATTCTTAACTAACAGTCTTTGATAACAAAAATTAAATTTACCCATTGATGAATTGTTTATTAAAATCATTTCAGGAGTTTTGGTGTTCATATATCTAAGGTGCGTTCATTAACGTTGGACGCGTGGGAACCAGAATGTATAAAAGTGGTGTGTGAGCTGGGAAACAATATTGTTAATGGTATATATCTAGTCAACGTGGATGAGTCATTTACACCTGCTACACCTGAATGCTCAAGGTGAGTTACCTTAATGATAACCAGGATGTATAAAAGTGGTGTGTGAGCTGGGAAACAATATTGTTAATGGTATATATCTAGTCAACATGGATGAGTCATTTACACCTGCTACACCTGAATGCTCAAGGTGAGAATGAAATTGTTCGTCTAGAATCTATTTGAATATCAATCTTTTACTCAAGATAAATTTCAAGTCCTATATATTTACATGGATTTCAGGCTCCTTTCTGTTATGATCTCTCTTTTGATTATAATTTGTTCTTGATTAATGTGCCATCTTGAACCAATTATAAGTCTTATGTTTGCACCTGAATTTACAGGGTGTCCCAAAAGTAAGGTAACACTTTGAATCTAATATATCTTGGCTAATATAGCAATTGTGTATTCCTATTCGCTGACAGTACAGAAGGTTATGTGCGGAAATAAATAAAATAAATTTCACCAGATTATCATATTTGTATATTTTAATTAATCAAACACACCCTATTTTATCAATGACATCATTTTGATAGTAAATGACGTTTTCTAGATTACTTCCCTTCTGTCGCTTTCCTTGATTTATTCTTGTGCTAAAGTTTTTAATAACTGCCTCACATGTGTCCATAGAGATTTTCCTATGTTCTCTTTGAATGTTTGATAGCAACATTGTAAATTTTCAGTTTAACATGTTCTTACTTTGGGAATTACACTTTAGACCCCATGTTTCTCCACAGAAAATAGTCCAGTGAATCCAATTAGAATACACAGTCTAAGCATTCGAATGGATCTCCCAAAGACTGAGATTTCATAATTTAAATATGGTATGGGAAAGTTTCAAATAAAATTTCAAACCGAATTGAAATAAAGATTTCAATGAATCTTGTTCTGACGAAATTCTTCTCATTGACTTTCCTGATATACAGTTTCATTCAAAGCTTAAGTGTTTTCTAAGCTGCGGGGTGTTTTCGGTCTTTTGCTTCTATGTTCATTAAAATCTTATCGAGATCGTTCAAATTTATCTATTTTTGAGTAGATGAGTTTTCTTCTTGGTGGACCTTCTGTTTTGATTGAAGATTCAAACTTTGTTTGAAAACATGTTAGGAACTTAGATTGGTGATAAGATTTATATCATACTTACGCTGTGAGAAGGTAGGTTGTTACATCATTTTGATAGTGGTACAGATGACGTCAAAAATGACGCCATTTTAATTTGTGCATAACGTTGAAATGCAAGGCAAACATAATTTCAATGAATTCCGCAGGTAATGATAGTTTCCTGAGAGAAATCGGCTAAAAAATAGCAGAGCTATTACCCTTTGTAAGTGTTACCTTACTTTTGGGACACCCTGTATTTGCCTGTTTAGATTGCAGAATATGTATGAATATGTGTATAATATAATGCCAATTAATCATTTGTGATATGAATACTTTGTAAAAAACTTTTTTGAGATTAAATTCTTTTAACATATTTTGGTCTTCACAATTTTCACAAGTATTTGAACATGTATTGAATTATGGTTTGATTGGTATGTTATCCACATTTTGTAGCTTTTCATCAAAAACCTTGTATCTGCAGCTTTTAACAAGCTGCAGATACAAGGTTTTCATTGAAAAGCAGAAGTTTGATATTACTGTCATCCTTCAGAGCTGTTCGGGAAGCGTGGATCAGAGCAAAGTACATAGACAAGAAATTTGTCTCTAAATTACCCGGACCCAAAACGTCGGATGGTCGAGTGAGAGGCTGGAGGGTGAAAAAGAAGACCCGACGATCACCTGGACGGACAGATGAACATGAGGACGAAGCGTCAAAGTCGTCGCCAGATTCGGACGTCACTAGTGGTCTGTTGGAGGGTACTTATTAAGCTAGATGTGCATGTTATACTAATCTGCTATATAGCTCTGGATATAATGAAGTGATGGCATTATCAATCTCCCCTTTCCCAAACATGTAAAATCTGGACTGGTCCATTTTGGAAACTGCTACAGACAGCAACATTGATACTGAAAAAATATAATTTACTTACAATGAAGCAAACACAACATTGAAACATAAGGTGGAAATATGTTTTTTTAGTATAATACACTTTTGTCTCAATGTTTTTCCAATCTTTTCCTAACAGGTGCATCAAAACAAGGAATTGTTTGGGAGAAGTTCAAAATTTTGTATTGTGAGTACTCATTACTATATTGACCTCTATCAATCAAAATATCGATTGACCCAATTGGTCCGTGACAACCTCGAATACTATATTTTATTAACCCTTTCCCAAACAACAAAATTTTATGGCGATCCAATTGGAAAGCTGCTGCAAACGACAAAATTGATGATAATAAAGACATGATTTGTGTAAAATATGGCACAGAAAATATTGAGACAAAAGGAGAAACTGCTGGTTATCAGCAGTTTCTTCTTTTGTTTCAATGTTTTCCCAAGCCTGTTCTATTAGGGACGTCAAAACCAGGCCTTGTTTGGGAAAGGGTTAAGACAAGTGAAATTTTCAGTGTTTGAGATTGTCAATCAGTTTGATGTAGGAAAGGTACAGGTCTAGAATGTCAGTTAAATAGTCTTCTTTTTGCAGCCATATTTCATTATCTTCTACCAATTTACAAATTATGAAGTTATCACCATTTAACTCTTTCCCAAACGATGAAAATTTGAACTGTTTTATTTGATAGCTACTTTAGACGACAAGATGGATATTGGGGAAAATGGGATTTGTGCACAATTTAACACAGAAACTATTGGGAATCTGCATTTTCTGCTTTTGTCTCAATATTTTCTCAAGCCTTTAGGGACGTCAATCAAGTTCTTGTATGGGAAAGGCTTTTAATGCGTCTACTGAATGGCCATTGAATGTTTAATTGTCTTGCTCGATGCTAACAAGTACCAACAGCATAGGGTTCAGTATAGATTGATTGATAAATTGCCATCACCTCTTTTTCTCTTGGGCTAAGCTTCTCACATACTTATTACAAAGCTTTTACATTCATAAGTAAAGTATTGAAGTAACATGTTATTGGGGCGATGAAGATAGCTTTGATTCTTCATAAAATTTTTATAGCTAATTATTCAAAATTGATTCATGCTTAAATGATATCTGATGTCTTATATTTACATGAAACAAAGTCTTGATCACATCTCTAGTAGAATTCAATTATTATGCTGCAATGTTTATAGAATATTATACATATCGTCGTTGTAAATGCAAAGCCTAGTATCTCGTTTTTGGAAAATTTTAAAGGGGTCGAACAAAAGTGTAATAACTTTTCCCAAACTGGAAGGATTTGCTTGAAATTTGGACACACTGTTCACAAATAATGTGTCAATAATACTGTTTAGTAAACATACCTCAAACCTTCCAAGAATTGTCATAACTGGGCACACAAGATTTGACTTTGAAAATCACGGAGATCGACATACGAGGTTTTGCATTTACACCTACGATATGTATATGTTACAAAAGATGAATTGTTTGTATCCATGTTGAATTTGTTAGAAACAGTTCAATTTTAGGATTTGATTGAAGTGTTACTACCATAAAATTATTGACAAAACAGGTTGTAATGCATGTTTTTCCTCTATACTGAATATAACATTAATTGAATAACTAACATATTGCATGTTTTTAGCTCACCTGAGCACGAAGTGCTCGAGGTGAGTTATTGTGGTCACTTTTTGTCCGGTGTCCGTCCGTCCGTCAACATTTGGGGTGTTTACACTCTAGCATCCACAAAAAATAGGCAATCTTGATCAAACCTGT
This sequence comes from Fragum sueziense, assembly GCA_963680895.1. NCBI lineage: Eukaryota > Metazoa > Mollusca > Bivalvia > Cardiida > Cardiidae > Fragum > Fragum sueziense. The sequence continues at coordinate 26,387,674 of OY804604.1, forward strand.
CCAAAACAAGTAGGATCATAAGTCCTCGGACAAGTTTGATTTTGGGCCTGATCGGACCAGAAAGTGTGGAGTTATCTGCCCTTGAATGTCAAATAATGCTGTTTTTAAGTTTGTTTACACTCTAGCATCTACAATTATTGATCAATCAAGACAAAACTTGGACGTAATGTTGGAGACCATAAGATCTCGGATGAGTTCGATTTCTGTCTGATCTGACCAGAAAGATGAGAGTTATGTGCCCTTGAATTGTGCAAAATTGCCACTTTTGGCTGTTTTTGACCTTGTTTACACTCTAGAATCTACAATTATCAATCAATCAAGACAAAACTTGGACATAATGTTGGAGACCATAAGATCTCGGATGAGTTCGATTTTCAGTCTGATCTGACTAGAAAGATTAGAGTTATGTGCCCTTGAATTGTGCAAAATTGCCATTTTTGGCTGTTTTTGACCTTGTTTACACTCTAGAATCTACAATTATTAATCAATCAAGACAAAACTTGGGCACAATGGTTGGGACCATCAGATCTCGCATGACTTCGATTTTCAGTCTGATCTGACCAGAAAGATGAGAGTTATGCGCCCTTGAATTGTGCAAAATTGCCATTTTTGGCTGTTTTCGACCTTGTTTACACTCTAGAATCTACAATTATTAATCAATCAAGACAAAACTTGGACACAATGTTGGGGAGCATAAGATCTGGGATGAGTATGATTTTCAGTCTGATCTAATCAGAAAGATGAGAGCTATGGGCCCTTGAATTTGATAAAATTGCCGTTTTTGACTGTTTTCAACCTTGTTTACACTCTAGAATCTACAACTATTTATCAATCAAGACAAAACTTGGACACAATGTTTTGGACCATAAGATCTTGGATGGGTATGATTTTCAGTCTGATGTGATTAGAAAGTCAAGAGTTAAGGGGGAATGCTCCAGTTTCCTAATTTTTTTCCCAACAATAGTATTTATCTAGAGGCTCACAGGGAAGACTGGGTCAATCCCAACTGTGTTGCCTCTTTAAATAAAGTCTTTATTATTATTATTATTATTATTATATATATATATTTTATGTTGAAATTACACGTTATTACCTATTGAAAAATAAAATGAAAATGGATGGTCAGCGATCTTGTTTGAATTTTATAGGCATTCGTATCACATACCCCTACATCGAAAAAATGCACAATTTCTTACACCTGTCCAAGGTCACTAAAATGCTGATAAAATGCTGTATATTCATTGTTTAGTCCTGAAAACGGATTTAAAGTAACCTCTTACATTTAATAAGAATAGAAAACCCAAAATATGTGCTATTATAAACACGTAAATGTATAAAATAGCATGCTAACGTGTTCGGTTAGATCAACGAAGCTGGAGTGTTTTATGTCAAAATTTGCATATTTTTGGAAATATTTCAAGTTCTACATAATAGAATTTGATAAAACTCCCTGGTTGTATTAAGCAACATGTCCTGGTAATAATTCAAAAAGAAAATGTATGGGTCATCGCACTTATTAGTGAATTACAGCAATTTTTATCAGCTACATATGAATGAAGCGACGCAAAACAGTGGTAACTGCATACACACTTACGACTGTCATGCTCTAAATAATCGATTTCCATCTTGAGGAAATAAATTTCGCATAATAAATACACTTTTACTGTCGAAAATGGTAAATTGTAGTGATGTGTTATATTATTGAAAATACGGTAGCGAAACATATTGGTACGAAACATTTAATTTACTACAGTAATGACAGAGTGTTCCGAAAAACTGGAGCATTCCCCCTTAAGTGCCCTTGAATTTGATAAAATTTCCGTTTTTGACTGCTTTCAACCTTGTTTACACTCTGGAATCTACAATTATGGACCAATCTAGACAAATTTTGGACACAATGTTGGAGACCATAAGATCTCAGATGAGTTTGATTTTCAGTCTGATTTGACTTGAAAGACGAGAGTAATGTGCCCTTGAATTTGAAAAAATTGCCATTTTTGGCTGTATTCGACCTTGTTTACAATCTAGAATCTACAATTATTAATCAATCAAGACAAAACTTGGACATAATGTTGGAGATCATAAGATCTCAATTGAGTATGATTTTCAGTCTGATCTGACCAGAAAGACTAGAGTTATGTGCCCTTGAATTTGATAAATTGCCATTTGGGGCTGTTGTCGACCTTGTTTACACTCTAGAATCTACAAATATTAATCAATGAAGACAAATCTTGGACACAATGTTGGAGAATATAAGATCTCAGATGAGGTTGATTTTCAGTCTGATCTGACCAGAAAGACGAGAGTTATGTGCCCTGGAATTTGATAAAATTGCCATTTTCGGCTGTTTTCGATCTTGTTTACACTCTAGAATCTACAATTATTTAACAATTATTTAAAAAAGAAAATGTTGGGCACCATAAGAGCTCTGATGAGGATGATTTCCACAACATTATTGACCATAAGTTCATATTCAGTCTTAAATATCAATTTAATTGAACATAAGTGTTGCTCATATCATTTTGGTTCAGGTGAGCGATATAGGACCATCATGGTCCTCTTGTTGTGTAATACTTATTCTGTTGCTAAACTATTACCAACTAAAGAAATGTTTCAGCTTATAACTCTTGTCTAAACAATGTTATTCTTTATGCTGAACGTTTGAAAAGCAAACTGGGAATATTATAAATGTTAGGAACTGAAACAAATTTACAGCTTTTGTCCATATTTATTTTGTTGCCTGAATCTTCTTTGCATTCTGACCAGTCTTTTGTTCACCCTTTCTAAATCAACAAAAAGTCTTGGACTTGCAAATATTGGAAAGAGTTGTAGATGACAAAACAAATCGGCTTGGCTCAGATCAGGGTAGGAATCGCTACCTGCTCTTTGTTATATGATTGTGTGATTAATACTGAAAGGTTTATCAGGTTTATTTTCATGTTTTCAAATTCCTAAGGCTTTTTCCTTTCAGGCGGTATATAATAAGCCCGGGTCTGTAGAATATTTTTTTCACATAATTTCATTTACTTCCCCAAAAATGGTGTTTTTTTACAGTTTTCCATGTTGCATCTCAATTTTACTATTTTTCAAAACTAAATTTCTCTATTGCTTTTAATAGAATTAAAGTTATGTTTGTACATTATTGTGAGATATTCATCCCAAATAATGATACTTTTTACGGAATCAAAATCAGAGAAAAAATGTAAAAGAAAATGCTTATACTGTAAATGTATGTAGTCGTTATGTTTTCATTAATTCTGACCATTTTTAATAAGGGCAACAAGAATTCTACAATGTTAATGTTGAGAACCATGTTTTCTTTATTTTTAGTGTTATATATACTTATATTAAGCAAGTAATACTAAACAATAGCTCTGGAATCACAATTAGTACTACAAATGCTACCTTGAAAAACATGTTTTTTTCTGTACAGTCCGTAGACCAAGTTTAACAGCATTTTCTTTAGACATGCTGCTGATTCACAATGTGGTTCTTCTCACTTTCTGTTACAGTTTGGCCCAAAGTAAAAGAAAATGGAAAAGCTTTTTACTTCTGACAGTTATTGTGTTCACAAAATGCTGTCAAACTTTGTCCGTAGACCGTACAGTCCGTAGACCTAAAATTTCACCACTAAAATTTATCTCAAAAATGCATTTTATCCCACATAATTTACAATTTATACAATATATATGTTTATGTGGCTTATCCAAAAAGTTAAAAACACATTATTTCCGTTTATTTCATCATTTCCATCAAAATTAAGTCAAAATACAGTTGAAACTACAAATAATTCGGTCGAGCAGTAAAATTTTACCAATCAAGATAAATGAACTAGCCTAAACTGTTTGTTTTGGTTAAGACTTAACTGTACAAATAAGTCACCTTAGCCTGCATAATACTATTCTAGTGATTGAACCACTTAAAATGTGACTTGTGAAAAAGTCTACGGACTGTACCATCTAACTTTAACACACTAAAAACATATACTTCATTATACTTTACAGTGAACTGTAAAAGATGAAAACTAGAGGTAAAACTAAAAACTCTGACAGTTTTGTTCAGCTTTGAAATGATAGAATAGCAAAAATTTCCAGTTTGAGTTTCTGAAAAGGGCAATCTGTACATATAGAGATCTTGATTTTGCCAGTCTGGTAGAAGCTTGGGGTCAAATACAAGATTCTTTGTGATTGAACGACAAACAGCTTCTATGTGATTAAGAGGCTAACATGAAATTCTAACATAATTTTTTTTGTCAGTACAATATTATACTTTTGTGTATATGTACAGTCTGTAGACTTACACAAGGGAGTTACTTAATCATGTTAAACCATTACCACCAAATGGTAGAGGGTTAAAGGTCATTTATGGAGGATATTTTAATTAAAATAACATGAAAATTAATCTTTTAAATAACATACAGCATGATTTTTATTTAAATTTCCTCTCTGATTAATTGGTAACTAAAGAACTATTTCAGTGTGAGTTGTCCGCATACAATGTAGCTCTCCTATAGCTTTTCTGAAAAACAGCTTAATTCCAAGGTCAAGAGGTCAAAGGTCAGGGTCCCAAATGAAAGGTCTTTGCAGGAGGTATCACTGTGTGAAATATCAAGGCTCTAAGACTATCTCTTATAGTGCCTAAGATATAGTCCAGGTTAAAGTCTTTTAAATGAAGTTCAAACTCCATGGTCAAGGTCACAAGGTCAAGGATCATGGTCCCAAATGAAATGTCTTGGTGGGAACTATCTTTTTGCGAAATATCAAGGCCGTATCCCTAACATATAGATATAGACCAGGATAAAGTCTTTCAAGTGAAGATGTGACGGGACGCTGACACTAGGGTTGTTACCTTAGCTCCCTGGACATGAAGTCCTGGCTTGCTAAAGATTCACATGATTGATCATCCTTTGATGGATTATTGTGACATCACCGAGAAGCAAGATTTGTTGAACGCCATTTATGTCTGTTACAAATGCAAATGTTTATTCCTCCTTTAAACTCACAGATCAAGATCTATTCAAAATGATAGAATCCAAGATAGACTGCACAAAGAATAAAAATGATTTTGAGTTGAATGCAAACAACAATAAAAGTGTAACCATGTACAAAGACTGCGTGACAGATGCATGTAAACATCAAATTAAACATATATTCAGAGTTAATATCAAGTATTTGTAAAGGAGCTGACAGACTGGAGTCATCTTTCATTGCAAATTACTACTTTTTGTAAAGAACAAGGTGCTTATTTTGTTTAATAGTCTTAAAAGCCAAGAAATGAAACTTAATCATATTTAAAATAGGTTTGAATCATTAAGAATTAACAGACTTTCTCAAGCTTTAGATTTAAAGGAGTTGAACAGCGTTATGCTATTTGTTTTAAACTTGGGGGTAAAAAGAGTAAAAAAAAAGATTATTTAGTTTCATTTTTAATTAGGAATCAAGGAATGCAAATGGAATTTGTGTGTGTGTGCTCACCAGCCAAATAAGCTGTAAGGGCCCCACTACACCTTCATGTGAATCCATGTAATGCTACTTACAGCTTCAAAAATACCCACAGCTCAATTTCTTCAAACAAGTCACTGAATAGAGGCATTCCTGTCAACAAGTGATTATAAAGTTCTGTAAAAATAAGAATTGAGTATAAATACGTTATGGGGGGAAAGTAAGAAATTGTTCAAAATGAGCAATTTCTCTTTACAGATACTTATATTTAACTACAGCCTAAAATGAATCTGTAGAGAACCCTGTCAGTGAATATGCAAGAATATACAGTATATAATGAGAACAAATGATTATTTACAACATTTTTAAATCTGTTTTATCCTTTAAGATTTACTTCTTGTTGGATGCATCTAACTAGGATGCAACAAAGACTAGCACACATTACTGTACAGTCCGTATACCAAACAAATGGCTATTGTAGCCTGTATGAAGATCTGTAAACCATTTATGCAAAAATGTAAATTAGAATGTGTGTTGTTTTGCCATTTTAAGTTATGTATTTGTACTTATTCTGCAATCTAATTTGATGTTTTTATCTTATCATATGTAGACTAAACAATTTGTAAAACATACCAATCATTAAGCAAAAACTACAACAACACGTAATTTTCTACGTTTCGGCGTATGCCTTCTTCAGGAAATATCTTTAATGAATAAACGTAAACAAACGTGACGTCATGTACGTAACGTTGATTTACAATTTGGCGGAAAAAAACAAACAATAACGTACAGGCATGAGGTATATAAACAAACGACGTAATAGTCTGTGTGAAAACATTTAGAAAAAAAACACAGTTTTTTCATAGTATATAGATAATTAGACCAAGATCAGGTTGCACAAAAGTGCAAGCTAATCAAGGTCCAATTACCTATAAGAAGGGAACGGTACAATCTTTTAGCGCAATATCGGATATAGAAATACATAATTTCCTATATAATTTGTATAATTAAAAAAAGAGAATTATAGGAAAAAACGATTAGCGCTAACACACAACTATTACGACAACATTGTATAAGAAAGATAATGAAGATTTGAAATCACACCTCAAATAAATGCTTAGAATTTAAGCCATACGGATGTAAAGTTTTAAGTTTATGGATCCAATATGTTTCTTTGCATAGCCTCGTCATTTCACTGTTGACAACATCTATTGGCATAAAGGAGAAATTTTCAATACTATGCTCATTGAAATGAGAAGCAACAGCAGTAGAAAAAGTTGGATCAATGAAACTGTTTATGTTTTTTTTTTTTTTTTTTTTTTTTTTTTTTTTTTTAAAACATACCAAGACAGAGCCATGACCATTTGGAAAAAGGGTACAGAAGCATATTTTTAGAAAATTTGAACTCTGACAAAAGTAAAAAGCAGAATCAAAATCTACTTAACCTATAAAAATCATTATTGTATGATAATTGATTCCTGTACTATTTTTGTACAGTCCGTAGACTTTTGAAAACATACTTTGTTGAGCCTATTTCATAAACACAAGACTCCATATACGAAATTAACCAAATTTTGCCTTCTCTATGGATACTTGTGGGATAATTTAAGTACTTGTTTTCTTCTTGTCGATGTCATTCCACCTATAAATGTATTTAACATGTTGTAACAAATATTTTGAAAGCAAAGTCAATAGATTAATCGTCTGAAAATTTTAGAAAGAGCGATATTTCCGGAAGGAAATGTTTCGTTTTGTATTGTTCTATTGTTTGAAAGCTGTTAATAAGTTCAAATTGATAAAGATGATTTTTTAGCTCCACTGGCCGAAGGCCAGCGGGGCTTATGTCATGGCCCTGTGTCCGTCGTGCGTGCGTCCGTCCGTCCGTCCGTCCGTGCGTCCGTCCGTCCGTGCGTCAACTTTTTCTTTAAACATCTTCTTCTCCAAAACTACTGGACCAATTTCAACCAAACTTCACAGGAATCTTCCTTGCATGAACCTTTTCCAAATTCCTTCAAAAAATTAAATTCCGTATAGAACTTGAATTTTAATTAAATTAATTAATTTAAATTTTCAAAGAATCTTTAAAAAAATTTCTTCTCCAAAACTACTGGACCAATTTCAAACAAACTTCACAGAAATCTTCCTTGCATGAATCACTACCAAATTCCTTCAAAAGAATAAAATCCGTGCAGAACTTGAATTTTAATTGATTTAATTGATTTAAATTTTCGAAAAATCTTTAAAAATTCTTCTTCTCCAAAACTACTGGACCAATTTCAACCAAACTTCACATGAATCATCCTTGCATGAATCTTTACCAAATTCCTTCATAAGAATAAAACCTATGCAGAACTTGAAATTTAATTAATTTAATTGAATTTAATTTTCGAAAAATCTTTAAAAATTCTTCTTCTCTATAACTACTGGACCAATTTCAACCAAACTTCACAGAAATCTTCCTTGCATGAATCTCTCCTAAATTCCTTCAAAATAATAAAATCCGCCAAGAACTTGAATTTTAAATAATTTAATTGGTTTAAATTTTCAAAAAATCTTTAAAAAATTTTCTTCTCCAAAACAACTGGACCAATTTCAACCAAACTTTACAGAAATGTTCCTTGCATTAATTTCTTCTTAATTCCTCCAAAAAAATAAATTCTATGTAGAACTTAAATTTCAATTAATTTAATTAAATTAAATTTTCACAAAATCTTTAAAAATTCTTCTTCTCCAAAACTACTAGACCAATTTCAACCAAACTTTACAGAAATGTTCCTTGCATTAATCTCTTCTTTATTCCTTCAAAAAGAAAATAAATTCTATGTAGAACTTAAATTTTGATTAATTAAATTAAATTAAATTTTCGAAAAATCTTCTTTTCCAAAACTACTGGACCAATTTTAACCAAACTTCACACCAATCTTCCTTGCATTTTTCTCCTCTAAATTCCTTAAAAAAATAATTTCTGTGTAGAACTTAAATTTTAATAAATTTAATTAAATTGAATTTTCGAAAACTCTGGACCAATTTCAACCAAACTTCACATGAATCATCCTTGCATAAATCTTCCAAATTCTTTCAAAGAAATAAAGTCAGTGAAGAGCTAAGATTCAAATAAAATTATATTAGATTTTTGAAAAATCATTAAAGGGACATTTCATTCCAATTTCAATTTTTTAAAGTATGTCTTGATGCCAAGATTGGTTATTCTAATGAGTATAAATACTATTGGTTTTTTTAAGTTGTTGCCAATAAGCGAGAAACACGCATTTAAAGTTGAGACATAATCGATAAATTGCATATAAATCCGAACTGTTGTCCACAACAATTTGTTCAATTTTAACACAAAAATATAAATTTCTCGTAAACGGCGCAATATTTTGGCTCGAAATTTTCAGAATTTTCATAAGGAAATATGCTCTTTCAGATAAAAATAAAAGTAAAATTTATGACAAAAAATTCTGAAATGTCACTTTAAAAATCTTCTCCAAAGTTACTGGACCAATTTTAACCAAACTTTACAGGAATCTTCCTTGCACGAATCTTTTCCAAATTCCTTCAAAACAATAAATTCCGTACTGAACTTTAATTTTGATAAAACAAATTAAAATTAAATTTTCAAAAAATCTTAAAGAATCTTCTCCAAAATGCCTTATTGGATGAGTTCGAAGTGTCTTTAAGTGTATCCAAAATGCCTTATTGGATGAGTCCGAAGTGTCTTTAAGTGTATTCAACACTAAGTGTTTTCTTAGTTGACATTTTCTTTTCTTTTTCAGGTTGCTTTTGGAGTCTACCACAGCTGAACAGCTTTTGGAGTCTACCACAGCTGAACAGTTTCCTACACACCGAAATATATATCAATATTATTAGCTCACCTGAGCACAAAGTGCTCAAGGTGAGCTATTGTGATCACTCACCGTCCGTCGTCCGTCCGTCCATCTGTCCGTCCGTCCGTCCGTCCGTCCGTCCGTTCACAATTTCTTCAAACATCTTCTCCTCCCAAACCATTTGGGCAATTTTGACCAAACTTGGCAGGAATGTTCCTTGGGTGACCCTTTTCAAAACTTGTTCGCGAATTTTTGATTTGTCAAAAAATGTGGGCGTGGCAGGGCGGGGCTTAAAAATCCTAAGAAAATTCTTTAAAAATCAACCATTTGGTCAATATCAACCAAACATGGCAGAAATGTTCCTTGAGTGACTCTTCTCATAATTTGTTTTCAAACTTTTAGATTCATCAAAAAATGTGGGCGTGGCAGGGCATTGCTTATCAGACTTATAAGGGAGATAACAGATACAATACCTTAGCAATTTGTAGTCTACAAGTTGCCTCTCTTGGTCCATATTTATTATTCTGGATTTTATCTTATCATCTGATCTAGTCTACAGATGAGAAATGTTTGTTTATTTATTTCTGTCAGTAAGCTGTATGAACTCTATGAAAAATTGGAATGTTCTGTTGGATATCACGGGAAAAGGGGCCCTATTGACAAAATTCTTGATAGCACTCTTTAGGCTACAATTTTGGCCAAATCTTCGTGAAACTACATCAAAATGTTTGTCTAGTCACAAGGATTATTCTTGTTTAATATGGGGATGTTTTGTTTGATATCACAGGAAAAGGGGCCTTATTGACAAAATTCTTGTAAGCACCCTAGAGGCCACAATTTTTGCTTAATATTCTTGAAACTTCATCAGAATGTTTGTCTAGTCACAAGGGTGAATCCTATAGAAAATGAAAGATATCATGGGAAAAGGGGCCTTAAAAACAAAATTATTGTTAGCATGCTAGAAGCCACAATTTTTTCCCTATCTTCATGAAACTTCACAAAATTTTTGTCTTGCTTCAAGGATAAATTCTATTGAAAATGGAAATGGTTTGTTGGATATGACAGGAAAAGGGGCTTTAATGACAAATTCTTGTTAGCACTCTAGAGGCTACAATTTAGGCCCAATCCTCATGAAACTTCATCAGAATGCTTGTCTAGTCACAAGGATGATTCCTATTTAACATGGGACTGTCCTGTTTGATATCATGGGAAAAGGCCCTTAAAGACAAAATCTTTATTAGCATGCTAAAGGCCACAAATTTTACCAAATCTAGTCACAAGGATGAATTGTATTCAATATGCAAATGTTCCATTAGATATCTAGGGAAAAGGGGCTTAAATAACAAAATCCTTGTTAGTACTCTAGTGGGCTACAATTTTGACCCAATTCTTTATGAAACTTTTACAAGAAAGATGCCTTCCACAAATGGGAATGTTCGAATGGGTATCACAGAAAGAGGGACCTTAATGAGTTACATTTGTCATGTTTCTCTAACAACCACAATAGTGATCAATCAAGACAAAACTTGGACTCAATGTTGGTGACCATTAAGTATGTTTTCAGTTTTAAAGTCACAACTACTAATTGATTGGATTAAAGCTGTGGCTCATGGTTATCATCTTGGTTCAGGTGAGCGATTTAGGACCATCATGGTCCTCTTGTTTTAGAAATGATACTTAGCAATTCTGGAAATTTTTCAGAAGTTTTGATTTGGCAAAAAAGGAAGTTTATGTTATTATTGAAACAAATCCTTTTTAGCGAGCCAAGACTTTATGTCCGGGGAGCTAATGTCACAGCCCTATTGTCGGCGTCGCATCCCGTCCCGTCCTGTCCCATCCTGTCTTCACTTGAAAAACATTAACCTGGTCTATATCTCAGGCACTATTTGAGATACAGCCTTGATATTTCATACATAGGTACATCTCGACAAGACCTTCAATTGGGACTTTGACCTTGTGACCTTGACCTTGGAGTTTGACCTACTTTTGAAAAACTTAAACCTGGTCTATATCTCAGGCATTATTAGAGATACAGCCTTGATATTTCATACATAGATACATCTCGACAAGACCTTTCATTTGGGACCATGACCATTGACCTTGTGACTTTGACCTTGGAGTTTGACCTACTTTGATAAACATTAACCTGGCCTATATCTCAGGCACTATTAGAGATACAGCCTTGATATTTCATACATAGATACATCTCGACAAGAACTTTCATTTGGGACCATGACCTTTGATCTTGTGACCTTGACCTTAGAGTTTGACCTACTTTTTTTTGTGACAAGCTCTTGTATAGGCTAGCTACGTTGTCCGCAGACAACTCTTGTTCTAATGCTGTGAGAGTTCTTAAACTTTTGAAAGCAATAGTTACTTCTAAACCATAGTGAAACAGTAAATGAATTGAACTGAAACTATGAAATTCAAAAACTCATATTCTGTAATTGTATAATAATGATTGAAAGAAACTGTACTGAAATTGCAAAGATTGTTGACAATTGAATTTCCCTTACTTTATACATGTAAAATATTGTATGCAATGAACTATACTGGAAATGCAAATAATGTTGAGTTCAGTATTTTGCATTCTTTATTCCTTACATTTGATAGCTATCGCAAATGTCAGCCTGTACCGGGTGAGTGCCACTGTCAAAGAATCAATCTGGAAATGTCTTATAGAATAAGAAAATGAGTCTACATGTTTGATTGGAAATAATTGTTTGGGACCAAAATGATTTAAAATTGATTTTGTTATAGCTTACCTCACAAATATATCTATTTGAATCCATGAATAAGGTATTTTTGCCAGTGTTTGTGTAGGGCCTCTAATGGGACAAACCGCCTTGTTGACTGCAAATGTAACACTTATTCTGTCTTGAAATGCAATAATTGAAAGTTTTATTAGATTTCCCATATGTAATAACATTTTTTTTTTGTTTTTAAGGTACTCAAAAGCTATATTAACACTCAACAAACTGAATGTATGACAGTATTTGATTTTCATGTGACTATAAGTATTGTTAGACAAAGTGTCAGTGCTAGTGGCACAAAAGTAGTGATGATAACCTTTTTGAAAAGCTATTACTGATTGTGACACAGAATAAGAGACTGTATGTGAACCTACATTTTCTTGGATAAAAGCTGTGTGTAATAGTGAGATGTGCAGATAATTTTATATGGATTTGAGCAGTATGTGGCAGTGACACATGTTTTATACACAAATTTGTACTGTGAAAGATGTGTAACAGTGCATTATATTGAATGATTTAAATTGGATTTAAGCAAGAGGTGGTAGTGACACAGATTTATACACAAATCTGGACTGAGAAAGATGTGTAATAGTATGTTATATTGGATAACTATTTAATTGGATTTAAGCAGTATGTGGTAGTGACACTTAATTCATCCATAAATCTGGACTGTTGAGATGACTTAGCTACAATTGTTTGTATGGCATAATAGTTAACCAACTAAGAGAACTACTTTGAGTTATAGGTAAGTGATTAAAGCCAAAGCAGCATCTCTAAATGAACAGCATAACGCTTTCCCAAATGGCAAAATTTTAAGGTGATCTAGCTTGAAAGCTGCTATAAATCACAAAGTTCATTATGACAAAGATTGGATTTGTGTACAATAAAGAAGAGAAAACATTGAGACAAAAGGAGAATATGCTGATTATCACCATTGTCTCTTTTTGCCTCAATATTATTTCAAGCCCCTTTTCTGAGTAATGTCAAAACCAGAGGCGCATTCTTTAGATTGAGATTTTTTAAGATTTCTTAAGATGTTTTAGATGTAGCGTTTTTGAGACCAAGATTCTAACTAAGGAGTTCTGAATGCTCCATACTTTATTCAAATGAGGTCATCATGATGTCATTTGTATTATAAAGTAAGCAGCATTTAGAACACCACAATCTATAAACTATTGAGCATTTGGAACAATTGGTCAATCTTCTCTACACTGTTTCTACAGAATTGGCCTCAACAAATATAGCAATAGCTCTTTCCATTGAAGGGCTTTAAAATCTCACTCTAAAGAACATTTTATCTTGAAATATCTTAAGAAATCTCAAGATATCTTTAGAAATCTCGCTCTAACAATGTGACTGGTCTTATTTTGGAAAGGGTTAAAATGACAAGTTCAAACATATTAAAGACAAAGCAATGCAAAGTAAGATAAATCATAGTTTTGTTAGTTTGTATTGAAATATGCACAGATAATTTTATCTAAGGAAACTTCAAGACAAAAATATTTTCTCTCTTTGGTTTGAATGTTAAACAGACAATATGGATGTTCACTTAGATTAACAAATGTCATTCGGAAGGAGAAAGTTGTATTTTTTACACTATAAATAGATTAAAGATGGACAGAGTTATTGATTGGAGTGCGATTTACCAAACCAAAACCAAACAGCAAAAATTTTATACTTTCTGTTTGAGAGCTTTTACAGAAAACAAGTTAAATATTGAAAGAAATATTGTTTGCGATTGACGTAGTACAGGAAATATTGATGCAAAAGGAGAAAACAATGGTTATCATGATTTTCTTCATTTGTCGAAATGTTTTAGCAAACATTTTCTGTAAAGGACATCAAAACCAGTGGTCATTTTGGAAATGGTTCGTGGCCCTTTTAGTTATGATTCATTTTTGTCTCGTTGCAGGCAATTTGTTGAAAAAAATGCCTAGAAAGAGAAATTGGAAAATTGGAAAGGCTCGGAGAGAAACATTGCAGTCCAAGAGGTTGGTTGGTTCAAATGAGTTAGAGGGAATACAAGACAATTCTTCAGCTTCTGCCAACCAAGATAATGAGCTTGACTTCCGACCTACCATTCTACAAAAACCATCTGTGTCTACTGAGGGTAGTACTGAATTATCAGATGGGGGACTTACCCACCCGCAAAAACCATCTGTGTCTACTGAGGGTGTTACTGAACTATCAGATGGGGGACTAGCCCACCCACAAAAACCATCTGTGTCTACTGAGGGTAATACTGAATTATCAGATGGGGGACTTACCCACCCACAAAAACCATCTGTGTCTACTGAGGGTGTTACTGAACTATCAGATGGGGGACTAGCCCACCCGCAAAAACCATCTGTGTCTACTGAGGGTAGTACTGAACTATCAGATGGGGGACTTACCCACCCGCAAAAACCATCTGTGTCTACTGAGGGTAATACTGAATTATCAGATGGGGGACTTACCCACCCACAAAAACCATCTGTGTCTACTGAGGGTGTTACTGAACTATCAGATGGGGGACTTACCCACCCACAAAAACCATCTGTGTATCTGAACTCTGAAATAGAATGTTTTGACTATGATACTGAGATTACATATATGTGTTCTGAAAATAATACTCATATGGAAATTTCTGAAAATGATCCTGATTTGAATGTGATATCCTTTGTGTTTGGCTCCTTTGACCAAGCTGACAAAAGGTTTAGTCCTGTTTCTCGTGGAAATCAATGTACAATTAATTCTTTGTGTGCCCTGACTTATGCACAGCTAGACCATTTGATATCAAAAGAAAATTTAGATAATGTTCTGATTGATGGTGATCAGATATACAAAAAAGTGATAGACTCCTTGAAAGAGAAGGGTAATTTTAAAAGTTTCTATTTGAATTTTGATGAAATACCAAATAAGGTCACAGTTATGGGCAAGTGTATAACTATACGGAAATGTGCTGTGATATCTGGGGTCTGTACTAGACAGTTTAGTACTGCAGGCTTTCCATCCCTTCATGAGTCTCTTCTTGTAGCTTTTAGTCGCTCATCCTATCTGTTGGTTATGATTGGTTTAATTTGTTCTGCTGTTTTTGAAAGGAATGGCATATATCATTTTTTTGATTCCCACTCTCATGGCATTGATGGAATGTCAGCTTCTGAAGGCAAATCTGTTTTGGTTTCATGTCCCTCATTAGATGATTTAGTATGCTTTATGTATGCATTTTATGAGAGCAAGTTAATTGAACATTCATCACAGTTTGAAATATTACCTGTTTCATTCAGTACTGGAAATATATCCTCATCTGCTAAAGACAGGCCTTGTACAAAAAGTGCTGAAATTTCAGAAATACTGGCAGGATATTTCAATGATCAATTAATTAAACAGAATGCAAAACAACGAAAAGTCCTAGAATCTGAAAAAGTTGAATTGGGAAAAGAATTCAGACTTGGAAAAAGAAAAGAATACCTGCTAAATTATAAAAGAAAACAGCGCCTCCATCAAAAGCAAAAACAGAAAGACAGGGCTATGACAAAAGCATCAATGCGAAAAGTGAGACAGTATCCTGATAGGCAAGAGCTAGAACGGTCTATGACAAAAACATCGAAACGTAAAGCAAGACAGGATTCTGAAAGGCAAGAGATAGAACGGTCTATGACAAAAGCATCGAAACGTAAAGCAAGGCAAGATTCTGAAAGGCAAGAGCTAGAACGGTCTATGACAAAAGCATCCAAACGTAAAGCAAGGCAAGATTCTGAAAGGCAAGAACTAGAACGGTCTATGACAAAAGCATCAATGCGAAAAGTCAGACAGGATTCTGAAAGGCAAGAGCTAGAACGGTATATGACAAAAGCATCGAAACGTAAAGCAAGGCAAGATTCTGAAAGGCAAGAGCTAGAGCGGTCTATGACAAAGGAATCCAAACGTAAAGCAAGGCAAGATTCTGAAAGGCAAGAATTAGAACGGTCTATGACAAAAGCATCGAAACGTAAAGCAAGGCAAGATTCTGAAAGACAAGAGCTAGAACGGTATATGACAAAAGCATCAAAACGTAAAGCAAGGCAAAATTCTGAAAGGCAAGAGCTGGAACGGGCTATGGCAAAGTCAGCGAAACGTAAAACAAGACAAGATTCTGATAGGCGAAAGAAAGAACGGGCAATGACAAAAGCTTCAATGCGTAAAGCCAGGCTTGATTTTGAAAGGCTAGAAAAAGAAAGAGACCAAATATTGGCTTCAATGAGAAAATGCCGTGTGAGTAATCTTTATCGTGAAGCCGAGAGATTGAAAAAACAATATAAACGAGCATTCAGGAGTTATAAAGAACCAGAGAAAGACAAGAATACTCAAATGAGACATATTAAAAGACAGCAGTCATTTGTCAAATCCAGAGAAAAATCTAACAGAACTTGTAACAGATTTGGAAATGATATGGAAAAGTGTATAGAGAAATTTAGAAATACAATATCTAAGGGTCCGGTTTTTGTATGCACATGTTGTCACCAGACATGGTTCCGACATTCCGTTGTTCTGTTAGATAAGATCAAACCAAGATACTCTGCAGACATAATTGAAAGGTTTTCCACACACTACATATCAGTAGATAATTGTGAATGGTTGTGTAATACTTGTCTTGAGCATATTAAAAAAAATAAAGTTCCTCCACTGTCTGTTATCAACAAAAATTCATTCCCTGTTAGACCAAAAGAGTTGGACTTGCATCAACTGGAAGAACGTTTAGTTTCACTCAGAATTCCTTTCATGCAAATCAGAGAATTGCCAAGAGGAGGTCAGTTATCTATCAAAGGAAATGTTGTGAATGTACCAATAGACATACAGCCAGTAATACACAGTTTGCCAAGAACACTTGACAATCAGTATACAATACCAGTAAAACTGAAAAAGAAATTGGCATACAAGAGATGTGATTTTACAGAAAATATAAGACCATTGAAAGTTGTCAGTGCCCTTAATTGGCTGATTAATCACAGTGATATGTACAAAGAGTCGGGAATTACAGTGGATGACAACTGGTTGAGTACAATAACAAATGATTCTGATGAAACTACCAGAGCTTTTATTGGAACAGACATAACACCTGATGATAGACCAGCAAATGAGACTTCTGTAGATGATCATGATGACTCTGATCGTTTCAGTGAAATTGATGAGACTGACAAAATTGTTGGCAACAGTGACACAATGTTGGATACTGCAGACCCATCACATGATAACCTGTATACATTTGCTCCAGGTGAAGGCCAAACCCCTCTTAGTTTGTATCAAGATAAGGATGCTGAATACTTATCATTTCCTACTATATTTTGTGGACAAACAAGAGCACCAAATGAAGAGAGAGATGTTTTGGTTCACTACAGCGATATTTGCAAGTTAGAATTGCGTCATATTGATCGAAGAGTGGCATCAAATGTTCCCAACATTTTTTTTAAGATGAAAAAGGTTCAATTGAAACAAGTATCAGACAAAGTTCATCTTGCTTTGAGGAGATGCAAAAACGAGGGGAAAAAAATAACTGCATCCGAAATGCTTGATACTTCTCTTCTTGATAAAATAGTCAGACTAGATGAGGGATACTACATTTTCCGTAGCCTAAGGAATTCTCCACCTTACTTTGATGCACGTAAAAAGGATGTATTTGCAATGATAAGGCAATTAGGATTACCTACCTGGTTTACATCCTTATCTTCAGCAGACACTAGATGGCAAGACTTACTAAACATGTTGTCTCAATTAAATAATGGACAGACATTGTCAAAGGAAGAAATAGATGGAATGTCATGGGCAGAAAAGACCAAGCTTGTTCAAAGAGACCCTGTAACTTGTGTTAGATACTTTGACCACCGTGTCCAGGAATTCATAAATACTGTGCTAAGAAGCCACCATGAACCTATTGGAAAAATTATTGACTTTTTCTATAGAGTTGAGTTTCAGAAAAGAGGATCTCCACATATACACATGTTAATGTGGATTGAAGATGCACCCGAATACAAAAAGCACACAGAGCAAGCTGTTACACAATTCATTGACAAATATGTGTCTTGTAACAAAGATGAAAGTGAAGCACTAGTTGATTTACAGGTTCATAAACACTCAAAGTCCTGTAGGAAAGGAGACAAAGCTGTCTGTAGATTTGGATTCCCTTTGCCACCTATGAGAAATACAACTATTTTGGAACCATCGACTGATGTATGCAAAGATAAACATTACAAAGCTTTGTTTGAAAAAATCCAGAAAGAGTTGGATGATGAAAAAAATCATCTTTTAAGTTTTGAAGACTTCTTGTGTCTTTTAGACATAGATGAAGAGGAATATTTGAAAGCAGTACAAAGTTCATTAAAAAGTCCTAAAGTGTTTTTGAAGAGAACTGTTAGGGAAGCTAGAGTGAATGCATATATGAAACCAATTCTAAATGCTTGGAGTGGAAATCATGACTTGCAATTTGTTTTGGATCCATACGCATGTGCTGTCTACATAGTGTCATATATCAGTAAAGCTCAAAGGGGAATGAGTATACTTATGCATGAGGCATGTAAAGAAGCAAGACAGGGAAATATGGACCTAAGACAACAGGTTCGCCACATTGGAAATAAATTTCTGAATAGCGTTGAAGTGAGCGCTCAAGAAGCTTGCTATTTACTTCTACAACTACCGCTTACCAAATGTACAAGAGATGTTGTATTCATCAATACCTCGAAGCCAGCAGACAGAACATTTCTCTTGAAATCTAAAGAAGCTTTAGAAAAACTTCCAGGTGATTCAACTGACATTGAATCAGACAATATCATAAAAAGGTATTCTAAAAGACCTAAAGCTTTGGAACACTGGTGTCTTGCTGACTATGTATCTCAGTTAGAAATTTCATACAAAAACTGTGATAAACAGGTTGATAATGGTGCCAATATAAACAACTCACACTCAGAAGACATTCAGAAGGACCAAAGTGAGAATTGTGAAATTGATACAAATGATGATGAAATGGACAGAATCACAGAAGAAGATGAAAATGAAATGACACCAAATCTTATTCCTGGTGGTCAAATTGAGTTGAAAAATGGTGTTGTCATTTGCAAAAGAAAACGCAAGAAAATTTTAAGATATGTGAGATTTTCAAAAAAGGTTGATGCTGAAAATTATTACAGAGAGCGTCTGCTGCTGTTCTTTCCATGGCGAAATGAAGAAACTGATTTGAAAGGCGGACATGAAACATACCAGTCAAGATATCTTTCAATTCAAAAGTTTGTTGAAAACAAAGCAAATGAATATGAAAGGAATGCTGATGAACTAGATCATGCATGTGAGAAGGCCCAAAATGAAGACAATTTTGATGAAGTTGCACCAAGCAATCAGCAATCAGAAGAAGATGATTTTGAAATAGGTGCAAAGGACAGTGAGGCATTTATTTACTTTGATCCTGATAGACCTGAAAACCAAAGGCAGTACGATATTGCTAGAGATATTGGGCTATCTGTAGCATTGGTTGACATCAGTATTCGCCAAAAGACAATGTCAGATGCAGACTTCAGAGAACTTGTTTACTCTTTAAATGTTAAACAAAGAGAGTTTTTTGTACATGTTCTCCAAACTGTGAAGGCAAATAAAGGTCCACTTCATGTATTTCTAACTGGTGGCGCCGGTGTAGGAAAATCTGTAGTTGTGACTGCTCTTTTTGAAGCCTTGCAACGACACTTAACATCTGATCCTGGCGATAATCCAGAAAATTGTAAAGTATTACTTTGTGCACCAACAGGTAAAGCTGCTTTTCACATCAACGGAATCACACTGCATTCAGCATTTCGAATTCCAGCTAGTCAAGGATACAATTGCACCCCATTAAGTAGTGACACATTAAACAGTCTTAGAACAAAGTATAAAGATTTAGCTGTTGTTATGATAGATGAGGTGTCCATGGTAGGCAATAACATGTTGAGACTGATAAATGAAAGATTAAAACAAATAAAGGGCAGCATTTCACCTTTTGGAGGTATACATATGATATTTATTGGTGACCTTTTCCAGTTGAAACCTGTTATGGATGGCTGGATTTTTGAAAACTTAAGAGGTAACTTTGGTCCATTGGCAACAAATTTGTGGCAAGAGTTGATTGAAATGCATGAATTGCAAGAAATTATGAGGCAAAAGAATGACAAGCAATTTGCAGAAATTTTAAATAGATTAAGGGAAGGAAATCAAACAAAAGATGACATTGCACTGTTGCAAAGTCGATTAATCAGTGAGGATTCTGAAGATTATCCTAGAAAAGAAGTTCATCTATTTAACACTAACGAATCTGTAAATGCCTTCAATTTTAAGAATTTTGAGACTGCAAACACAGAAAAATGCACAATCTCAGCTCTTGATCATGTCTTAAGTGATGACACTCAAACAGTAAAAGACAAATTAGTATCACGACTACCGTCTGATTCAACACACACAGCCGGACTCAGTAAAACTGTGGGAATAGCTATCGGCATGATTTATGATTTGTGTGTAAATTTAGATGTAGATGATGGCTTGGTCAATGGGTCTTCCTGTGTTGTCACCAAAGTTGAACGACGACAGAAAAACACTTTAAGACCAAGTATTGTATGGGTTGAATTTAACAACTCTGATACTGGTTCTGCTTGGCGTTCTAAGTATAAACATTTGTATCACAGTGGTATTAATTCGTCATGGACCCCAATATTTGACTGTAAACGGAACTTCATTTATTTCAGAAAAACATTTGTAAGAGTTCAGATTCCATTAAGGCAAGCAACAGCGAAAACAGTTCACAAGTCACAAGGTGATACACTGAGTAAAGTTGTTATTGACATGACTGGGAAGCGTGTTTTTCCACATGCCCATTATGTTGCAATCAGTAGATCAAAAACATTACAAGGTTTATCTGTTCTAAACCTCAATGAAAGCAAGATATCTGTGTCAGATAAAGTCACATCAGAAATGTCACGTCTGAGGAAAACCAGACAATTAAAGTTGTGCTATACTCCTGTTTACTCAATCAACCACAGTCATTTTGTTTGTATGCTTCACAATATTTGCTCCCTCAGAAGTCATGTAAAGGAACTTTTCCATGATCTTAATGCTAAGTCATCAGATATCATTGGTTTAGTAGAAACATGGCTGATGAAGACAGATTCAAATGAGTCATTGCAGCAAAATGGGTTTCAGATGTTTAGACAAGATGGTTTGCAAACAGGAAATGTTCGTCCACATAGAGGGATAGTGGTCTATGTGAAAAATGGTGTACAGGTCTTAGACAGTTTCTCAGTCATGAAAAAACATTTTGAAATGATGGTCCTGACAGTTTTCCTTTTTGGAAAAGAAACTCTGATTGCTACTCTTTATAGATCACCCACAAGTTCTATAATGGACTTCCAATCATTTTTAAGAGAGAATCTGCTTGAAAGAAGTAGGGGTAAAATGCTCATAATGCAAGGAGACATAAATGTTGACATACTAGAGAAACAGTCAGGTTTTGGAACTTTCATGCAACAGACATTTAAGTGTGTACAAGTTGTGCATAAACCAACATATAGTTCTGGATCTTTAATTGACCATATTTATACAAACATGCCTTCTGTACGCAGTGATGTCATCAACTGTATTTGGTCAGACCATGATATAGTTTATGCTGCTTTTGAAAATGACATGTAATTGTTCCACAATAATGTCTAATAATGAACACTTGTGGTATGGACTTTCATATTAAAGCATGTTAAATAAAGGTTGTGGTTAGTTGAATTTAGTTAGTTGGTTTTCAGTACCTTATTCATTCTGTGTGATAACTTAAAAGATCCCACAAATACTTAAATTATTATTGTTTATTCAGAATATTGACATTTTTGTATAAACCATATAACACTTTATTTCTGCTGGCACTTTATTTCTGCTATTTCTGCGGTCTTGGGCAGCACTGCAGAAATAAAATCTGCAAAATTTTAACCCCGGTTGTATGTATTTTCTGCAACTTTAATCAGTAAATTTGACAAAAAGAAACTCTTAACCCCTCATGGAGAGCACACTTTCATAACAATGGAGTTCTTTCCCATTCAAAAATAGTGTAGCTACAGCTTTAAGTAGGGTGTAGATAGGACATTTTTGTTAGTCCATAAACAATGATTCAACAGGTTTGACTGATTGGTAACAGTTTGACACACCTTTCTGTTCACACCTATTTGTATATGTTATTGTTTTCGATAACGACTTTATAAGTAAATGAATCAGAATGGAATTATCCCTTTACCATCACAGGGTAAGTTGAATATTTTGTAGCATCGTCTTTCAAAATATTTTTTGAAAACTGATTTCATAGCGCAGAAATAAAATCTTTAATTTGGTAAAATGATTGACCATAGAAATAAATTACACAGAAATTTAACCCGACCAAATTTAGGAAAAAACGCAGAATTTGAACCTCGCAGAAATAAAGTGTTATACGGTAGATGTGTATATACATGTAAAGATAATTTCTCATTAGATCTTTATTACAATTGAAATAAAACTGTCTTTGGTTTAAAAAGATACATAGGCTGACATGTCACTTGGTTGTATATAAAACAGTTTGTCATAGTTGTTAGTGTGCACTGTGCAGTGGTTTCCCGCATATGCAATTATTGTGGTTTAGATTGCTTGTGGAAAATTTACTTCTACACCAGATAAATGCTGCAAGAAATATGAAGTAAATATGAAAGGTAGATAAACCAATTCACTTACCACAATTATCAAGTTAGGTTTAGAAAATTGATTCATAAGAACACTTTGTTTTTTATAAAAGCCAAAAAAAGTTAAATTATTTCCCTATTACTCTGAGTGCATGTTTTAAAATGCATGCATGTGACTATGTAAAGTGTAAATCTGTGGATATATTACTTTCCACAGTCTCACATAGATCTTCTTTGATATGGGCAGGGATTACTAAATGATATTTCATGCACCTGATGTCCCTATGCTCCACAAGGAGTGAAGGGGATGTGGTAAGTTTTTTTTTCTTAACTTTTTAATGTTTTCCTATACATTTACAATTAGGGTTGTCAAAACCAGGACTTATTTTTGGGAAAGAATAACTTTCACATTAAGTTGAGATAGCTACACTTGCCTGATATAAATGTAAGTCTTAAAGCCAGTGGAGCGATACAGGGCCATCATGGCCCTCTTGTTTCAGCTTGTTATTGCACTTAGTGTACAGTCCGTAGACTGCAATACCAGTGGTAAAGGCACAGTGATAACTTTTTGATGTGTGATGCGATCTTGATGAAATTTTGAATAAAAATGCTCAAGTGTTTCCCTTACTCGTTTCAATAAATTTTAGGAGATTTTATGCAACTTCATTTTTTGGTGTATGTGCAACATGTTGTCCTACCCTGATCTGAGCCAAGCCGAAATCAGTTTTGCAAAATAATGAAACTTCAATTGAAAAGGGAAAAGAATATTGCAGGAAAGAAGAAAATTTTGGTTGTCAGATTTCATTTTTGGACATTTAAGTGGAATGCATGATGTAAATTTTATAATAACACCTCATGTTACAAGTATCACTAATTATAATCCTTTGTGAACATAATGTCAGGAGTTTTCCATTGTTAAGCTGCATCATATTTAATGCAAAAAGCGGCATGAACTGTGACTGTAGCATTCCTATTCCATTTGCCAATTTTAAAGCACTTGCTTGACATATTTAATCTTTGTATAATGGCCTTTGTTTGTATTTGTCAGAAATTATTTAAATGATACCATCAATGTTCTTTACGCAGTGTGTTGCTGTTGTCATTCTAACATAAATTATGTATTACAATATTAATATCTTTGATCAATTTTGATGGAAACATTTTTAGCTCCACTGGCCTTTCAGGCCAGCGGGCTATTGTCATGGCGGTGTGTCCATCGTGCGTCCGTCCGTCCGTCCGTGCGTGCGTCCGTAAACTTTTTCTTTAAAAATCTTCTTCTCAAAAACTACTGGATGGATTTCAACCAAACTTCACAGGAATGATCCTTGGGTGACCCTCTCTCAGATTCCTTCAAAGAATATGGATTGAATCAGTATAACCTGAGTTATCTGCCCTTGAATGTCAAAAATAGCAGGTTTTGACTAGTTTTCTTCTAAAATCTACAAATATTGAACAATCAAGACAAAACTTTGACAGAATCATGCTGACTACAAGATCTTGCCTTGGTAAAATTTTCAGCTTGATCTGAATTTTACATCATGAGTTATGTGCCCTTGAAATTGACAAAATTGCCATTTTCAGCTGTATTTTGACTTTGTTTTCACTCTAGCAACTACAAATATTGACTAAACAAGACAAAACTTTGACAGAATAATACTGACTATAAGATCTTGCCTTGGTAAAATTTTCAGCTTGATCTGAATTTTACATCATGAGTTATGTGCCCTTGAAATTGCTAAAAATTGCCATTTTCGGCTCTATTTTGCTGGTTTTGACTTTATTTTTACTATAAAATCTATAAATATTAACCAATCAAGACAAAACTTGGACAGAATATATATAAGCATTGTATGCTGCCTGGGTGTAATTTTCAGCTTGATCGGAATCTTACATCATGAGTTATGTGCCCTTGAATTTGACAAAATTGCCATTTTCGACTTTGTTTTCACTCTAACAACCACAAATGTTAACCAATCAAGATGATACTTGGAAAGAATCTTGTTGAC
The DNA here is from genome assembly GCA_963680895.1 of Fragum sueziense. Taxonomy (NCBI): domain Eukaryota; kingdom Metazoa; phylum Mollusca; class Bivalvia; order Cardiida; family Cardiidae; genus Fragum; species Fragum sueziense. The sequence goes on from OY804604.1 coordinate 26,412,362, forward strand.
AACAAGGTCTTGCTTATGTGTAATTTTCAACATTATTACACTGTTACAATCTGAGTTATGTGCCCTTGAAATTGACAAAATTTCAGTTTTTCGACACTTTTTCCACTCTTAAAGCCACAAATATTGACTAATATAGACAAAATTTGAATAGAATGATAGTGACCATAACATCTTGCATGTGTTTAATTTTCGATTTGATTTTAAATATACATTCTGAATTATTTATCTTTGAATTTGGCAAAATCACAGTTTTCAATTTTATTATCGCTCTAACATCCCTAAAATATTAGTCAATCATTTACTTTCTTTTTGCATTGACCACATGATTGCTGCTTTTGACTTTGTTTTTGCTGTAAGAACCATAAGTATTCAAAAATCTAGTCAAAACTTTGATTTGATATTAAAAGAAATTCAGGACTGTGGAGCGACTCAAGACCTTCAGGTCTTTCTAGTTCATTTAGTCAGTGAATTTAAAAACTGTTATATTGAAAAAGATTTAAAAAATCTTTAAGATGTAACAAGAAATTAAATTCATTTTCTGCATCATTTTGTGAGATTTCAACTGTTGGCATATTTTATCAATTAGGCAATAAAACTAGTATGTCCTACGGCTTTGCAATCACATTTCAGAAATCTTGATGTTTCTTATTCTTTCTGAAAAATATTCATAATAATATTTATGTCTGGTATATTTCAGCTGTGTTATCGGTTACCAAGGATACAGATTCTGGTATAGGTCAAAGTTCACCAGATAATAGTGATGTCATTGTGTTTGGTACTGACCTAGATCTGCCGGACCTAAATAAAAGTAAGTTTTTGTGTTATTGGTAACCAAGGATACAGTTTCTGGTATAGGTCAAAGTTCACCTGATAATAGTGATGTCATTGTGTTTGAAATGACCTAGATATGCCGGACCTAGAGTAAATAAAAGTAAGTTTTTGTTTTATTGGTAACCAAGGATACAGATTCTGGTATAGGTCAAAGTTCACCAGATAATAGTGATGTCATTGTGTTTGAAATGACCTAGATCTGCTTGACCTATATAAAAGTAAGTTTATGTTGTATTGGTAACCAAGGATACAGATTCTGGTATAGGTCAAAGTTCACCTGATAATAGTGATGTCATTGTGTTTGGTACTGACCTAGATATGCCGGACCTAGAGTAAATAAAAGTAAGTTTTTGTTTTATTGGTAACCAAGGATACAGATTCTGGTATAGGTCAAAGTTCACCAGATAATAATAGTGATATCATTGTGTTTGGTACTGACATAGATCTGCCTTACCTAAATAAAAGTAAGTTTTTGTTTAATTGGTAACCGAGGAGACAGGTCCTGGTATAGGTCAAAGTTCACCAGATAAAAATGATACATTGTCCCTTGATTGCCAGAAGGGGCTATCAGCACTTTTCATAGTTTTGAGAAAAACGCGTTTAAAGTTTTGAAAGCTTGTCAAAAATCAGGTTTTTAATGGTCAAATACCATGTTTGGCCCATGGGTAGGACATGATAGCCACTATACACATACATATTATCAACCTTCATTTCCAATGATTTCTGCCTTTTTTGGTCAAAAAACGCTGATAGCCCCTTCTGGCTGCCGGAAAAATACAAAATACAGAGGATATGTTTCTGCCAAAAGGAGTCAACAGCAAGACATGTATTGTTCTAAAATCATTTATTCTCATAAATAGTATTTTTTGCACATTTTACTGTTTGTTTATGCTTTCATCAAACCACCATGATATATTTTCGTCATTTTAGCAACTGTTATTGAGAGTTTCTCCTTATATTCATTGGTAGAATTTCAGAGGGTCTTCCGCATAGTCTTTCACCTCAGTAGATAATTAAGATGCGTCATTATGCAAGTACCCATTTCTGATGATCCACACTGGTCATGAATCTAATTCAGGTCACCTTTTTGTCTGCTAGTAAATACAGCGTAGCGGTTCAACTTTAGTTTGTAATGTGATTTTGACAAATTGGAGCATGGTGTTTTTTCGTTCTAACGGCCTGTAAGTCAAAGGTCGCTACATACAGAGTTTTGTGTTACATTTCGCATTCTTCTTTTCGGTGTCTTTTTTTTTCTTCTTGCCTGTTCTCTTCTAAAAGTATGGTCTTTGACTATTCTGAAGTTCTATCCGAAATAGGCAAAAATCAGGCTGCCAGAAGGGGCTATCAAAAAAATGAAACTTATTTCTTTCTATTCTAAGGAGTTTGTTGAGACAAAATTCTATATATTTAGTTAGATATATTACTTTTCGTTAATGCAATATTTAAATATATGTACACAGACAGTAAAAATGCATTCATCAAAATTTTAGATCTCGGCAGCCAGAAGGCGCTATCAACGAACTTTGCTAATTGCTAATATGTTTCACTTTTTCTGGTTATTGCTTTGGCAAATTACATGTAATTGAAATCTACAAATTTACTTCATTGATAGAAAGTGCTGATTAACAACACAAATAACAATATATGTTCATTTTTCATTTCACATAAAATAGCTTTAGAATATTCCGATTTGTTTTAACATAAATTTATGTGGCACTTTAGATCTATTTAAAATTACTGGGATTATTCCACTAATTAAGTAAATTGTCATGACAAATTCACACAATGTCCTTCATTGCTTACATTAAACGTTTTCAAAAAGGAAAACTTTAGGGTGGTTCGAATAGACGAAAAAAATAATGTTAGTAGACGAAAAAATAATGTTAAAAAATCAAACCCTGGCAACATTATAAAGCATAGAAAATGGATAAAAAACGGAAAAAAAAGCATATCAAACGGATAAAATGTCGGTTATGGGCATCTTCTTTTTTTCCTCAATGTTTCAAAAGCTTTTATATAAGGACTCCCAAAACCAGGTCTTGTTTAGGAAAGGGTTATGGGACAATTATGCAGATAAAATGACCGGTTAATTGTTTACATGAGTCCCATTTATTAGTGGGGGGCTATGCTGATAGACCCTTCTGGCAGCCCAGTTTGTGTTGATAGCCCCTTCTGGTCGGAAACAATCTGGCTAGTTGCTGATAGACCCCAATTATGTTATGCAATTTTTTATAATTTTTGATTGGAATATCAGTACCAAAATTTTTTCATAGGTAAAAATCACTCCACTGACTTAAAATATGCCAAAATGTCATTTTCGCCAAAAAGTGCTGATAGCCCCTTCTGGCAATCAAGGGACGATATATAGTTGATATGCGCAAATACTCTCAAACAATGTATAATTTACTTTTGCTCACTGGGACAAATACAGACTTTGGTGTTAAATAATGCTAAAAACAAGTATTACACCTCTTAAATGAATTACATTTATCTCCATTAAAACCACAATGTTTTCTTCAACCATTTTCTTTAGGGACATCTACAAGCGTCATTCTGTTTGGGTAGTTAATAGTGATGAAGACTAAATTCATGGATGACTTATTCACTGATTTTGACATTAAGGGGTCATATATGTTTTACAAACATCCCTTGTTTATTCACAGATTTTGACCTTGAGGGATCATATATGTTTTACAAACATCTCTTGTTTATTTTCAGATTTTGACCTTGAGGGGTCATCAGATTCACCTTCAGAAGCGGAGGAGGATTCCGTGTCCTTGACCTCGTGGGAGGACATGTCGACCCTTGACCCCAATATGTTACTATATAAAGCCGCCCAAGCGAGGAATCTGCCAGTCATGCTGGAAGCCCTAGCTAACAATGCCAATGCTAACTGGGTGAATGAGAAAGATGGGAACATGACTCCGATCATGAAAGCTGTGGAAACTGTGAGTTTGGAATTGTCTATTTCCCAAATGCAGAAATTTTTAGAAAGAAAAGAAAAAAAGAATAAAGTCTTTTCAATTCTAAATGATCCACTGTTTCATTTAACCTTGTGAAACATGAAGAAATATTTAAACAGAAAGGAAGATTTTTTTTCTCATGTAAACTCAGAAATACAAAAACAAAAAAAATGGGAGAAAATTAAGTCACCCATCTTCACAAGCCAAAGTAAAATTTGTGTATGTAACTTTATGTCTGTGTTCACCCTATGCAGATTTAGTCCGATTTTGATGATACTGTGATAGGCATTTTCATTGGGTGTAATAGGATCTCATAATGGATAATAATAATGATAGGTTTGAAGCATTTTTATCCCAAATTTGTTTGGATTTGATAACACACAGGGGTGACAAATGTTTATTAGGTTGTATATCTAGGTACCAATGAAATTAGACTAAATCCACCAAGAGTGAATACACACATAGTTGTAAGTGAAGATGTTAATCATTGTGCTGAGACCTCCTTCCTTCTCACATGGGTCAAGATTAACCCTTTCACTGCCATAGGTGACTTTTGTCGACTATAGGGGGTCCCTGCCATAGGCGACTTTTGTCGACAAATTTATGGGGATGAACAACAACAACAACAACAACATAAAAAAGAAAAAAAATATTGTCATTTCATAAATTACCTTTAAATTTTGGTCACATATAGGTGCTTCATTTGTCTGTATGTGCTGAAAAATTTGAAAGAAATCCATCAAATGCGTCAAAAGTTATGCATGTTTTTGTGAACAGGGTATCAAAATTTCTTCGAATTAATTCAGCAGTGAGAAACACGTCCGAAAAAAATATTTGGCAGTGAAAGGGTTAATATTGAACACAAACAGTCAAAGGATAGCAAAGTCCATTCCTAACTGCTCTTACAGAGAAACAGAATAGACACAAAGACAAACTATCTTTCAATGTGCATCAAACCCATTTTTAGCTCACCTGAGCACGAAGTGCTCAAGGTGAGCTATTGTGGTCACTCAATGTCCGTCGTCCGTCTGTCCGTCCGTCCGTCTGTCTGTCCGTCTGTCAACAATTTGGTGTTTACACTCTAGCATCCACAAAAGTTGGCCAATCTTAATCAAACTTAGTCAAAGTAAGTATGGGCATAGGTTCTCGGATGAGTTCGATTATGGGCCTGATTGGACCAGAATGTGCTGAGTTATTTGCCCTTGAATGTCAAAAAATGCTGTTTTTGACTTTGTTTACACTCTAGAATCTACAATTATTGATAAATCAAACCAAAACTTGGATATAATGTTGGAGACCATAAGATCTCGGATGAGTTCGATTTTCAGTCTGATCTGACCAGAAAGACGAGAGTTATGTGCCCTTGAATTTTTACAAAATTGCTGTTTTCGACCTTGTTTACACTCTAGAATCTACAATTATTGATCAATCAAGACAAAACTTAAAACATTGTTGGGGACCATACAATTTCGGTTGAGTTTGATTTTCAGTCTGATCTGTCCAGAAAGATTAGAGTTATGTGCCCTTGAATTTGACAAAATTGCCGTTTTCGGCTGTTTTTGACCTTGTTTACACTCTAGAATCTACAATTATATATCAATCAAGACAAAACTTAGACACAATGTTGGAGACCATAAGATCTCAAATGAGATTGATTTTTGGTTCGATTGAACCAGAAAGTCGAGAGTTATGTGCCCTTGAATTTGACAAAATTGCTGTTTTCGACTGTTTTTGACCTTGTTTACACTCTAGAATCTACAAATATTGACCAATCAAGACAAAACTTAGATACAATGTGGGAGACCATAAAGTCTCAAATAAGCTTGATTTTTGGTCTAATTGAACCAGAAAGTAAAGAGTTATGTGCCCTTGAATTTGACAAAATTGCTGTTCTTGACTGTTTTCAACCCTGTTTACACTCTAGAATCTACAATTATTAATCAACCAAGACAATACTTTGGCTTTATGCTGCTGATTGTAAGACCTTGCATGAGCTGAATTTTCTGCAATCAAATGAGAAAGTGGTCAGTCATGCATGTGCCCTTAAATCTGACAAAATTGCTGTTTCGAATGAACAATCAAGATGAAATTTAGATTATGATGTTAATTACGATAAGATCTTGGATAAATGAATTATAGAATAATCAGAATAGTTATCTGCCGTTCAAATTTTTACTTTTAAAACCTCAAATAGTGACTAATCAAGACAAAACTTGACACAATGTTATTGACCATAAGTTTGTTTTCAGTCTTAAATACCAATTGAATTGAACAAAAGAGTGGCTCATATCATTTTGGTTCAGGTGAGCGATATAGGACCATCATGGTCCTCTTGTTAATCATCTCCTGGATACGATTCAAATGATTACCCACACCATAGAGATTGAAATGAGGTATTGTAGATTTGTTTATTTTTGCAGGGATCTCTGGCTGCATGTGAGTTTTTAATGCTGAATGGTGCCAAATTAGACAGAAAAGACAGCAAGGATAGAACACCCCTACACTTGGCTACACAGCTGGGCAATACTGGGTAAAGTTTTCTATTACTCTTCACTTTGGTATTGTGTTGTTACAATCAAAGATCGAACTTTTAGAGTTTCAATAAATATGTTAGACAAATATTAAAGACAAAACCAACTGAATGGTGAATCTTACTTTTCTATGCTTGTTTCATTAAAATATTCTTAAAGTCTATTAACAGGGTTATGATTCATAGAGTGATATGAGCCTTTTTGTAATAGATCTATTTCATTCAAATTACATTCAAATATTGAGTAATTTTGTAATTTTACTTACAGTCAAGTATGTCAGTTTGTAAAGAGAGGAGCAGATATCAAGGCTACAGACTCAGAAGGGATGGATCCTCTAGTTATGTACAATATATCACTTAGTTATGTACAATATATCACTTAGTTATGTATAATTACAGTCAAGTATGTCAGTTTGTAAAGAGAGGAGCAGATATTAAGGCTACTGATTCAGAAGGGATGGATCCTTTAGCTATAGCAATATTACTGATTTATGTACAATATATCACTTAGTTATGTATAATTACAGTCAAGTATGTCAGTTTGTAAAGAGAGGAGCAGATATTAAGGCTACTGATTCAGAAGGGATGGATCCTTTAGCTATAGCAATATTACTGATTTATGTACAATATATCACTTAGTTATGTATAATTACAGTCAAGTATGTCAGTTTGTAAAGAGAGGAGCAGATATCAAGGCTACAGATTCAGAAGGGATGGATCCTTTAGCTATAGCAATATTACTGATTTATGTACAATATATCACTTAGTTATGTATAATTACAGTCAAGTATGTCAGTTTGTAAAGAGAGGAGCAGATATCAAGGCTACAGATTCAGAAGGGATGGATCCTCTAGCTATAGCAATATTACTGATTTATGTACAATATATCACTTAGTTATGTACAATATATCACTTAGCTATGTACAATATATCACTTAGTTATGTACAATATATCACTTAGCTATGTACAATATATCACTTAGTTATGTATAATTACAGTCAAGTCTGTCAGTTTGTAAAGCGAGGAGCAGATATTAAGGCTACTGATTCAGAAGGGATGGATCCTCTAGCTATAGCAATATTACTGATTTATGTACAATATATGACTTAGTTATGTATAATTACAGTCAAGTATGTCAGTTTGTAAAGAGAGGAGCAGATATCAAGGCTACTGATTCAGAAGGGATGGATCCTCTAGCTATAGCAATATCACTGATTTATGTACAATATATCACTTAGTTATGTATAATTACAGTCAAGTATGTCAGTTTGTAAAGAGAGGAGCAGATATCAAGGCTACAGATTCAGAAGGGATGGATCCTCTAGCTATAGCAATATTACTGATTTATGTACAATATATCACTTAGTTATGTATAATTACAGTCAAGTATGTCAGTTTGTAAAGAGAGGAGCAGATATCAAGGCTACTGATTCAGAAGGGATGGATCCTCTAGCTATAGCAGTATTACTGATTTATGTACAATATATCACTTAGTTATGTATAATTACAGTCAAGTATGTCAGTTTGTAAAGAGAGGAGCAGATATCAAGGCTACTGATTCAGAAGGGATGGATCCTCTAGCTATAGCAATATTACTGATTTATGTACAATATATCACTTAGTTATGTATGATTTATCACTTAGTTATATAATTACAGTCAAGTATGTCAGTTTGTAAAGAGAGGAGCAGATATCAAGGCTACAGATTCAGAAGGGATGGATCCTCTAGCTATAGCAATATAGGGTTAATTCACGTTTTTGAGGTCGTTAACATTCTCAGAGGCCCAAAAAATGCGTTATCGCCTGAGACCGGAGGTCGAAGGCGATAACCCATTTTGTGGGCCTCTGAGAATGTTAACGACCGAAAAAACGTGAATTGACGCTATTATTGCATAAAATATGAATAATTTGCAAAGAAATGTAATAAAATAAGACGAATAACTAAAAAACTTAGTGAAAATTTAGCCACATTTACACCGGCAGATACCAGAGTTTTCCGGCATTCGACTCGACATATATCGAGTAAGTGCGATATCCACTAGACGGGCCGTTAGATTTTCATCGTGTAGCTATAGTCAAGTTTCATCGCATTTTTACTGACATAATCTTCATTTGGGTTGGCGAAATCCTAACAATATTCGACTTAGTTTTCTTTTGGAAACATGCTCCGGTTATCCTAACGTTCATTTCAGTGCGAGTAATAAATTAAAAGGCCGGAATTTCCAAGGTAGATCTCTGGACCGTTTGGTTCGTTTCAGACATTCGTTCATTTCAATAAAAACAAAGTTGTAAAGGAAAAATTGCAGTAATTAAAAGAAGAACAAGAAATACATAGGCTTACCACCACATTTGACCTAGACCACAACCACTCAATTCTAATTTCTATCCTTCCATGTCCACGATATACACTTTTAGTTTAAAATCTGTCAGCTGCCCGTTTGTTTACTTTTTGATTCCAAGAATTGAACCTACGTCATTATAATTATTACGTCATCAGATATGGTTAGTTACACTGGGAGACCTAGTTTATTTATTGGGATGTAAACTGGAAATGGGGTCTTACAAGAATTTACATCGCGGAAAAGGGAAATGACAAAATTTCGGCTTTATTTTCAATTTTCTGAAGCACTCACAACAAATCCCCGATCGAGGATATTTGAGTGCAAAACTGGTCCGATATCCCACGTGAATCTGCCGATTAATGCACGATTTCTCTGGATATCCGCCCGCTTTCTGCTGGTTATACAATGCCAATAACAGACTGAAAACACACATTTTAGGCAATAATATCACTTATTTATGTACAATTCATCACTTATTTATGTACAATATATGACTTAGTTATGTATAATTACAGTCAAGTATGTCAGTTTGTAAAGAGAGGAGCAGATATTAAGGCTACTGATTCAGAAGGGATGGATCCTCTAGCTATAGCAATATTACTGATTTATGTACAATATATCACTTAGTTATGTACAATATATCACTTAGTTATGTATAATTACAGTCAAGTATGTCAGTTTGTAAAGAGAGGAGCAGATATCAAGGCTACTGATTCAGAAGGGATGGATCCTTTAGCTATAGCAATATCACTGATTTATGTACAATATATCACTTAGTTATGTATAATTACAGTCAAGTATGTCAGTTTGTAAAGCGAGGAGCAGATATCAAGGCTACTGATTCAGAAGGGATGGATCCTCTAGCTATAGCAATATTACTGATTTATGTACAATATATCACTTAGTTATGTATAATTACAGTCAAGTCTGTCAGTTTGTAAAGAGAGGAGCAGATATCAAGGCTACTGATTCAGAAGGGATGGATCCACTAGCTATAGCAATATTACTGATTTATGTACAATATATCACTTAGTTATGTATAATTACAGTCAAGTATGCCAGTTTGTAAAGAGAGGAGCAGATATCAAGGCTACAGATTCAGAAGGGATGGATCCTCTAGCTATAGCAGTATTACTGATTTATGTACAATATATCACTTAGTTATGTATATTTACAGTCAAGTATGTCAGTTTGTAAAGCGTGGTGCAGATATCAAGGCTACAGATTCAGAAGGGATGGATCCACTAGCTATAGCAGTATTACTGATTTATGTACAATATATCACATAGTTATGTATAATTACAGTCAAGTATGTCAGTTTGTAAAGCGTGGGGCAGATATCAAGGCTACAGATTCAGAAGGGATGGATCCACTAGCTATAGCAATATTACTGATTTATGTACAATATATCACTTAGTTATGTACAATATATCACTTAGTTATGTATAATTACAGTCAAGTATGTCAGTTTGTAAAGAGAGGAGCAGATATCAAGGCTACTGATTCAGAAGGGATGGATCCTCTAGCTATAGCAATATCACTGATTTATGTACAATATATGACTTAGTTATGTACAATATATCACTTAGCTATGTACAATATATCACTTAGTTATGTACAATATATCACTTAGCTATGTACAATATATCACTTAGCTATGTACAATATATCACTTAGCTATGTACAATATATCGCTTAGTTATGTACAATATATCACTTAGTTATGTATAATTACAGTCAAGTATGTCAGTTTGTAAAGAGAGGAGCAGATATCAAGGCTACTGATTCAGAAGGGATGGATCCTTTAGCTATAGCAATATTACTGATTTATGTACAATATATCACTTAGTTATGTACAATATATCACTTAGCTATGTACAATATATCACTTAGCTATGTACAATATATCACTTAGTTATGTACAATATATCACTTAGTTATGTACAATATATCACTTAGTTATGTACAATATATCACTTAGTTATGTATAATTACAGTCAAGTATGTCAGTTTGTAAAGAGAGGAGCAGATATCAAGGCTACTGATTCAGAAGGGATGGATCCTCTAGCTATAGCAATATTACTGATTTATGTACAATATATCACTTAGTTATGTACAATATATCACTTAGCTATGTACAATATATCACTTAGCTATGTACAATATATCACTTAGTTATGTACAATATATCACTTAGCTATGTACAATATATCACTTAGCTATGTACAATATATCACTTAGCTATGTACAATATATCACTTAGTTATGTACAATATATCACTTAGTTATGTACAATATATCACTTAGTTATGTACAATATATCACTTAGTTATGTATAATTACAGTCAAGTATGTCAGTTTGTAAAGCGAGGAGCAGATATCAAGGCTACAGATTCAGAAGGGATGGATCCTCTAGCTATAGCAATATTACTGATTTATGTACAATATATCACTTAGTTATGTATAATTACAGTCAAGTCTGTCAGTTTGTAAAGAGAGGAGCAGATATCAAGGCTACAGATTCAGAAGGGATGGATCCACTAGCTATAGCAATATTACTGATTTATGTACAATATATCACTTAGTTATGTATAATTACAGTCAAGTATGTCAGTTTGTAAAGCGAGGAGCAGATATCAAGGCTACTGATTCAGAAGGGATGGATCCTTTAGCTATAGCAATATTACTGATTTATGTACAAAATATCACTTAGTTATGTACAATATATCACTTAGCTATGTACAATATATCACTTAGTTATGTACAATATATCACTTAGTTATGTATAATTACAGTCAAGTATGTCAGTTTGTAAAGCGAGGAGCAGATATCAAGGCTACAGATTCAGAAGGGATGGATCCTCTAGCTATAGCAATATTACTGATTTATGTACAATATATCACTGTTTTATGTATAATTACAGTCAAGTATGTCAGTTTGTAAAGAGAGGAGCAGATATCAAGGCTACTGATTCAGAAGGGATGGATCCTCTAGCTATAGCAATATTACTGATTTATGTACAATATATCACTTAGTTATGTACAATGTATCACTTAGCTATGTACAATATATCACTTAGTTATGTACAATATATCACTTAGCTATGTACAATATATCACTTAGCTATGTACAATATATCACTTAGTTATGTACAATATATCACTTAGTTATGTATAATTACAGTCAAGTATGTCAGTTTGTAAAGAGAGGAGCAGATATCAAGGCTACTGATTCAGAAGGGATGGATCCTCTAGCTATAGCAATATTACTGATTTATGTACAATATATCACTTAGTTATGTACAATATACCACTTATTTATGTACAATATATCACTTAGTTATGTACAATATATCACTTAGTTATGTATAATTACAGTCAAGTATGTCAGTTTGTAAAGAGAGGAGCAGATATCAAGGCTACTGATTCAGAAGGGATGGATCCTCTAGCTATAGCAATATTACTGATTTATGTACAATATATCACTTAGTTATGTATAATTACAGTCAAGTATGTCAGTTTGTAAAGCGTGGTGCAGATATCAAGGCTACAGATTCAGAAGGGATGGATCCTTTAGCTATAGCAATATTACTGATTTATGTACAATATATCACTTAGTTATGTATAATTACAGTCAAGTCTGTCAGTTTGTAAAGCGTGGTGCAGATATCAAGGCTACAGATTCAGAAGGGATGGATCCTTTAGCTATAGCAATATTACTGATTTATGTACAATATATCACTTAGTTATGTATAATTACAGTCAAGTATGTCAGTTTGTAAAGAGAGGAGCAGATATCAAGGCTACTGATTCAGAAGGGATGGATCCTCTAGCTATAGCAATATTACTGATTTATGTACAATATATCACTTAGTTATGTATAATTACAGTCAAGTATGTCAGTTTGTAAAGAGAGGAGCAGATATCAAGGCTACAGATTCAGAAGGGAAGGATCCTCTAGCTATAACAATATTACTGATTTATGTATAATTTATCACTTAGTTATGTATAATTACAGTCAAGTATGTCAGTTTGTAAAGCGTGGGGCAGATATCAAGGCTACAGATTCAGAAGGGATGGATCCTTTAGCTATAGCAATATTACTGATTTATGTATAATATATCACTTAGTTATGTATAATTTATCACTAAGTTATGTATAATTACAGTCAAGTATGCCAGTTTGTAAAGCGAGGGGCAGATATCAAGGCTACAGATTCAGAAGGGATGGATCCTTTAGCTATAGCAATATTACTGATTTATGTACAATATATCACTTAGTTATGTATAATTACAGTCAAGTATGTCAGTTTGTAAAGCGAGGAGCAGATATCAAGGCTACAGATTCAGAAGGGATGGATCCTTTAGCTATAGCAATATTACTGATTTATGTACAATATATCACTTAGTTATGTATAATTACAGTCAAGTATGTCAGTTTGTAAAGCGAGGGGCAGATATCAAGGCTACAGATTCAGAAGGGATGGATCCTTTAGCTATAGCAATATTACTGATTTATGTATAATATATTACTTAGTAATGTATGATTACAGTCAAGTATGTCAGTTTGTAAAGCGAGGGGCAGATATCAAGGCTACAGATTCAGAAGGGATGGATCCTTTAGCTATAGCAATATTACTGATTTATGTATAATATATTACTTAGTAATGTATGATTACAGTCAAGTATGTCAGTTTGTAAAGCGAGGGGCAGATATAAAAGCTACAGATTCAGAAGGGATGGATCCACTAGCTATAGCAATATCACAGGCTAATGCTGATATAGTCACACTGTAAGCGAACTTATGGTATATTTTTATGTCCGTCCGTCTGTGTGTCCGTCCGTCCTCAGCCAGATCTCAGCAACCCTAGGACCAAATTCAATTAAACTTCACATGTGAACTCCCTGGGATAATCCCTAGAGATTTTTATGCCCCCGTATCGAGAGATCGGGGGCATATTGTTTTACTCGTGTCTGTCCATCTGTCTGTCTATCCGTCTGTCTGTCCGAAAACTTAACATTTGCCTTTTCTCCAAAAGTATTTGACATGCAAAGCTCAAATTAGGTATGCAACTTCCTTTCAATGATACCTATCTGTTCCATGCAATTCGACCTTCCTCAAGGTCATCCGTTAACCCTTATCAACCCTTTACTCTACGAAAACTTAACATTTTACTCAGAAAACTTAACATTTGCCTTTTTTCTAAAAGTATTTGACATACAAAGCTCAAATTTGGTATGCAACTTCCTTTTAATGATATCTATCTGTTCCATGCAATTTGACCTTCCTCAAGGTCATCCATTAACCCTTTTTAACCCTTTACTCTACAAAAACTTAACATTTTACAAAAATGGCCATTTCGGGGGCATTTGTGTTTCACAAACACATCTTGTTTTCTCAGTTTCTTAATTTGAGACTGTGTCATGGAAAAAAGGGCCTTAATGTAAAAATCGGTTTATCTCTAATTTCTCTTTATATGATGGGCAGAATTTAATGAAATTTTGTACAGTTTAGAACATCATGAAATTGACATTTATACCATTCCATTCCGATCAAAACCATTCCACTCAAGCGTTCATTCATTCCGCTCACAAAAACATTCAAACCGCTCATAAAACATTCACACCGCTCAATAAACGTTCCCTGGTTTAATTGGTTGTTATAAAAAGAATGCATTTCATTGGCCGAAATATTACCATGGGCGTTTTAGCGATAAACCTTCATACCTATAATATTGGTAAATTTCCAATATCGGGTTGTTACTATTTAAAGATCACATTTGATTGGTTGAACGGTTATCGTGGGCGTGTTATCGATTTTTTAGATACACAAAATCATTCAAAACACTCATTCCATTCATCCATTCATTGGCTCATAAAACGATCCCATTCCGCTCAGAATGTCAATTTCATGATGTTCTCAACTGTACTTATGTGACAAATGAGATGTTCTAGACCATATTTTATAAATAATGTGTGTACAAAAATTCTGTCATGGGAAAAGGGGGCTTGATGTATGATAGTTTTTATTGTTTTTATTTGTGACAAACACTTATTCGGGGAGCTTAATCTGTCTATGACGGCTCTTATTGTATTTTGATTGCATGGAAACATTTTCTCTTCTAACATTGTTTACAGTTCACTACTAAACATTTTCTCTTATGCTCCCAAATTATATTATGGCAACATCCACAAGTATAAGTTTTCTTTTCCAATTTTAATTGGCTTCAAAAATCATGTGACATTGTTGGCTAATAGAATCAATTTATTATGCTCCCCGAAAAAAATTCGGGGGAGCATATAGTCGCCATGCTGTCTGTCTGTCCGTCAGTCCGTGTGTCCGTCCGTCCACAGCCAGATCTCAGCAACACTTGGACCAAATTCGATGAAACTTCACATGTGAACTCCCTGGGATAATCCCTAGGAATGTTTTTCTCCGTTTCTTATTTTGAGGCTGCGTCATGGAAAAAGAGGCCTTAATGTGAAAATTAGTTTTTCTCTAATTTCTCTTCATCTAATGGGCAGAATTTAATGAAATTTTGTACTTCTGTGATAAATGAGATGTTCTAGACCATATTCTATAAATAATGTGTGTACAAAAAATCTGTCATGGGAAAAGGGGGCTTAATGTATGATAGTTCTTATTTTGTGACAAAAACTTATTCGGGGAGCATAATCCGTCTATGACGGCTCTTGTTTGAATTAGTTATACTTCAATCAAAATCTATAAGATAACAATTTCATTACTGTTCTATGACAGTTCTATAAAGCCTGCAACATTTGCAAATATCGTAACCAGAACTTAATCATGACCAGCAATTCATCTGGTATGTTTTTCAGGTTGAGGCTTGCTAAATTGAATGAAGAAATGAAAGAGTCAGATGATTATTTAGGAGGAAATCCAGGTATTGATTTATACTTTTCTAGATTGAAAATCTAACTTTTCTTAGACTTCCCATATTCCATCCTTCATTATATGCTCAACATTTTATGCAACTTTGCCATTTTCATTTTCCTCAATATTTTTTACTTGGAAAGTCGTCAAACTTTTGAATATGATCAACTTAAAAATGTCTAAAACTACTTTCAATTTGTACAAAACTCAATGTTTGTTGTTTTGGAAAGGATTAAATGTTTAAAATCGTTGTTTATAATTGATCAAATATATTATGTTTGATATTTTATTGGTAATAAAACATTCAATGGTGTCATTATAATTTGTATACTTTGAGATGTTATTAAAATTTCTATTTTACAGGTGATGAGACTTTTAACGATGTGTTCAGAGACTTCACTAACATGGCATCTAATAACCCAGAAAAATTGAAAAGGAAATGATAAACATATGTGATGACTGTGCTATGTACTGTCAATTAACCCTTTCCCAAACAAGTCCTGTTTTTGGTGACCCTAGTCAAGATAGCCTTTAAACATTTTTTAGAGAAAGAAGTAAATCACTGCTTTTCATGCTAAACCATATAGCTACTGCTTAAAACAAGCTGTAGTTACAAGTTTTTTGGTGAAAAGTGACAATCATTGTCTTTTGATGTAGGAAATGTGTTTTCTATAGCATGGAAATCATTGAGGGATAAGAGGAAAGTGCTGGTAATCAGCATTTCTTCTTTTCTATCAATGATTTTCAAAACTTTCTGTAAGAGGGGTGTAAAAACATCAAAGCTTTGTCCAAATTTGGAAAGGGTTAATAAAGAATAATTTGTAAATTGACCATTTGACATTCTTTTGATGCTCCACTACAATATGTTTGTCTATATATGTACATAAGAAACCTTTTCCCAAACAAGACCTGGTTTTGGCGTGTCTTATAATAAAGATAAGGGAAAACATTGAGGCAAAAGAAGAAAATGCCAATAATCAGCTTTTTATCCTTTTGCCTCAATAATATCTGTGCTACATTGAAAACAAATCCTTTCTGGTATAACATCAAAACATTTGTTGTCTACAAAAACTTTAAAACTAAATGACCTGAAAATATTTACACTATTCCAATTTGAAAGTTGTTGGCGACAATAATTAAGATGTTGACATAATTAAGATTTGATTAAGATATAGCTCAGAAATTATTAAAGCAAATAGAGCAAATCATGCTGTCAACCAGTATTTTCTCTTTTTGCCTCAGTGTTTTCCCAAACTTCATCTCTTAGGAACCATAAATCCAGGGCTGGTTTGGGAAAGGGTTATGAGGCTACTGTCTCACTAAACACCACACTATGCCTTGCTTCTAGTTTTCACTGGTGGTGAACTCGGCCAAAGCGAGGGACTTTTTTTGCGAACAATGTATTCCGTCGGTGTTGTTATAAAATCTCGTAACTATGGCTTAGATAAAGCCGTAGTTACGAGATTTTATAACAACACCAATGGTTTGTCAATACATAACGGTGAACCCGGTCTATTTTTAGACCAAATTCATTGCAATTAGAGTTAAAAATCTTTAAACTCACATTTAAACGCTAAATATCTATACCTTGTTGTAGCGAAAAACGTCCCTCGCTTTGGCTGAGTTCACCACCAGTGGTTTTTATACACCCTAGAAAGTGGAAAAATATTGGTATTATCTTCTCTGTCCTTTTCTCTGTCTGTCCATTCATTTGTTAGTCCCGCCATTCCTATGCTCATATCTTGTAGACATAAATACACCTGTATGAATTTGCCAATTCGTTTGAAATGATCACAAAATGTTTCTACTTTCTAGTATCCTGACCTTGCTGTTAGGTTTGGTAACAGAAAAATGAAACTTGACCCATTTGTAGACTGTAAATTTTAGACTGGTCTAAATTTAAAGATGTTGCAGACAACAATTCAAATGAATGAAATTTTACATTTTTTTGTCTTTCTGTGTAGAAAACATTCTGGGAAATGAAGAAATTGCTTGTCACAAGCAATTTCTTCATTTCCCAGAATGTTTCAATAATGTTTTCCTAAACCTTTATCTTGTGGGGCGTCAAAATGCGTCATTTTGTAGGAATGAGCTAATGCAGAAATGTGGCATATATTGTGACTGTGGCACTCTTGTTACTCTACAATGTAATTAACACTGAGCAGAGAAGAAGGCCATTAAATAACGAAGCTTTCCAAAGAATGAAATTTTTAGCTTGTGCAGATTCATAGATTTTCAAGGTGACAGAGTTTATCTGGATGAAATTTTGACAATTCATTAACGAGGGTAAAAGACATTTAGGGTTGGAGAATTGCTGGATATCAGCATTCTACTCTTTTCCCTACAGTTTTCAATTACTAAAAGTTGTTAATTACATTCATATGAAAATTAAATCAAAGTGAGTATGATCAAATGGTCTGTCTGTTCAGTGTTTATTTACAAGAAAGAGGTGATAATACTCATCTTTTGTGATATCTGATTTTTAAATACATGTAAGTAAAACCTGCAAAATGAATTGTTCTATCATTTATGCTCCATTTCATAGAAAAACTGATTATTTTAATCCTTTCCCAAACAGCAAAAATTTATACAGTTTTGATTGAAAAAAAAAATGCTGCAGACAAAAAATGGCAGATGAATTGATGTTGTAAATGTTTATAAAAATGTGACCCGTTACGCTAAAAGGGACCTTATTTGAACTCAAAAAATCCAAATTTTGACAGACTTGTCAGACTCAGCACAGGCAAACCAGATCCCTTACCCAAAAAAATGAACATATAGTAAGATAGGGAAAACATTCCGACTTAAGAAAATTATGTGAAAGTGAAAAGTGTCGGCCCTAGTCTGGCTGCGCGGACTGCGCAGACTGACTAAAGTCGATATTTTTCACACTTCCTATAAGGTCCCTTTTAGTGTGACGGGTCACAATGTTTATAAAAATATGCTTGGAAAGTATAGAAAGGAATAGAGAAAAGTTCTGGTATCACTATTTTATTCTTTTCTCTTTATGGTCTCTAAAAGCCTACCTAACAGGTGACTTCAATAGTGAGGCTGTTTCAGAAAAGGTTAATGGACATAATGATTCAAAACGTGATCTTGCAGGTGTTATTTTGTTCAAGTCATGTAAATTTGTACATACTATTTTTTTCACAGAGCCTCATTATTTTTGCAATAGAAGGGGAAATCAGTGCTTTTACATTGGCTTACTATTCGGACTTGTTATCACATATGAATTAATATTTTGTTCAAGACTGTAAAATCTTTTCCAAAACAAGACCTAGTTACTTGTATGATGTTCCTAATAGGAAAGATTGGACATCAAAACTAGGTCTTGTTTAGGAAAGAATTTTCAACACTTTCACTTCTTTGGAGTTATCAAGAAACTACACCTGAAGAGCTTAGTTCAACTGTATGTAAATTTTATTATGCGCTAACCCTTAAATTGATAACTTGTATTCTGTTTAAACCCTTTCTCAAACAAGACCTGGTTTTGACGTCCCTACGAAGATAGGCCTGGGAAAAGATTGAGTCAAAAGAAGAAACTGCTGATAACCAGCAGTTTCTCCTTTTGTCTCAATATTTTCTACGCTAAAATATACACAAATCATGTATTTAACCACAACCATTTTGTTGTCTGCAGCAGCTTTGAATTTGGACCACTCTAACATTTTGTCATATGGGAAAGGGTTAAACCCTTTCTCAAACATTTTATTCTGTTTAAACCCTTTCTCAAACAAGACATTGTTTTGACTTCCCCTAGAATAAAAGCCTCTGAAAACATTATGGCAAAAAAATAAAAATGTTGATAATCAGCTTGTTCTCCTTTTGCCTCTGTGTCCTATGCTATACTGTATTTTGTCATCTGCAGCAGCTGTCAAATAAGAGGTTTCCAAAATATTGTTGTATGAGAAAGGATTATTTTTTTTCCTGAACAGAAAAAGTAAGAGTTCAGATTTGAAATCTTCTGCAGATGACAAAATGGATGATGATTTTTGATTCATGCACTATGTAACAAGGAAAATATTCATCGTTTACCTCAATGTTTTTCTGAGCTTTATTCATTATGAACTTTAAAACAAGGTCTTATTTGGGATATGGTTAAAGTTCCGGTTTAACCCTTTCCCACACATTGACACCTTTGGACGCCCCGCAAAATAAAGGCTTTGGAAAACATTGTGGGAAATGAAGCAATTTCTTTATTTATCCACAATGTTTTCTACCAAGAAAGACCCAAAAATGTTAAATTTTGTTCAATAGAATTTGTCATCTGCAACACCTATGAGTTTGGACTAGGCCAAATTTTTGTTGTTTGGGAAAGGGTTCCCAAACATCATTTGTTTGGACATCTCCAAATTGAAAGGTGATGCATATGACAAAATATTTGTTTATATTGATACAAATTTTCAACAATATAGCACAGAAAATATTCAGCCAAATGGACAAAATGATGGCCCGCAGCATTTTCTTCTTTTGTTTAAAGTTTTTCTAAGCATTCTCTATTAGGTAGGTCAAAACCATATTTTGTTTGGGAAAGGTTAAGATTGAGTTATTTATCAACCTTCCTTCAAAATGAATTCCTTTATTGATGTTATCCATTTTATATTATATGACTAAATGTTGTTTTTATTGTTGTTCAAGTTTTACCTGTTGATTATTTGTTGTTAAAGAGTAGTCTCCTTTTTCCAAACACACCCTGTAGATATACTAATTTGGGCCGAGATCTGCATAAAAGTCCTTGTGTCATTTTAGAACAACACAGTCTTATCAAGATCTGAGTAGCTTTCATACAGTCTGATCAAGATCCGTGTTGTTCTCTAATAGCTACTTCATTAGGTGCAGGAACTCTGTTACCCCTTTCCCAAACGACAAATATTTGACTGGTCCAATTTGGAAGCTGCTGCAGACGACAAAATAAATTTCGATAAATATAGTAGTTGTGTAAAATAAAGCACAAAAAACACTGAGACAAAAGGAGAGACTGCTGGTTATCTCCTTTTGTTTCGATGTTTTCCCAAACATTTTCTATTAGGGACGTCAAAACCAGGTCTTGTTTGGGAAAGGGGTAAGCGGTGTTGTTCCAAGTCATACTGTACTTAGATGCAGGTCGGTCAGAGATGCATTCTTTAGTGGGAGATTTTTAAGATTGCTCTAGATGTTTCAAGATAAAGTGTTCTTCAGATTTTTAATCCTCTCCCAAACTGCAAATTTTTAAGGCGGTCCAATTCAAAAGCTGTTGCTAACGGCAAAATGAATGCTAATAAAGGTTGGATTTGCGTACAATATAGCTAAGAAAATATTGAGGCAAAAGGAGAAACTGCTGGTTATCAGCAGTTTCTTCTTTTGTCTCAATTGTTTTCCCAAACCATTTCTTCCTAGGACGTCAAAACCAGGTCTTGTTTGGGAAAGGGTTAAGCAACTCAATGGGAGTGGCATTACCCTATACTTCTTACAGAACCCCTCTGTCAATTCTATTAAACAATACGAGAGAAGATTGATGGTGTTTTTTCGAATGCCCCATAATTTATAAAGTGTGGTGTTCTGAACACTCAATACTTTATACAAATGCCATCACAATTAAAGTATGGAGCATTCGGAACTCCGCAGTCAGAATCTCATTCTCAAAAATGCTTTAACTAGAATATCCAAGAAATCTTAAGATATCTTAGAAAATCTTGCTCTAAAGAATGTAGCGCTGGAAATGTAGAGGTCTCAACTGCTATAACAGGGGCTTTTTTCCAGATCTTGACTCATTTATATTATGGCAAAATGTGCTGCAACCAAATCCATGGCATTTTAGAAAATAAAAGTTGGTTATCTTTGATATATGTACATAGCTTAAATAGAACTTTTTTTCGCTTTATCAGTTAAGTACCCACCTAAGCCATTTTAGAATGACATAAGAATGGCCAATAGACTTTTCTTTACTGTCTTAGATGCTTGTTTTTCAATTTAATCCTTTCCCAAACAAGGCCTGGTTTTGATGTCCATAGAAGAAATGACTTTGGAAAACATTGATGCAAAAGAAGAAAATACTGATAATCAGCATTTTCTTTTGACCTCAACATTTTCTGTGCTTTATCACACACAAATCCTATCTCTTTCAGCATCAATTTTGTCCCCTGCAGCTTCTATCAAATTGTTTTAGTCAAAATTTTGGCCGTGTGGAAAAGGGTTCATTTCTATTTCTTTGTTTCCTATCTATCTCTTTTGACAATAAATCTGTTCAAATAAATACTCAATTTTCATTTATTATCCCCCGCAGAAAAAATTTTTCGGGGGGGATATTGTTTTTGCCATGTCCGTCCGTCCGTCCGACATTCGTTTCCGCGCTATTTCTTGGAAACTATAGACCGGATTTCGATGAAACTTGGCACACAGCTTCACTACAAAGAGGACATGCGCATATCGTCGGGGTTACCCGGTTCAACCATTGAATTCAGAGTTACTGCCCCTGACTGTTTAAGCCATATACATAGAGTGATATTCGTTTCCGCGCTATTTCTTGGAAACTATAGACCGGATTTCGATGAAACCTGGCACACAGCTTTACTACAATGAGGACATGCGCATATCGTCGGGGTTACCCGGTTCGACCGCCGAATTTAGAGTTACTGCCCCTGACTGTTTTAGCCATATACATACAGAGTGATATTCGTTTCCGCGCTATTTCTTGAAAACTGTAGACCGGATTTCGATGAAACTTGGCACACAGCTTCACTACAAAGTGGACATGCGCATATCGTCGGGGTTACCCGGTTCCACCGCCGAATTTAGAGTTACTGCCCCTGACTGTTTTAGCCATATACATACAGTGATATTCGTTTCCGCGCTATTTCCTGAAAACTATAAACCGGATTTCAATGAAACTTGGCACACAGCTTTACTACAAAGTGGACATGCGCATATCGTCGGGGTTACCCGGTTCCACCGCCGAATTTAGAGTTACTGCCCCTGACTGTTTTAGCCATATACATACAGAGTGATATTCGTTTCCGCGCTATTTCTTGAAAACTGTAGACCGGATTTCGATGAAACTTGGCACACAGCTTCACTACAAAGTGGACATGCGCATATCGTCGGGGTTACCTGGTTCCACCGCCGAATTTAGAGTTACTGCCCCTGACTGTTTAAGCCATAAACATACAGAGTGATATTCGTTTCCGCGCTATTTCCTGAAAACTATAAACCGGATTTCAATGAAACTTAGCTCACAGCTTTACTACAAAGTGGACATGCGCATATCGTCGGGGTTACCCGGTTCGACCGCCGAATTTAGAGTTACTGCCCCTGACTGTTTAAGCCATATACATACAGAATGATATTCGTTTCCGCGCTATTTCTTGAAAACTATAGATCGGATTTCAATGAAACTTGGCTCACAGCTTCACTACAAAGTGGACATGCGCATATCGTCGGGGTTACCCGGTTCGACCGTCGAATATAGAGTTACTGCCCCTGACTGTTTTAGCCATATACATACAGAGTGATATTCGTTTCCGCGCTATTTCTTGAAAACTATAGACCGGATTTCAATGAAACTTGGCACACAGCTTTACTACAATGAGGACATGCGCATATCGTCGGGGTTACCCGGTTCGACCGCCGAATTTAGAGTTACTGCCCCTGACTGTTTAAGCCATATACATACAGTGATATTCGTTTCCGCGCTATTTCTTGAAAACTATACACCGGATTTCAATGAAACTTGGCACACAGCTTTACTACAATGAGGACATGCGCATATCGTCGGGGTTACCCGGTTCGACCGCCGAATTTAGAGTTACTGCCCCTGACTGTTTTAGCCATATACATACAGAGTGATATTCGTTCTGTTGAAGTCATATACATACAGAGTGATATTCGTTCTGTTGAAGCCATATACATACAGAGTTATATTCGTTTCCGCGCTACTTTATTGACAATGAAAATATGTTCGGCGGGGGATATCAATTCAACGAATTTGCTTGTGTAATGATTATGTTTATTGGTGTTATTGATTTTTTTTTTCATTATTTCATAGGTTTTAGACTATGTTAAATGAGTTGACTCTTTCATAAGTGTGCAAAATGTCAGACCCGTCCAGTTTGGAAGTTTTTGCAGATGACAAAATTAATGGCACATGTGTATAGTTTATGAAATGCTCATGTTATAGTATAAGAAAGCATTGAGAGAAAAGTAGAAAATACAGGGTTGTTTTCCTTTTTCCCTCAATGCTTTACAGATTCTTCTCTAGTGGAGTCCGAGTCGTCAAAACTAGGTTTCATTTGGGAAAGGGTAAGCTTATAACTTATTTTCATTTCATTTCTTGGCATTTTGGTCATTTAGTTTTAAATTCTCATTTGCTTAGGATATGTCACTCTACTCACGTCTTTAACCATTTCTCACACATTGACGCTTTGGGAAGCTCCACAAAATGAAGGCTTTGGAAAACATTGTGGAAAATGAAGAAATTGCTTGTGACAAGCAATTTCTTCATTTCCCACAATGTTTTCTTCCAAGAAAGACCAAAAAATGTTAAATTTTGTTCAATTGAAATTGTCGTCTGCAACACCTTTGAGTTTGGACTAGGCTAAAGTTTTGTTGTTTGGTAATGGGTTAACCCTTCCAAAACAACACAAACATTAGGCTGGTCCACTTTGAAAGGTGCCACATTTGATATAATAGGTGTTGAAAAATATGTAATTTCTGTTTGATATGGCACATAAAATATTGAGGCAAAAGGAGAAAATGCTGGTTATCGGCATTTCCTTTTTTTGCCTCAATGTTTCTCAGAAGTATTTCTATTAGGGATGCCAAAATCTTGTCTTGTATGGGAAAGGTTTAAGTGAAAATTTTGATATGCTTTTGCTGCCTGTTTGTTTGTCTTTGGATTTGGCACAGAAGTAAAGCTCTTGACTTGTAGCACAGTACAGCAGTAACTGATGAAATCTGTCGAAACTGCTGTCTGTCAGATAACACTTTAAACTGAGGCCCCCACCTCCATAAGACCTTAACAGTCCCTAGACTAGGCTCCATTTGACTGAAACTGACTGATATGTGGGACTGATAGAGCACCGTGAAGGTGCTAGTTGGGGAGCCTAGTCTCCTATCTGTTAAGCCTCATCTATTTAGTTGGTTTTAGAACTCCACTGAATAACTCAATCTGCTTTTCTGTGACAACAATAATAGGGCTTTTTCATCAATGTCAAATATCTTGGTCATCATGATTTTGGAAAACCCCATTACATTTGCATTGGTGTTTCAAAAACATATACATTGTATTTTTAGCTCCACTGGCCGAAGGCCAGCGAGCTATTGTCATGGCGTTGTGTCCGTCGTGCGTGCGTGCGTCCGTCCGTCCGTGCGTCCGTCCGTCCGTCCGTTAACTTTTTCTTTAAAAATCTTCTCCTCAGAAACTACTGGATGTATTTCAACCAAACTTCACAGGAATGATCCTTGGGTGACCCTTTCTCAGATTCCTTCAAAGAATTTTGATCGAACCAGAATAACCTGAGTTATCTGCCCTTGAATGTCAAAAATAGCTGGTTTTGACTTTATTTTTACTCTAAAATCTACAAATATCAACTAATCAAGACAAAACTTGGACAGAATATATATAAGCATAATATCCTGCCTGGGTATAATTTTTAGCTTGATCGGAATTATATATCATGAGTTATGTGCCCTTGAATTTGACAAAATTGCCATTTTCAACTCTATTTTGACTTTGATTTCACTCTAGCAACTACAAATATTGACAAATCTAAACAAAACTTTCACAAAATGTTGGTGACTATAAGATCTTGCCTTGGTGTAATTTTCAGCTTGTTTACATTTGTCAAAAAATGTGGCCATGGCAGGGAGGAAGGGGCTTATCAGACTTAAAGAAATCATAAGAAAATTCTTAAAAAATCAACCAGTGTGCCCAATTGAACCAAACTTTGCAGGAATGAGCCTTTAGTCGTTCTTTTTAAAATTTGTTCACAAATTTTTATATTTGTCAAAAAAATGTGGCTGTGGCAGGGAGAAAGGGGCTTATCAGACTTACAGAAATCATAAGAAAATTCTTTAAAAATCAACCATAAGGCCAATTGTAACCAGACTTTGCAAGAATGTTCTTTGAGTCTCTTTTCAAAATTTATTCACAAATATCAAGATTTGGCTGCCCCTGTGTAAGGCTTACAAGAAATCGTGGGATAATTCTTCCACTTTAACCAGTGGAGCGATTCAGGCCCTCCTGGGCCTCTTGTTCTTCTCTCACTTTACAGATACCGTAATTATTCTAATAAACGCCCATGTTCTAATAAACACCCATCCCACAAAACTGGACTGAAAATCTGCTTGTTTCAAGCACAATTTAAGTGAAAAGGGGTGTTTCTAATAAACGCCCATTCCCTGATTCCGGATTAAAATAATGTAAGTCATAACCAAAGATCATTTCCAAAAGCAATGAAGGAGAGGATGTCCAGCCCTAATTCTGTCTGTAATGAAGGAATTTCATCGAAACATCATAAATTGCAGTCCTTATAACAAAACTTAGCCAAATTGGACTGTCTCTTGATTCGCAAATTTTGACTAACAAAATTAGAAAACCTCTGATAAACGCCCACCCCCTACTATTCCATTGACCATGATTCTAACAAACGCCCGGGTGTTTATTAGAATAATTACGGTAATACTAGTTTTGCTTTTAAAGCCCAGCATTTATCATTTGTTTGAAGCATTTTTTTCATATCAATGTCTTTACACGGGATCAAATGACATATGTACTCAAAGGTTCATATTTACACCATCAGAAAACGAAATGTAAGAATAGTCTATATAATTGCAAGCCTTTACAAGATGACGAAAACAGGTTTTCTTTTTAAAAAAGAAGAAAGCAATAATATTGTATGAATTTATATGATTTATGTCTTAACATTTTGAATAAGAAGGATTTTTGGGCGTACTTGATTTGCCGTTCGGTGTACACCTTCCAGTGTTCTCTCGAATCAAGTGAGACAGAACAATGTTCGGTGCATACACCTTTTGACCCAACTGACAAGTAGGTGTGGATAACCCGGATGTTAGAACAAAGATGGCTTCCACTTACTAGGAAGTGCTGCAAATGTTCAATTTTTTCTCTTCTCTTGCTTTTTTAAAGCAACATAGCTGTTGCGCAGCTGCATGTAAATACGTATTATCCAAACAAAGAAACCTCGGCACAAATATTCTTGAATAAATGACGCAGTTCTGGAATATTTGCTCTTTTGGGAATAGATGCAAAGTTCTGGTGTATTAATGTACCATCAAATCAAGGATGGTGCAAAAATAAAAAGTTGGCGTTGACCATTCCTTTGCTAACTCATGGGGCGCGCTTGATTCGCACGTTCCAGAGCGTTCTGGAACGTCACACTACACCGCTTTGAATCAAGTTGGGTGCAGTGGAATGGAGCATTGCACCAGTTCAGCAGCGAATCAAGTATGGAACAATTTGTTGGAAAATCTACAAATAGAAGGAAATCGTCATCTGAAGATTGAATAATGCGGGTTTCAGCATTTTCATATTAAATTAGTCCATGAGTTAGCAAAGGAATGGTCAACACCATCTTTTTATTTTTGCACCATCCTTGATTTGATGGTACATTAATACACCAGAATTTTGCATCTATTCCCAAAAGAGCATATATTCCAGAACTGCGCCATTTATTCAAAAATATTTGTGCCGAGGTTTCTTTGTTTGGATGATATGTATTTACATGCAGCTGCGCAACAGCTATGTTGCTTTAAAAAGGCAAGAGAAGGGAAAAAAAAATGAACATTTGCGGCACTTCCTAGTAAGTGGAAGCCATCTTTGTTCTAACATCCGGGTTATCCACACCTACTTGTCAGTTGGGTCAAAAGGTGTATGTACCGAACATTGTTCTGTCTCACTTGATTCGAGAGAACACTGGAAGGTGTACACCGAACGGCAAATCAAGTACGCCCATGGACTTATTTAATATGAAAATGCTGAAACCCCGCATTATTCAAGCTTCAGATGACGATTTCCTTCCATTTGTAGATTTTCCAACAAATTGTTCCATACTTGATTTGCTGCTGAACTGGTGCAACGCTACATTCCACTGCACCCAACTTGATTCAAAGCGGTGTAGTGTGACGTTCCAGAACGCTCTGGAACGTGCGAATCAAGCGCGCCCTTTGTCAAGTTGCCAAGCCTTCTTCAGGTGAGACTTCCACACTTCACTTAAATGTGACATGGATAATTACCTGAATTTTATACCTTTTCCTCATTTAGGAAAGAGTAAATGAATTAACCATTTTAAGGTAGTCAACCCCAAATGAGATTCAGGCGATGTCAGAATTATTTGGGCCAGAATTATTCAGGCCACGTTGTAAACATTCGGCGGTGGAACATACTCCACCGCATCCAATTGCTCACAAAGTTGTCCGAATAGGTTCAATGTTTCACGAAAAATTAATTCTGATGTTGTTTGGACCTCGCAAGGTTTGGTGTACCTTAATGGTGTTTGCAATTCTGATTTATTCTCTAATATTTTCATTGTCCTAGCACAAACTGTATTTTTCTTTTATTCTATGCATTAGATGTTTCATTTGTTATATCAAAAAGTCATTTTCAGCAACATTGTAGAAATTTATTTTTGCTAGTCAATTGTTTTACACTTTATTTGTAGCCTTTCATGTAATGTTTTATCATAGTGGGAAAAATTGGACTCTAATTAATCTAATCTAAATGATAGAAGATTTTTTAAGTGTTAGAACTCTTTTGTCAAATAATTTGTTGAAAATTACCCGGTTTGCATTTTAGAAAACTAATTTATGTAGCATAAAACCATTTGTAAATGTTCTGATTATTTTTTATTGATTTTTTGCCACTTTATTTGCCATTAAAAGCATTTTATATTCAATTTGTCTTGTGTTTTGGGAATGTTTCCGATTGATTATTATCAGCTCTTCATCCGACATTTTCCTAAACAAGTCTTGATTTCGATGCCTCTAATAAAGAAAGCTTTGGAAATTATTATGCTCCCCTAAGGCAGAGCATAAAGTTGCTGCTTTGTCTGTCTGTCCGTCATTCCGTCCGTCCATCTGGAGCGATTTTTCCATAACCCTTGGGCCAAATCAAATGAAACTTACCATCTGAACTCCCTATAACATAATGCCGATGTACTTTTCTCGTTTTTTGGATTTGAGGCCTCGTCATGGGCAAAGGGGACTTCAGGTAAAATAAAATTTTAAATTTTTTCTCCTAGTCTAATGGTCAAAATTGGATAAAAATTCATTTTTGAGTAGCAAATTAGATGCCCTTGACTATGTATTAAAACTATGTCATGGAAAAAGGGGGCTTAACATTTGTTAGCTTTATGATAGCTCTGCATGGCATACATTTAATGTGACAATGCCTTATTAGGAGAACATTGTCTCTGACGGCTCTTGTTGAAAGTCTAGAATTAAAAGCCGATAATCACCATTTCCTTCAATTCTCTCAATATTTTCTATGCTATAGTATATCATCCAAGCTCAAGAAGGCAAATCCTTTTGGTTGTGTTCTACATGTATATTCATGTAAACTTCCACAATTTGACATTAACCCTTTCCCCAAAATGGCAAAATTTTAGGGTTGTCTAAATTCATAGGTGGCATGGACCACACAATGGATGTTAAGAAAAATAGAACCTGTGTACAATATAGCATAGAAAATATTGAGGCAAAAGGAAAAATTTGCGGATTAATAACACTTTCTTCTTTTGACTCAATGTTTTCTGAAGCTTTTCGTATTTAGAGACGTCAATAGCAAGTCTTCCTAGGGAAAGGGTCAAATAATTGGCAAGCCTAAATGCTCAATTTGTAATATGGGAGTCTATAAATCCAGAAATTGTGTGTTAGAGCCTGGACTTAAGCAAAATCCTTTTGTGATATTTTGAACGTCACTTGTCTCTTACTATTATTCAACATCAAATCATGAGCTATGACGAAAGGTTACTGTATACCAGGCAAATTTACCACTAAATGAAATACATTTTGCGTGCTGTCCACAGTGGCTGTGACACTACAGTAGCTATATCCAGATATATGTGACCCGTCGCGCTAAAAGGGACCTTATCCGAACTCTAAAAATCCAAATTTTGGCAAAAGTGTCAGACTCGGTACAGGTCAACCAGATCCCGTATGTGACAAATGAACATATAGTAAGATAGGGAAACAATTCCGGATTTAGAAATTTACGTACAAGTGAAAAGTGTCGGCCCTAGTCTGGCTGCGCGGACTGCGCAGACTGACTAGGGTCGATATTTTTCACACACCCGATAAGGTCCCTTTTAGCGCAACGGGTGACATATACTACAATGTCAATTTATTACAGGATGGTGGTTCGAGTCTCATAATCTATAAATTAAAACCCATCTCCCCCTCCCCCCTCCCCCCCCCCCCCCCGTCAATTTAGACTTGCTGATCTGATCTTTGATAATTCACAGGTCTTTGTCCTACTATAATGGATGATTTGTTTACAAATTGTAAGAGGGATGAGCAGTTTGTGGCTGAGATTTGATGATGTACAAGCAGTGTTCTCCCAGCCTAATAAGCTGTATCGGCCCCACTACAGCTTAATGAAAATTAGTGTAATGCCCCTACAGCTTCAAATTGCCCCTACAGGTTAATTTCTTCAAAATGATCCCCAAATAGTGACATTTAGATGTATTTCATGTATGTCAAAAACTGAAAGGTAATGCATCTCTATAAATTAATATACATGTATGATAATTATGTATAAATACATAATGGAAAAAGAAGAAATTGCTCAAATCGAGCAATTTCTTCTTTTCCCATTATGTTTTTATTCACAATTATTTGCATGTTCAATGTGTTTCAAAGTTTACCAATACTTATAATTTGCCACTACGGCTTTAAATTATTCTGCGGAGAACCCTGACAAGTATTTGTACTGGGTGTGAGAAATACCAGAAACACATAGTCAGGAGCACCAGTTGTATGATAGGAAAATAAGGTTTTCCATTTGACAAACATTTTGAACCACCCCCCCCCCCCCCCCCTCCTTTTTCTGCAGAAATGTCCTTGATCTTTTCAAATACAGCAAGTTTATCCCTTTCCCAAACAAGACCTGGTTTTGACGTCCCTTATAGAACAGGCTTGGGAAAACATTGAGACAAAAGAAGAAACTGCTGATAACCAGCAGTTTCTCCTTTTGTCTCAATATTTTCTGTGCCATATTTTACACAAATTCTAACTTAAATAATTTCTATTTAGTCATTTGTAGCATTTTTTGAAGTGGATCGCCCTAAATATTTGCCGTTTGGGAAAGGGTTAAATTGAAGGGAGTTGGTGATACCAATATCAATGTAATCAAATGTTTCAAAATCCTTATACTTGAGCATGAAAAGTAATTAGAGAACAGAAGAAAATGCTATTATTAACATGTTTTTTTCTTTTTAGCTCACCTGAGCACGAAGTGCTCAAGGTGAGCTATTGTGGTCACTTTTTGTCCGTCTGTCTGTCCGTCCACAATTTTGTGTTTACACTCTAGCATCTACAAATATAAGCCAATCTTGACCAAACCTTGTCAAAAGATGTATGACCATAAGATCTCGGATAAGTTCGATTATGGGTCAGATCGAACCAGAAAGTCCGGAGTTATCTGCCCTTGAATGCGAAAAATAGCTAGTTTTGACATTGTTTACACTCTAGTACCTACAATTATTGATCAATCAAGAGAAAACTTTTACACAATGTTGGTGACGATAAGATCTCGGATGAGTTCTGATCGGACTAGAAGGTCTTGAGTTATGTGCCCTTGAAATTGACAAAATTGCTATTTTCGACCGTTTTCAACTTTGTTTACACTCTAGCATCTACAAATACTGACCAATGAAGACAAAACTTTGAGACAATGTTAGGGACCATAAGATCTTAAATGAATTTTATTTTCAGATTGATCGGATCATAAAGTCATGAGTTATACGCCCTTGAATTTGACAAAATTGCCGTTTTTGACTGTTTTTGACGTTGTTTATACTCTAGCATCTACAATTATTGACAAATCTAGATAAAACTTTGACACAATGTAAATGACTATATGATCTCAAATGAATTTGACTTTCAGATTGATCAGATAAAAAATTCCTGAGTTATATGCCCTTGAATTTGACAAAATTGACGTTTTCTACTGTCTTCGACTTTGTTTACACTCTAGAATCTACAATTATTGACCAATCAAGACAAAACTTGGTCACAATGTTACAGACTATAAGATCATGTATGAGTTTGATATTCAGATTGATCAGATCAAAAGGTCATGAGTTATACGCTCTTGAATTTGACAAAATTCCCGTTTTTGATTGTTTACTCTCTAGAATCTACAATTATTGACTTATTAAGACGAAACTTGGACACAATGTTTGTGACCATAATTTCTTGGATTAGCTTGAACTTTGGTCTCATCGGACTAGAAAGTCATGAGTTATATGCCCTTGAAATTGACAAAATTGATGTTTTCGATTGTTTCGGACTTTGTTTACACTTTAGCATCTACAATAGTTGTCGACCAATCAAGACGAAATTTGGAAACAATGTTGCTGAACATAAGATCTTGCACCAGTTTGAATTTAAGCTTAATCAGAGCAGAATTTGCTGAGTTTGCTGAGCCCTTCAAATTGATAAATTTTCCGTTTTCGACTGTTTTTACTCTAACAACCACAAATAAAGACAAACCGAGACAAAATTTGGACCCAATGTTGTTGACTCTAAGTTTGTTTTCTGTCTTATAGTCACAAATAATTGATTTGAACAAAACTGTGGCTCATATCATCTTGGTTCAGGTGAGCGATATAGGACCATCATGGTCCTCTTGTCTCTAAAAGCTTGCCAAAATATTTCTGATTAGGGATATGTCAAAATAGGGCCTTGTTTTGGAAAAGTTAATAAAGAAGGTAGATCTACATGATGTTTTTCCTGTTTAATCAATTTAGTAGATAAAACATGTAAATAAACAAGCATGGAATGGTACTGGTATTTAAAGCAAAAGACAACTAGAACTATCATTAATCATGACAACACAACACCCAACCATTTGTTTGTCATAAAATGTATGTGATTGAAACAAGAAATATAGCTGGATCTAAAAACAAATCATTTACTTTTGATCAAATCAGGTGCTACATAACATAACCTTTTCCCCAAAAGGAGAAAATGCTAGTTATCAGCATCTTCTTTTGTCTCAATGCTTTCAAAAGCCTTTTGGCCAAAGAACCTCAAAACCAGGGCCCCATATTACTAAACATCTTTCGATCAAGTTTTTGTGTAAACTGTGTCAATCAGGGCTGTTGTTACAAGTAATTATGCAAAAATTAAGCATACGATCGTTAGTAATACGGGCCCCAGGTCTTGTTTGGGAAAGGCTAAAAAATTTAACAGCTATTTGTAGTGCACCAATATTAAGCCTGGACAACTTTATGTATGTTGATGGACAACAGTAAAATAATATTCCAACAATATAAAGATACTGATAAATATCAAATATGTGACCCATCATGCTAAAAGGAACCTTTTGGGAAATGTGCAATGTATTGATCCTAGTCAGTCTGCGCAGTACGTGAAACATTTCACTCTGAGGCAATCTTTAGATTGTTTTTGCTCTCTTACTACATGTTTGCATGTATATAACAAATGCAACATCTAGTTTCCCTTTCCCAAACAAGACCTGGTTTTGACGTCCCTATTAGGAAAGGCTTTGGAAAACATTGAAACAAAAGAAGAAACTGCTGATAACCAGCAGTTTCTCCTTTTGTCTCAATATTTTCTGTACCATATTTTACACAAATTCTATCTGTAGTAACATCCATTTTGTCATTTTTTACAGTTTTTGAAGTGGATCACCCTGAAATTTTGCTGTTTGGGAAAGGGTTAACAACTGGTAAGTCTGGTCTCTTTCTTGAAGTTAGGTTTTACTAACTCCGCCAGAAATTCCCTTTTAGCACGACACGTCACAATTAAGTAACAATGTAACATTATAGATATAAATACATGTAACTAGATAACATACAGACAGATGAATTCTGCTGAGGTAAAAAAAATAATAATTCTCAAAACAATAATTTTAATTATACCCATTATTAATCAAATACACAGGCTGTAGTTGTAAATGGTTGCAACATATCGCTGCTTTTCAACAAAAACCTTGTAACTGTAACTTGTTTTAAGCTGCAGTTACCAGGTTTTTATTGAAAAGTGACAATCTAAACACTTTCCCGAATAGCAACTTATGGATGGTCCAATTCACAAACTGCTGCAGACCACAAAATGGATGTTGATTTAGATAGGATTTTTGTATAATATAGCAGTTTTCTATGCTATAATAGACAACGGACCTCTACAGATAAGGCGAGAATTCTCCCTAAAAGGCTCAGCTCGATGGGTCATTTCTCAAAACTAACAAATTGAGAAAAAAAATTAAGCTTTATGGTTAGGTAGACAAATAAAGGAAATAAACACCGATTTTTATGTCATTTTAAAAGTTCTATAGGTGCAGATAACTCTTGATTTTAGTACCCACCTAAATGGTTTCGTTTTCTAACACTACTGGTATTCAAAGAGGTAAAATGAAGATTCTTTTATTTTTATTTGCAATTTATTTTCTACAGATACAGGGATAAATGGTGTTGACATCATATGGCAGCTTTGGTTTTGTCCGTATTGCGCATGCGCACCATTGAAACAACTTTAAACGCGCACTTCCCCGCCAAAAACCCGAGGCAAACCTACCTTCCCAAGGCTGGCTAACATCGTTCCCCCCCTTGACCCAGCTTCCCATTGACATATGTTGTGTAACTGGATCATAGGCTTCCTTGGTAAAAAGGATTTGCTGGGTCACGGGGGGGAACATACTTTTATACTTAAAATAGTACTCATATACCATATGCCATAATTTTGGCGGGAAGATTTCGCCTTTAAACTTGTTTCAATGATGCGCATGCGCATTAAGGACGAATCGAAAAATGGTTTATGATTTCAACACCAATTGTCCTTACATTTACAGATTTTTTTTGCTTATAAAACTAAAGAAAACTTAAATCTGGTTTAATGAATAACGGTGGGGTAAGAAAATGTAATTTTGGGGGTAGGCACAGAAACCAAGACTTATCTGTACCTGTCGAATCGTTTTGATCGTACAAAATCAGTTTTCATATGATTTAGATACATATCTAACAATACAGTTCGAAATAATAATCAATTTGCATGTTTTGAAAAATGACTTTTCCATTTGAGCCTTTTAGGGAGATTTCTCGCCTTATCAGTAGAGGTCCTTTTTTGCTGCTTTTGTTACATTATGTCACCAGAAAGACTGTTGCATTAGGAGTATTTTGAAATTTTGTCATTTTGGAATGTGTTAAAACAGTGAAATCCTATTCAGTATTCAATCAAGATATGTAAAATAACAAAATTCTTCATCACAAAAGCACATGAACTTATTTTGGTGAACACTCTCAAGTAGATGTTTTTCTGCTTTCCAACACATTTAGGACAACCATGTATATTGATACATTTACTAATGAAGTAAGTACATGATCAAAAGTGCTAAAATTCAGAGCAACAGAAGCCATCCTAAATTCGTTATTTCAAATCCAAACCCAATGTTGTGATTACTCATTTGAATCGTCTTGATGAGACGATTCAAATGAGTTCCCACAATATAGGGTTGACCGTTTCATATAAATTAGATATATTTAACCCATTACCACACCATGACTCTTTTTGGCTCCGCGCAAAATGATGGCCATGGCAAACATTGTGGTAAATGAAGAAAATGCTTGTGACAAGCAATTTCTTCATTTCCCACAATGTTTTCCATCCAAAAAGACCTAAAAATTAAAAACTCCATTCAATTGAAATTGTCGTCTGCAGGATCTGTCAATTTGGACCACCCTAAAATTTTGTTGTTTGGAAATGGGTTAAAGAAGAGAAAATCCCTTCTTAGCTGTAGCTCTAGCTAATAATATCAAGTTATCAACCCTTTAGGGCTGTGAATTGAAATTGTTCACACTAATAATGATGATGATCATGATTACAAAACTTGAGACAATGATATGTAAACAAAACATAAAGGGACAGTCACATGATATAAGATAAACAGCTGTAATTATTTAACATCTCTACCGTGTAACAACTTTTAAAAATAATATTTAAATTCGAACCCTACAAGTAAAGAAATAAACCCTGTAGATTCAAGCAACATTCCTAGTCTGTTCTGTCATTTCTTATTCCACAACATCATTATAACAGAGGTGTCCTTTCATTATTTTCTTCACTATAGTTTGAAGATGTTATAAGCCCCGCTCTGTTCTCTGGAATGTCACTGACTGGGATAAGCTTGGTGTAGGATAAGATCATCATCATCTAAATAATAAACAAGATATGTTAAATATTTTATCAGTGATTCACATACTTTATGATCACAGGGTAACCTTTAGTATATTGATTTGGAAATCAATAGAGATAATCTACAAAAACAGACAAATGCATAATGCCAAATTTGGTCAAGTTGGCACATCTTTTTATCACGTTATCATCCTGACAAGGCTTGGTCAACAAACAAAACACACAGACAGACTATAGCATGAGCAAAGCAATATAGTGCCACTTCATTGAAAGGGGTCAAACAATCACAATAGACAAAATATTTATATTTGTTTTTAATTTTATCTACTATCTAACTTAATTCTGTAACAGATATTTTGATTATAAATTATATGTAGGTTTCTACCCAGAAAATTTGTATGTCTCAACATTGAGGACAATCCATGATAAATCAGAGCTACAGATGAGAAGGGCTAACGGCTTTTCGAAATGAATTGTTTCAGTTATTGTTAATTGAATCCTATGTTGTGAGTACTTTTTGGAATCATCTTGTCAAGATGATTCAAATGAGTACCCACAGCATAGGTTTTGGATTTAAAATAAACAAGATGTGTTTGTGAAACACAAATGCCCCCGAAATGGCTATTTTTCTAAAACGTTAAGTTTTCATGGAGTAAAGGGTTATAAAGGGTTAAGGGATGACCTTGAGGAAGGTCAAATTGAATGGCACAGATAGATATCATTGAAAGGAAGTTGCATACCAAATTTGAGCTTTGTATGTCAAATACTTTTGGAGAAAAGGCAAAGGTTAAGTTTTCAGAGTAAAAGGTTAAGTTTTCGTAGAGTAAAGGGTTGATAAGGGTTAACGGATGACCTTGAGGAAGGTCAAATTAAATGGAACAGATAGATATCATTGAAAGGAAGTTGCATACCACATTTAAGCTTTGTGTGTCAAATACTTTAGGAGAAAAGGCAAAGGTTAAGTTTTCGGAGTAGAAGTTTTCGTAGAGTAAAGGGTTGATAAGGGTTAAGGGATGACCTTGAGGAAGGTCAAATGGCATGGAACAGATAGATATTATTGAAAGGAAGGTGCATACCAATTTTGAGCTTTGTATGTCAAATACTTTTGGAGAAAAGGCCAAAGTTAAGTATTCGGACAGACGGACGGACAGACAGACGGACAGACAGACACGGGTAAAACAATATGCCCCGATCTCTCGATACGAGGGCATAAAAATTCATAATGCCTTTATCCCCTCTCATCCATTGCTCTGTAAAATACATAAGATATCAAGAAAAGTCTTACCAGAGCCATTGCCAGCAGACCCAGCATGACCCCAAACAGGATGTAGGGATACGGTATTGTAGACCCAGCCCAGAGGGGAGCTAGAATCATGGCCAAACCCACCACACTACGACGGATACCCATACTTAAACCTGAAATATTGGTGGAATAGCACATGATAAATGATTTGAAGTAACAGTATTTTCAGACAGATTAAAATTTATCTGATTGATATAGCAGAGAAAATGCATTTGAGTTTCAATTAATACTTTATAAACCTTTCTTAATCCTTTCCCATACAACAAAAATTTAGGGAGGTTCAATTCGAAAGCTTCTGCAGGGGCGAAATGTGTATTGATAAAGATATAACTAGAAATCTATCACTGAAGGTGATAAAAATACCCCCGCCACCACCTTTGTTCGGACAAGCGTTTTTGTTGATTCAGGAGCCACACTCAGAAATTGTCAATCCGATTTTATTGAAATTTGGTCCAGTCAGGGGCCATAACTCACAAAGTATTGGTCTGATTTCCATGAATTTTGCATCTTGCATATATACAGGTCCTAATGCATACCTGTGCCAAGTATGAAGCAAATCGTTCAGTAACTGTAGGAGGAATTGTCTGGACAAGCATTTTTGTCAAATCAGGGGCCATAACTCAGAAAGTGTCAGTCTGCTTTTCGTGAAATGTGCATCTTGCACATCTACAGAAGTTAATGCACACCTGTGCCAAGTATGAAGCAAATCGGAAAGTAAATAAAGAAGGAATTGTCCGGACAAGCATTTTTTGGTAAAATCAAGGGCCATAACTGAAAAAAATAAAGGTCAGATTTTCAAGAATTTTGCGTCATGCACATCTACAGGTCCTAATGCACACCTATGCCAATTATGAAGCAAATCGGACAGTAAGTGTAGGAGGAGTTATCCGGACAAGCATTTTTGGGTCAAATGAGGGGCCATAACTCAAAAAGTAATGGTCCGATTTTCGTGAAATGTGTGTCTTGCACATCTACAGGTCCTAATGCAGACATGTGCCAAGTACATATGAAGCAAATTGGACAGTAACTGTAGGAGGAGTTATCCGGACAAGCATTTTTGGGTCAAATCAGGGGCCATAACTCAAAAATTATTTGTCCGATTTCCGTAAAATTAAGATCTTGCACATCTACAGGTCACAAAGAACACTTGTGCCAAGTATGAACTAAATCAGTCCACAAGTGTAGGAGGAGTTATCCGGACAAGCATTTTTGGTCAAATCAGGGGCCATAACTCAGAAAGTATCAGTCCAATTTTCGTGATTTGCGTCTTGCACATCTACAGGTCCTAATGCGCACCTGTGCCAAGTATGAAGCAAATCGGACAGTAACTGTGGGAGGAGTTGGCCGGACAAGCATTTTTGGGTCAAATCAGGGGCAATAACTCAAAAAGTATTGGTCCGACTTCTGTGAAATTTGCGTCTTGCACATCTACAGGTCAAAATGAACACTTGTGCCAAGTATGAACTAAATCGGTCCACAAGTGTAGGAGTAGTTATCCGGACAAGCATTTTTTGGTCAAATCAGGGGCCATAACTCAGAAAGTATCAGTCCAATTTTCGTGATTTGCGTTTTGCACATCTACAGGTCCTAATGCACACCTGTGCCAAGTATGAAGCAAATTGGACAGTAACTGTAGGAGGAGTTGGCCGGACAAGCATTTTTGGGTCAAATCAGGGGCAATAACTCAAAAAGTATCGGTCAGATTTCTGTGAAATTTGCGTCTTGCACATCTACAGGTCACAATGAACACTTGTGCCAAGTATGAACTAAATCGGTCCACAAGTGTAGGAGGAGTTATCCGAACAAGCATTTTTTGGTCAAATCAGGGGCAAAAACTCAAAAAGTATAGGTTCGATTTTCGTGAAATTTCTGTCTTGCACATCTAAAGGTCACAATGAACACTTGTGCCAGTGTGAACTATATCGGTCAACAAGTGTAGGAGGAGTTGACAGGACAAAGTTTTGGAGACAGACCATCCAACCAACCAACCATCCAACCACTGGACCGACAGGCTGATTCCAGTATACCACCTCCAAACTTCGTTTGCGGGGGTATAATTAGTGCAAAATACAGCCCAAAAATATGGAGGCGAAAGGAGGAAATGCTGATTATCAGCATTTTCTTCTTTTGCCTCAATGTTTTTCAAAGCCTTTTGTTTTAGGGACGTCCAAACCAGGTTTTGTTTGGGAGAGTGCAATAACCATACAAACTTTATTTCAATCTTTTAAATACCATATAGCTTGGAACAAGAATTTAGACCTGATCAGGTGGACAATCTGTCCAAACTTTTGAGAGTTTTTTTTTCTCTTTTTTTTTTTTTTTTTTTTTGTTAATTTATAGTAAATCAAATCATTCAACTAAAGAAATAGCATATATACTAACCCTGAGTTTCCTTTTTAGTAACTTTTGAATATAGAGACACACCGGTAGCAATGAGGAATGGTAGAGCAAACATGTCTAGAGCTACTGAGATGGCAAACTTCCACAGATTTTTTCCTGGTGAATCTGAAACACAGAGGGAAATGGAGAAGTATTTAGTACATCTAACACTTATTATGTTAATTACATGTACAAAGCTGTAAGAAAAGGAAGCTTAAACAAGTTGAAGGCTTCTATTAAACTTACAAAAACTTTATAAAGGTTAGTTCCAAGAATTCAACAAAATGTTACAGCATATTTCACGGTGGGGATTGTGCATGCTGGGATGGATAACGAATATGGACAAAAATAATCTCGAATCTTGTCAAATATTTTGCAATAACTCCTTTATTTCTTTGTCGATTTTCAAAATGTCTGTTGCATGTACCCCGCCTTGAAAATCTCTTTCCTGGGATACATGGATTATTTGTGGTATCCTTTTAATTGTTCCAAAAATTGATCCCAACTGACCAGAAAACGAAATGATAACGACTACGGCAAAATAAGCCACGCTTCAGGAAGGAAATTGAGCAATAATTTTCTTATTTCTGTGTCAATTTTCAAGCGGTTTGTTGCATGTACCCTGCCTTACTGAGCGCTTTCCTCAGGTGTATTACTTATTTGAAAACTCCCCATATTTTCCCCAAAAATTGATCCCAACTGACCTGAAAAACTATCAGATTTTTTGTCGTTTTTTCTGGTCGGTTGGGATCATTTTTCGCAAAAAGTACAAAAAGGTTCCGTGTAAAGCATACATCGGAGGAAAGAGTTCAATAAGGCAGGGTACATGCAACAAACCGTTTTTGAATTGACGCAGAAATAAGGAAGTTATTGCAAAATGTCTTACCTGAAGCGAGGCAAATTTGTCCGTAGATTTACCCATCCCAGCATGCACAATCCCCACCGTG
Source organism: Fragum sueziense (assembly GCA_963680895.1). NCBI lineage: Eukaryota > Metazoa > Mollusca > Bivalvia > Cardiida > Cardiidae > Fragum > Fragum sueziense. The sequence goes on from OY804604.1 coordinate 26,452,918, forward strand.
ATATTTGATCTTACTCATTTTTTACAATAAACCATTACTCCATATTGAGGAGTTTTAACTCGCTCATATAGAAAGGCATGGGAAAACATAGTAGAAAATAAAGAAAATGCTTGTGACAAACAATTTCTTTATTTTCTACAAGGTTTTCTGACACAAAATGGCAATATTTTTAAAAATTTAATCAACTTGATATTGTTGTCTGCAACATCTTTCAAATTTGAACAGTTAAAGTTTTAGCCATTTGGTAAAAGGTTAAACTAATACCGAAGTAAAACTTACGAGGTTCAGCTGTAGGGATTACATAGATCAGCCAACAATTGGCCGCGGTGAGCACAACTAAACCAATCAACATGAGTAGTCTGTCCTGTAGATGTTTACTTAACCCATCACCAGACACCAGACTTGTCAAAATTCAAAGATGTTGCAGACGGCAATTTCAAGTGAAAGAAATTTGAAATCTTTTGGTCTTTTTGGATAGAAAACAGTGTGGGAAATGAAGAAATTGCTTGTCACAAGCAATTTCTTCATTTTCCACTACGTTTTCCCCAAGCATTTCTCTTAACCCATTACCAAACGATAAAATTTTAGGGTGGTCTAAATTGAAAGATCCTGCAGATGACAATTTCAAATGAATGGAATTCTTTATTTTTATGACTTTTTGTATGGAAAACATTGTGGGAAATGAAGAAATTGCTTGTCACAAGCAATTTCTTCATTTTCCATGATGTTTTCCATGGCCATTATTTTGTGGGGAGTCAAAAAGAGTCATTGTGTGGTAATGGGTTAAGAGGGTTCAAAAGCGTCACTGTTTGGGAATGTATTAACCAGCCGATAAAAACAACTTACGAGGTTCAGCTGTGGGAATTACATAGATGAGCCAACAATTGGCTGCAGTGAGCACAATTAAACCAATCAACATGAGGAGTCTATCTTGTAGAAATTTACTTAACCAGCGCACAAAAAAGAACACAGAAATTATCTGAAAATAGATAGAATAAATGCTTAATCATTTCATTTGAACATCTGATGAAAAATAAAGTACATCACAATACCTTTCATCCAACATCTTTCCATATACAAATAGATCTACCATTCTTGCCACTAATAATTAAGGTAAGACCTTGGGAAATGGGCTATGTGATCAGTTATAGAACGAAATATATATTGTTCGAATAGACAATTTCAAAGCGAGGTAATTTTCATTCTCTCAAATTTTGAATTTTTGACCTTTGTTATGTTTTTGCCTAATCTTCATACAATTTAGAAACATCTTCACAAAAATTGTTTAGAATATTCCCTGGAAATCTGAGCATGCTCAATTATTTCTGTTGTTACGGAAACATTCGATATTGCATCTAACAGAACTTTAAAAATGCTTGGACTTACAGACATCCTGGAATAAGTTGAAATATAACGATTATACAGGAAGTGCATTACCTTAATTCTTTGAAATCATTCATCTTTTAAACATTCCACCTTAAAAATAGGACATTAGGTAATAGGTTAGTCATGGTCCTGTTAATCCTGGGTCATAATGTAAAGTTGGAAGAATATGCTGGCATAGATACTTTAAACAAAAACTTTTTTTACAACTCTGAATAACAATAACTCACCTCAACACCTGCTATACAGTACATGACACTATTCTCCATCTCTCCCCAGTTTAACAACTTGTCTGATAATGGGGTAGCCATGGTCTCTATAATCATGGGTTATAGTGTAGTTAACCATATACAGACATTGTATAATTAACAATAACTCACCTCAACACCTGCTATACAATACATGACACTATTCTCCATCTCTCCCCAGTTTAACAACTTGTCTGATAATGGGGTAGCCATGGTCTCTATAATCATGGGTTATAGTGTAGTTAACCATATACAGACATTGTATAATTAACAATAACTCACCTCAACACCTGCTATACAGTACATGACACTATTCTCCATCTCACCCCAGTTTAACAACTTGTCTGATAATGGGGTAGCCATGGTCTCTATAATCATGGGTTATAGTGTAGTTAACCATATACAGACATTGTATAATTAACAATAACTCACCTCAACACCTGCTATACATTACATGACACTATTCTCCATCTCACCCCAGTTTAACAACTTGTCTGATAATGGGGTAGCCATGGTCTCTATAATCATGGGTTATAGTGTAGTTAACCATACATAGACATTGTATAATGAACAATAACTCACCTCCACACCTGCTATACAGTACATGACACTATTCTCCATCTCTCCCCAGTTTAACAATTTGTCTGATAATGGGGTAGCCATAGTCTGTAAATGTAGAATTAATATGATTTATACACAATTCTAACAATGGCCCTAACACACAGATTAAGCCACATCATTGGTGTACTACACACCTGTTAACTTAAAACAACTACCACAAAGCAAAATTTTAGACCCGTCCAAATTCAAACATGATACAGACAAGACTTGAAAATGAATGAAATTTTAGAGTCTGCTTGTCTGTGTCAAAAACAATGTTTTCCAAAGCCTTTATATCAGGGGTCATCAAAAGGCGCCATTATGTGGGAATGGGTTAATTTCAATATTTGATATGACTGATAGATCCCTTCCTTAAAGGGGCTCATTCTATGTTTTTATGCTTCTGAACTGTTCGGGAACTCAATGTTAGGGACTTCAAAACCAAGTCTTGTTTAGGAAATAGTTTAAATGTTAACATTTATTACTTAGTGTGTAATGAACATTATACCTCTAGAGCAATTTGGTTGAAGAATCCATTAAATTGTACAGCTAACACAGTTATTATTTCTTCTCTTACATATTCTGAAATGGAAATATGTTTCAATGAAATAAAATCAATATACATGTATATAATAAGTAGTTATGTACACAAAAGCTTTTAAGTATGAGTGGTAAAAGTATAAAAGTTTGAGCATATCGCTGCTTTTCAACGAAAATCTCATAACTGCAGCTTGTTTTAAGCTGCAGTTATTAGGTTTTCGTTGAAAAGCAATGATATTCTAGTCGGCTAAAACATGATATTTGTCCACTTTGTAAAGATAGAGAAAAAGAGAGGTAGTGATCTCTGCACTGCCATTTTATGCTTCAATGAAAGGCATTTAAAGAATAATTTAACCCTACAATGAATTTGTATTGCTTACCTTGATATAAAAACTTTAACTTGGACCTCCCTTGTAAATAATCGTTCAACGTCCCTTCCGTACTGTCTATATATTCCTGACTTCCTGTACGAGAGCGTGACTCCTCCGTGGGCACAACCAGTGTATTTTCCAACTGTTCATAATTCATCACAACATCATGATCAACACTATTATACTCGAAAATATTCGGAGATTGTATACTTCCATTTGTTAATGAATTTCGCCCACTACCTTTAGCTCCGTATATTGAATCTTGACCAATAAAATTTTCTGCAGATTCCATTAAATCATCAGGGTCATGACTGTTTGAGCGTTCAGATCCGTATGCAACTTTTTTATGGGTATCGGAATCATTGATTTGTCTATACATGTCGTCTAAATTCTCGTCATAGTTTGCGTGTAACTGAGGTCTATATGTGTTGGTTTGTAGTTTGGTAGGTTTGAGCGTGGGAGTGACAAGTTTGTGTAGATCTGTGTACAAAAACAGCAAGATGAAAATCTCTATAAACCACACACAGGCCATGAATGCCTGAAAAATATATACATCACATGATTAGAAATATCATTTGAATTTGGATCTGGCTTGGTTTAAATGGTATGTAACACCATTTAAACACTAAAAAGTATTTCAGTCACAGATTCCAGTCATTTCTCCAACAGGTTTTACCCATTACCACACAATGACTCTTTTTAACTCCCTATAAGATAATGACGTTTAAAAACCTTGTGGAAAATGAAGAAATTGCTTGTGACAAGCAATTTCTTCATTTCCCACAATGTTTTCAAACCCAAAAGACCAACAAATTTTAAATTCCATGCACTTAAAATTGTCGTCTGCAACACCTTTCAATTTGGACAAGTCTAAAATTGTGTCATTTGGTAAAGGGTTAAGTTAACATTCATTTTGAACTTCTAGCTGCTCATCCCATTTATGGTATATAATGATCCACCCATTGATGGGAAACAAATGTCGGAAGGGATATTTGTTTTGACTGGGGATGGAACCCAGGACCCAATGATATAGGGTCTGTCATGCTAGAGTTTGGATCAGGACCCTCTTGCCATTGAGACCATTGTTATCAGGTTCAATACTGCTGTTCCCACTGGTATGAACAGCATGAAACTTGGTCAGACTGCACATATGCAAAATGTGATTTGGATAAACAGTGACCTCAAATGCCATTAATGCCCTTTAACCGTTTCCCAAACGACAGAATTATGATCCATTTCAATTTGAAAGGAGTTGCAGATGACAAAATAATTGATATCAAAAGAAGAAAATGTGTATATTATAGCTAAGAAAACATTGAGGCAAAAGGAGAAACTGCTGGTTATCAGCAGTTTCTTCTTTTGTCTCAATGTTTTCCCAAGCCATTTCTTCTAGGGACATCAAAACCTGGTCTTGTTTGGGAAAGGGTTAACAAGATTCAAAACTATTTTTAAAACAACAACAACAACAACAACAACAACAACAATTTATAAACATGGATGGGAGAAATGAAATACACAACAAGAAAATGGAAGAAAATAATAATATAAGAATTAGAGGTCATGATACTAACCCCTGGTATATTGTATTTGTTGACATGGAAACCATGTACATAGAAATCAAATTCTCGTAAAAACAGATTTAGGCCTGGACCTGCAAGAAGATAAGTAATAAAATTACAAAAACGGTTTTTAAATTGTTTTAATCCATCCTTTCCTTAACAACAAAATTTAAGATGGCTTCAATTTCAAAGCTGCTGCAGACAACAAAATGTTTTTGTCACAAGCAATTTCTTTAAATTATCCACCATGTTATTCAAAGTATTTATCTTGTGGGGCATCAAAAAGTATCACTGTTCAGGAATGGGTTAACACTTTTAAAGCATTATTCACCAGTGGATGCAGCAACAGTATGAAATTCGAAGTTTTTTGTGTGAAAACAGAAATGATAATGTAAAGAAACAAATAATAATTAACCCTTTCCCAAACAAGACCTGGTTTTGGCGTCCCCAATAGAAACTGCTTGGGAAAACATTGAAACAAAAGAAGAAACTGCTGATAACCAGCAGTTTCTCCTTTTGTCTCAATATTTTCTATGCCATAGTTTACACAAATCTTATCTTATATACATCCATTTTGTCATTTGTAGCTGTTTTCGAAGTGGATAACCGTAAAATTTTGTCGTTTGGGAAAGGGTTAAGTCATAATGATGTGAAATACAAAATCATGATAATTGATTCTACATACCCACAAGTAACCCTGATTGTCTAATGGCCACTAGGATAGAAATAATTCCTGTCCGTTTATCTTCGGATGTTGTTCTTGTGACTTCACCCATCAAGACAGCTTCTGTACCTCCCCCTATCCCTACAATAGGAATGATTCATTTTAACCCCTTATCAGTTTGCATGATTTTGGACTGTTCCATTTTGATAGTAGTTGCAGCCAACAAATTCAAATTGATTAAATTTTAGAAATCTTCCCATTTTGAATTAGAAAACACTGTGAAAATGAAGAAATTGCTTGTGACAAGCAATTTCTTCATTTTCCACAATGTTTTCCAAAGCATTTATCTCGTGGGATGTCGTCATGCAGAAATGGGTTGAGAGCTATAAATAAGATGGGTAACCTTCTAAAATAGTTTTTGATTTGCAAACCCCTTGTTGTAGGTACAGAAACCATACTCAATTAAATAGTCTAATCTTTAATCTTCAGATGTTGTTCTTGTAACTTCACCCATCAGCTTCTGTACCTCCCCCTATGCCTACAATAGGAACAAGAGATGTTTGTAAAACATATATGTCCTTCAAAGGCCGACCATTAATAATTGAAGCACTCCAATGGTACCATAGTATTTCATCAAGTATAAAAATACCCAAAGGGCAATATCTCCTGACAAGGTTTGGTCTACGGACCAACATTCCGATAATAATGTGACCTGTCATGCCAAAAGAGACCTCATAGGAAGAGGAAAAATATTGACCATAGCGAGTCTGTGCACTCCGCACAGACAGACATTGGTAGATACTTTTTAACTGTAATATAATTTTCTGAATCTAGAACGTTTTCCCTATCTTATGAAAGGTTCACTTTCCACATACAGCATCTGGTTGGCTTCTGCAGAGTGTAAACAGTTTCTCAAAATTTTGATTTATAGATTTCTGACAAGGTCCCTTTTAGTTTTAGTGTGATGGTAGATAAATATTTGAGCCAGGATCTGGAAAAACGTCCCTTATAGCATTTGAGAACATCATGGTTCCAGATCAGTCTGCGTATACACGCAGTCTGATCAGGAACCATGTTGTTCTCAAAAAGCTTCCTCATGGTCTGTAGCAACCATTTTAGAGCAACACGAATGCTGGCTAGAATGTATCTAGGCACAGCCTGATCTTGAAACCTGGCTGTCTCAAATGCTATAAGGGACGTTTTTCCAGATCCTGGCTCATTTACTTTAGTTAAGAGCAGCAAATAAGATAAAAGACCTTCTAAAATAGTTTTGATTGCAAACCCAATGTTATAGGTACAGAAACCATACTCATACTAGTCTGGACTAGAGGATACAATTCCAATAAGTATCTACAATAATAGTGTCTGATTAACCATGCAGACAAACAAACAGTGGTGTCCATGAATGCGAGGTATAGCGCCGGCTTGTGACAAATAGGTTCCCTGGTAGCAGAGATAGTTCTTGGACTTTTCATTGGCCCACACATTTAGCCAGAATACTGGTGCAATTCCCAGGAAGCAGAATCAAGAGGGATTAATACAAGTTGTATGATATTTGAACAAAATTCCTTTCTTGGAAACATAGTTTGTGGACGGAAATGTCTCTGTTTTCCTTTATAAATGATCTCTGTTATTGATTGACATATTTTCTTCTAAGATTAGGGATGGGGCTTATTGGAATCCCCATTTTTTGCAGATAATATGCTTAAAACAAGCTGACATAGGTGCTTAATTATTAAAACAATTACAGATTAAGGTAGAATACCCGTAATGTGGTCATTTTTTAAATTTATGAAACATCAGATTATTTTGAGCTGCATCATTACATGTCCGAACCTTTTCGGGCGCAGTCAAAAGTTCCACCTCCCCATGCTTTCGATGTCGCCTGAATAATTCCGACGTCACTCGACTCTCATTAGGGGTGGACTACCTTAAAAGGTCTCATACTCACCACATACTAATCTACTGGCCAACAAAAACCACTGTGAGATACCCATAAAGTACATAATGTTGCCCCCTATCTCACATATAACACCCACCAGCAGTAATAATTTGGGCCGCCGGAATTTGTCTGACCATCTGAAGTGGAAAATAAACATAATTTTTTATTTATAAACAAATTATTGCAACCTTGTCAGTTTTTCAAAGTTACTGTATATGATAGTTGTACTATTGTAGACCTAGTCACCTGTTTTTCATTTAGCAAAATGATTCAAGTATTTATTCAATCTCAGAATCATATACAAAGATTAACATGAGAAAATACAGTTTACATATTTAATGGCAAATAACATACAACATATAGGAGAAAAGCAAATTGTCATGTATGAAACAAGAACTGTTGAAGGATGATACCTGTTTGTTTATTTTAAGTGATTGACAGCACTTGATGAAAATAACAAGTTGTCTCGAGAACATTTAAGTCTGCTTAATTTTTATTCGTGTCCTCAGGGTTATAAAATTTGGTTAACCCTCTCCCAAACGACAAAATTTTGGAGCCTTCCAATTTGAAAGTTGTTGCAGACGACAATTATGAAGTAAAAAAGAAAGGATTAGTGTACAATATAGCATAGAAAATATTGAGACAAAAGGAGAAACTGCTGGACATAAGCAGTTTCTTCTTTTATTTCAATGTTTTCCCAAGCCTTTTCTATTAGGGACGTCAAAACCAGGTCTTGTTTGGGAAAGGGTTAAACAAAAGGACCAAATGCCATCAAGCAATTTATTCATTTCCCACAATGTTTTCTACCCATAATGATCAAAAGATAAAGAATTTCATTCACTTAAAATTGTTGTCTGCAACAAATTTGTAATTGGACAAGTCTAAATATTTTCAAGTAATGGGTAAAATTGAAATAATATTTACCTTCCCATGATTGGTCCAGATATGATGGCTGACAGACTGAATCCCGACAACATTATACCCAACATATACTCCGGGGCATCAAAATCTGTCTTCAAATACAGCCATAATGTTGGTAATATCACAGCTGAAAAAAAAGAGTGAAAAGAGTTCCATTGTCAAAATAAATGTTACTTTATTTTGTTATGCAGTCTGATATAACAAAATCCTTCAACCAATGTTATTGAAAATTTCATTCCAATTCTGTGTCCATTTATTAACCCATTACCAAACGACAAAATTTTAGGGTGGACCAAATTGAAAGATCCTGCAGATGACAATTTCAAGTGAATAGAATTGTTAATTTCTAGGTCTTTTTGGATGGAAAACATTGTGGGAAATGAAGAAATTGCTTGTCACAAGCAATTTCTTCATTTTCCATGATGTTTTCCAAAGCCTTCGTCTCTTGGATAGTCAAAAAGAGTCATTGTGTGGTAATGGGTTAAGGGGAGTTGAGCTAATGTGCAAAAAGATGATACCAATATAATCATGTTTAGCTTTGGCACTATTGGTGTAGTATAAAGTTTACAAATTTTAACCCATTTCCACCAAATCCTACTGAAAAGCGACCATAAATTAAGTTTTTTTGCATTGGTAAATGAAGACAGTTGTGGGTTGATAGACGGAATTGAATTACTGACTGTATTCCTCAAGAGACAAGTGATGAAAAACATTGTCACTCAGCTTGGATGTGAAATTAGAGTCAAAGGAATACCATGACTCCAACACTATAACCTGTAACTGCTGTTCTACAGTACAGCTTGAATATTTTTTGCCTAAAGCGTATGTCCACTGCAGTAAAAATGAATTTCTAGTAGAAAATTGCAACTTATTCGCCCATCATGACTCCACGCCAAAAATTGCTATTCAAGGTGGTACAGGAAGGCATTATTAGAAGACAAATAAAATATTGTGTTGATACCATAGGACTCAAGAAGTGATGTCTGTAGTCGAGGGATAGAGCGTCGGCCTTGCGACTAAGAGGTTCCAAGTTCGATCTCCGGTAGCGAAGGTTGTTCAAGGCTTCTCATTGGCCCACACATTTGCCGCAAGTACTGATGGATTTCCAGGAAGCACAATCGAGAGGGATTAAAATAAGAAACTTGCTTCCCAACCGATGTAAAATATATGCGTTCAAAGGAACGTCTGAAGAAGATAGGAGTGGGTGGAAAATGTGCATCACCAAGGCCATTGCGATTTCCCACACAAAATCAAATTGCGGTCATGCGTGGAAATAGTCAAAAAACGTGTACTGTGCAGTGATTGGGAAAGACATTTCTTCAATGGGACAATGTCGCTTCCTCTTAGAAAATCAATGTGACATTTTGAAAATTGATGTGACAATTATAGGGTAAAATTGCTCCATTCTTATCTACAGTAAAATTTAATGTGACAAGGGCCCACCCATAGGCTAAAACAATGTGACATTTGAAATTTCAATGTGACTATGGCGCATGGCACAGGCCTTTCCCAGTCACTGACTGTGCTGTATTTGAACCTTCAAAATGCATATGGATAATGCCAAGCAATAGGACCCTAAAACAAAATACCAAATATCTGCAACATACTGGCAACATGTGTTACAAGATTTACAGATCTAGCTGCACATAAAATACATGAAATAGACACTAATTTAGTGACTAAACACAAGGGAAGAGAATAAAAAGTTACCAAGAAAAGACATAGATCTCATCACTTAAAGGGCGGCCAGCTAGGCTGTCAAAAATGCAAATGGCACAATAATTACAAACCAGAAATAATGTATGAAATTACCAACCTGAAGGGGTAGATCACTTACGTCCATTTTTAGCACTCATCAAGCTTTAACACATATTAAAATCTAAGTCAATTGATAACGTTCAGCCAGTTTTTATTGTCCTTGTTTTTGTTTTGTAACGGCTACATATGCCCAACCTTCAAAAATCAATTATGCTGTTTACCCCTAAATTCGTGGATCTTAACTTGAAATGTTGTCAGTGCACAATAGTTTATGAAATTCTCACTACCTTTATTCATAGATCAAATAAAAAATATAAAATCTTTAACTTACAATAAGAATTTTACTCAAAAACAATAACAGACTTTGGTAAATGCCATTATTTTTAGGTGCCTTGAAGATTAAGGTCGGCCATCTTGTTTCTCGTTGATTTCGTGGATCCTGATTAGACCTAATTTTCTTTCAAATTAGGGGTTTAAACAAACAAAAGAATCACAGAAGAGCGAGTCTAAATAGACTTGCATCAATTGATGCACAGTAATAGTGGGTAAAGACGATTTTCTTTGAAGACATTGCTATCAAACTATACCCCTAGAGCAAAACTTTTGTTTCAAAGTGAGAAACTGTTCATAAATAGGTTTTTATTAAAATTCTGTAAGAAAAAAACAGCAGAACCCAATTTTTGACATTTTAACTTCAGCAAAATATTTCTTGTGTGAAGACTTATCATTTTTACATATTTTGAACATATAGAATAACGGCACGAGCAGTATTTCAATATCCACGAAATCAATGAGAATCCACGAATCAATGAGAAACAGGCATACGTCAGAGGTACGTCATCTGTGCTCAGCGAGATTCAACACACCGTACAACCGACTGTGTCGAAAGTTTGCGAAGACAGATTCGGCATCTGATGTCATGTACATGTTAGGTCAAACGAATTAACTTTTATAAACTAACGAAAGGATCTTCGTATTCTACAGTTGATAAATACGCGTATAAATGTTCAGTGTTTGTACAAAATAAACATTTCCATGTATCCTTCGCAAATAAGGTCACAGTCATCGACACAGCCGGTTGTACGGTGTGTTAATACCGCGGAGGTGTGTCTAGTTGACCTTGTCTCGTTTTGAAGTAAAAATAGAATGTGTAAACACGCTTGTAAATGATTGATCTGTAGCAAAGGAAAGGTGGTTATTCGCTGTGTTTGAGGTTTTTATGCATTGCAAATTGTTTTTCCATGCACAAATATGAGTTCGGAAGCATAAAAACCTAGAATGGGTTTTTTTAATTGAAAATTAGAAATTTGTTAACTTTTAATTTATCAAGTTTTAAGAGTGCCTGAGACTGAGTGGAAGACTTTGGACTCATTAACAACAATCAAGTTGGATTTATCATACACCTGATTGACATTTAGGCGTGCTATTCTAAAAATACAAACCATATTCTATTCCACCCATGAAGAACATGGTCCCGATCGTGAAATATGACAATCGTTTCTTTACTTTTAAACTTGTCATTTTTGCACAGGACCTGTCAAACTTGAGTCATTTGCAGTTACCGTTCTTGGACAGAGGGGAAAACTGTTGACTCTTTTTTGCCCTTGGTACCTTTTCCGCGTTGATAGAGTGACTGGTAGCAAGATAACTCGTACCAAGTCAAACTCGTACCAAATCCAACTCGTACCATTTTAGTCAACTCGTTCCAAATTTTAGTTAACTCGTACCAAATTTTGGTCAACTCGTACCAAAAAGGGAAAAATGCAGGAGTCAACTCGTACCTTTTTTAAATAACATTTTCCCCATATGATCTCTATATATTTTTTGTACTTATTTATTTGCTAGCATCGGAATTAACATTTGTTATCCAAAAACGCTATTGAAAGACTTTGTTGAAGTTTTTACTGTTAGAAAACATCAGTATAACCTTTATAAGATCAAAATTTTGACCGAATACAAATATTTAGTGAAATCGTATTTTCAACTTTTTTTAAAAAAATGTATGCATAGATAACAAAGATAAAACATTTAAGAAAAAAGAGAAAACGGCGAATATTACAATTTTCTCATTTCCCTTTTGGTTTTTTCCAGGTATCATCGACAAGAAATGGAGATTGAAATTGTTGTTGGGATAGTACTGAGGATGAAGAAATCAACAACTCTGTATTTAAAAAATGTCTCTATTTATTAGAACTTCATATATTTGATAATATAAACTTTAACACATTACCAGACGACTAATTCAAAGATGTGACAGACGACAATTTCAAGTGAAGGAAATTAAAAATCTTTTGGTCTTTTTTGATAGAAAACATTGTGGGAAATTAATTTTACTTTCCGCGATGTTTTCTAAAGCCATTATCATGTGAGGAGTCAAAAGCATTCACTTTTTGGTAATGGGTTAAAAAAGATTAACAATTTTTGACAAAATCGAAGCTGTTGAATTAGAACAACCTAACATTGTGCCGTTTGGGAAAGGATCATTAAGGCTGTCAAAGTAAAGTTTTTCAATATTTTTTCCACAATAACTGTTATGTATTTTGATCAAAGAAGTCATATTTAACAGTTTGTTGTTGTTGTGCTTTAAATTAATCTATAAAAGACTTGATTGCGTGTTTCGTTTAATTAGCCTATTACCACATGATGACGCATTTTGATGACAAACATCTTCTTCATTTCACAAAATGTTTTCTCTCCCAACAGACGTAAAATTTCTATCACTTGAAAGTATCATCTGCGCATTATATCTGTGAATTTGATCATGTCTGAAGTTTGATCTTCTGGTAATGGGTTAACATAATCTTTCTGTCTTTTTGGTTGGCACCATCGTCTGAAGAGGAAGCCCGGCAGTGGAACAAGCTTCTATAAGATATAATGCAGATGACAATAAGCTTCTATAAGCTTATTCCTATGTTGCGCCAAGAGGCCGTTTTATTTCTTTATTAAGATCATTATATGATGACAAAATATCAATCTGTCCAGTATAATTGCTTTTATCAAAAACTGACTCTGTAATAAAATTAAAATAAAGAGAGAGAGAAGAAAATGTGGTTGCTGAACTAAAGGGACAGATACAAATGCCTATTATTTAATCGCTGAGATAAAGGGTAGTCAATAGCCACGCGTCAGTAAATAGTAGCCACGCGTCCTAATTAAAGTAGCTTGTGGTTCACACCCTTGATTATTGGAAAAAAGGTTAAATAGAAGGTTTATTGTTATGAATTGAACCGATCAGACATTTTGCTGTTTTGGAACCGGTAAGCTTTATTGAGAGAGAAAAAATGAATAATAATTTTGCCTTTTAGCTATTTCTCTCGATATTTTCTTTGTGTCAATATACAATTTTCTGCATTTGAATTCAATCTTTTATGTCGTCTACAGCTTTCTAAAATTCTAAAATGTTTAAAAATAATAAATGAATATATCTATATAGATCTAAATTCAATATATTAATTATAATAAGGTGGTTTGACAAATACAAATTTATTAATATAGAATATCAATTGATATAGATCTATAAAAAAAAACCCGAAAGTATCGCCATTATTTTCATATTACTACATATATCCTTTACTTCTTACGTTGTACTCGTCGCAGCCGCATCTCTGACACCATGGAGACCTGTCTCTCCACCAGTGTAGCACGCATAATTAATTTTAACAATAAGAGAATATGCCGCCTTTAGATCTATGTGGCATAATTGTTATGTCATCCAATTAATTAAAAGATTCGCTTTTTCCTAATTAGGGATTAAAATTTGGACTTTGTCACTTTGATAATATTTTCTTTCTGTCGGCGTGCTTCTCTGTATTATATATATTCTTCCCTCTTTAAAAAAATCATCATATCTGAAAAAAGAGAAAAATAATGATTGTTGAACTAATATGAAATATCAATTTTAACTATTTTTTGGAGACACTCCACAACGGGAAATGCTTCCGGGTCGTAGTATACAAACATAGTTCCGTCAAAAATGGATTCGCTCCTTTTGTTGCATTGATTCTGTGTCTATAGAATAGGCAGATGCATGAAATGTGGTTCTGTACACTGGCAGACCATCAGTGTACTGCTAGGATGTGTTTTAATGAATTTGTTAGGAACTAGTTTCTTGCGCGGTCGTGACCTTTCATGGGGGTGTGTCACATGCAGATCCCGAAATAGATGGCAAATTTCAAGGGTGGCTGTGTTCACGGGTGCGTGATTTTAGCTGATGGTGCTATTGATACCACTTTCTTGGTAGTAAATTAAAGACAAAGAAATGGTCTGTCAGGCAGACTAAGTAAAATGTGCCACAAAGACTTCTGAGAGGAGCTAGAAGCTGCCAAATTGACCCATTTTACTATATATTTAATAGGCCCGTTTCGTTGAGGAGTGACACCTTTTGGTTGGGGGGGGGGGGGGAATGAAAAATGAGATAAAAAAAGGTACGAGTTGACTCCTGCATTTTACCATTTTTGGTACGAGTTGACTAAAATTTGGAACGAGTTGACTAAAGTGGTACGAGTTGGATTTGGTACGAGTTTGACTTGGTACGAGTTATCTGTAAACCGAGTGACTTCCCTTTATAAAATTGTAAACAAACTTTTTTCTTTGCGTAAAAGCAACAAAAGTAAAAACTTGCAAGTGTCTTTGTTCTGAAAATTTCTTGAATCATTCCCCTTTAAGTTTTTGTTTAATAACTTGTCATTGTGTTATTTCATTGGAAATTGTAAGCTCGAATCTGCTATTTTCTTTGGTTAACTGTAGCCTACTTTCAGTTTCACCAGTCAGGAAAGTGACAAAAGTTCAAAGGTTTAGTGAAAGTGTCATGTGATGTCAAGTGTTGTAATTTGCTTTTTTATTTCCCACAGGACCATAGAAGAGAAAGAATGATAAAAGTTACATTAGGCTTGCTGCTTATAAGCCTTCTAGGGTACTGGTGAGTAATGTTGGTGTTCTCAAAATTTACATTTTCTAGATTTTTGCATCTAGACCTAAGTTCTAACTCAATTTTTTTATTTTTGAAAAAAAAAAACAAAAACAAAACAAAAAAAAAAACCGAATTCATTGAAGTATTCATTGCTTGGACCATTTTGTCTAATTCATCTGTTACAGTCTTATAATACTGTTAGTAACTGTTGGAAAGAAGACATTTGAACCAAGTTATACTGTCAAAGACAATAGTGGTCACAATCATAATTTACAAATAGACACGTCTGAAAAGGATCTTGGAGTAACGTTTATCGAGAACTTGTCATTCGAACAACACATTAGCAACGTCGCAAACAAAGCAAACCGTCTTATCGGCCTTATCAGAAGGAAATTCACATATATGGACAACCAACTGTTTCTGACTTTATACAAATCGCTGGTCCCTTCCCATCTTTATTATGGAAATCTGGTGGCATACCCAATTACAAAGAAGAGTAAACAGATAATTGAGAATGTTCAACGTCGAGTAATCCGAGTCTTCTCTGATGTAAATACGCTCTTTGATATTTTGATTTTTCGCTATCTACATCAGAGAGTGTTGCTCTTTGAAAACAGCGGAAAGTTCGGTAACGTTACAAGTAGTGAAGCTTTGTTTTTGTGTATCATATCGAATCACTCGGTAAAACACTGTAGGGTATAGATCAATAAATAATTTTTTTGTCATACCTGACCAAAAATTTCATTTCAAATCGGCCTGCTGGAAGAGTATAACCTTTGGTTTTGAATGGAGGGTCAAGGTAAACAAAGGCTGCTCAGGTGAGGGTTGTTGAAAAACATTGCCTATAAACCTTTTAGAAATACTTTTTGGCCGTAAATTTTTCAACATGTATGACAATAAATGGTTCATTGATCGAAATCATCAGGGGTTTTAACGATAGCGTTTAAGATCGGACGGTGAACGATGCGCAACAATTTGTTGAGAACTTCTTGATTTTTTCAAAGAGCAACACTCTCTGATGTACATAGCGAAAAATCAAAATATCAAAGAGCGTATTTACATCAGAGAAGACTCGGATTAAACGTCGAGCTACTCGTATCGTCCCAGCTTTAAAAGGCCTATCTTACCAGGAACGACTTAGCGAACTCAATTAGCCGTCCATGGACTATCGCAGACAGAGATTTGACCTTATTCAAGTTTCAGTGTTTTTTCTCGTAGTTTTGGGAACGGGTCCGAAACCAGGCGAATTGGGAAAAATGCGTCGTTTTGTCAAAAATTGGGAAAATATTTACATCACAGACTCAAACAAAAATTGAGTCCTGTGCATAGTTAACTATATGAAATCAACTGAAGGGACTTCCAGTTTGTCTCTGGATACTTTTTTCTCAACATATTAAAGGGAATGATTGAAACTTTATTAAAAAAGAAGGAATGACTTTTGCATTGGGAATTTTCTTTCCAGATTTTGGGAAAAAATCATCCTATTTGGCATTGGGATTGGGTCCTTTTTACGGACCCGTCCAAAGAAGGAGAAAAAATGCTGAGTTTTCAAGATAATTAATCGTATCGACGACATTGACCTTTCCAGGTTTTTTACCTTCGCCAAATCTGATCATCTCAGAGGACACTGTTTAAAACTCGACAAACATAGAGCAAAGAAGTCCCTTCGTTTAAACTCTTTTTCTTTGCGTACAGTGAATGTATGGAATAATCTCCCTTAGAACATTGTTACATCTAAAAAAGTTGACGTTTTCAAGAGTAAACTGGATAATCTATGGATACAGAAACGTTTTGATATCTCAAATGTGTACTAACTAGTATCAAAACAAGCTCAACCGAATTGGAGAAAAGAAAACCTACATATTAGAAGGGGATGACAACCCGTAAGGGGTTAACAAGTTCCCCAGAAGACAAAAGGTAGGTAGGTAGGCAGTTAGAGAAAAAAATGAGAATCCATATTTGTATGCAGCTACAATTTAAGAATACCAATTAGCTGTTATTCTTTTCTCAAAATGTTTTCAGGCGCGTACCCAGGCATACTCCCATACTCCCGGGAGTACTTCGAATTTGAAAAATGATCTTTTTCTGTGGCCTAAAAAGGGTGTTAAACCGAAGCCTAAGGGGGCACAAGATAAGTATGAATTCACCAGAATATTATTTCGTACATGATTGGAGCAAAAATGTCATTTTTATAAAGGTTGAATTGGTTTTCTTTAGTAATTTTGTCTTATTTTCTACTGTGTGTATTTTGTCGCTAGTAATTAACTCGGGAGACATGGAGTGTTGATTTTCAGCATTCAGTTTCCTTTGGAATGGTCTCTTGAACCATTTCCCAAACAAAACCAAGTTTTGACGTCCCAAATAGAAAAGGCTTGGGAAAGCATTGAGACGGGGGAAGAGACTGCTCATAACCAGCAGTCTCTCCGTTTGTCTCAATGTTTTCTATGCAATATTTACATAAATTCTATCTTTCATAAGATCCATTTTGTCTTTTAAGACAGTTTTTGAAGTGGATGACCCTAAAAATGTTGTCGTTTGTCAAAGAACTAAAATAGTATTCAAAAAATTTATGAAAACAAATTACTGATTGTCCACTTATACAAGCACGGACCAATAAATGATAATGATAAATGATAACAATGATAATTGGAGTATACCTATACGTTACAAAAATATATATATTGTGGTTATCTTTATGATAAATATGGTGTTAGGAAAGTTCATTTTAACTTAGAAAAAAAAAGAAGGAATATACATTTGTATATAGTTAACACCTTGTTTATGTTAATGATATATGTGACAAAAATCCTGTTAAAACTGCCGGAAGCCTCTTAAACATCAAATGAATACTACACATAATTTTATACGAATAGGTTGCTGGAACATCAACGGTCTAACAAATAAAACATCAGAAAATGACTTTCAAGATACCCTGAAAGGATATGACTTATTCTGTCTTCAGGAAACAAAATGTAGTAAGGATCAAATCATCACTTTAGATAACTATGAATCTTTTCCCATCTATAGACCTTCTGAAAAGAATTTTCCAGTGTCAGGAGGCATGCTCATTTTAATAAAACCAAGTATAAAAGCAGGAATAACACTACTTGAAAACACTTCTTCTGAAATTCAATGGCTTAAATTGTCAAAAGAATTCTTCTCATTCGAGAAAGACCTGTTTATCTGTTTCACATACATAGCACCTGCAAACTCATCATACACTCTTAGACATAACCTAGATATAATATCGATATTGGAAAAGGATATTTGCAGCTATGCTTTACTAGGTAATATCATGTTATTTGGTGACACAAATGCAAGGACAGGCACAGAAAATGACCTACTAGATTGTAACAGTTCTCATCTTCCATCTCCTGAATTTTCTGGAAACATTGGTAACTTTCATGACAGAAAGAGCAAAGATACTGT
Organism: Fragum sueziense; assembly: GCA_963680895.1. Taxonomy (NCBI): domain Eukaryota; kingdom Metazoa; phylum Mollusca; class Bivalvia; order Cardiida; family Cardiidae; genus Fragum; species Fragum sueziense. The sequence continues at coordinate 26,471,242 of OY804604.1, forward strand.
ATGTAATACTAGAGGCAAAGAACTGATAGAACTTTGTATGGCCTCTAATCTAATAATAGCTAATGGGCGGACCTTAGGAGACTGTTTTGGAAAACCAACCTGTTTTCAATATAATGGCAATAGTGTTGTGGATTATGCTATAATAAGCGACAATTTTTTCGACCAGATACTATTTTTTCAAGTCCACAATCACATACCACACCTGAGTGATCATGCCAAACTGACATTGAAATTACAAGCAAAATTTAAATGTAATCCATTAAAGAACAGCGTTTTGTTGGATATGCCAATATCCTGGCAATGGAATGAAACATCTAAATTTGACTTTCAAATAGCTTTTCAGAGTAAAGATACCAGTCGTAAGTTGGAATTATTCCAGAATATTAATTTTGATAATGTCAATGATATGGTGAATAATTTCAATGATATCATGTATAATGTATGCAATCAAACACTTAAGAAGAAAAAACATTTTAAAATCAAGAAAAAAATTCAACATAAAAAATGGTTTGATGCAGATCTTAATGTAATGAGAAAAGAATTATTACGTAAAAGTTACCTTTACTCTAAAGACCCATACAACAATATTTTAAAGGGTTCGTTTTACAAATACAGGAAGTTGTATAAAAAGTGTTGCAAGAAAAAATGCAACATCTTTAGACAAACACTCTTGTCAAAGTTAGATAATCTTTTGGTTGATGATCCTGCTGAATACTGGAAACTAGTAAATGACCTCAAAGATGAGGAACATAAGTCGGATCCAGCTAGTAAAGTATCTTCAGATGTGTGGGTTAAGCATTTTACAAACTTATTTAGTATCAAAACAGAATTTAAAGATTTAGATGCTAAATACCAACATCTTTTAAGTAACTTAGAAAAAACTAAAACCTTCTCTGAATTAGATTACAGAATAACAGAAAAGGAAGTAAACAAATCTATAAATTCATTAAAAAACAAAAAGTCCTTCGGTCTTGACTCTATTAGTAATGAGATGCTTAAGGCGGGACAAACTACTCTAATTCCTTGTCTTTTGAAAATATTCAATAAAATATTGTCTGGAGGTGTATATCCCTCGCAATGGAAGACAGGTTATATAAAACCCTTATTTAAATCTGGAAATCCAAATGATCCAAACAACTACCGGGGTATATCAGTAATGCCTTGTATTTCAAAAGTATTTAACAGTATTCTTAATAACAGACTTCAGAAGTTTATCGATAATGGTATAATAAATGAAGCACAAATTGGCTTTCAGCCCAAATCCAGAACTTCAGATCATATGTTTGTATTGCGAGCCTTAATAGATAAAGTCTTTAGCAAAGGAGCCAAATTATATACCTGTTTTGTTGACTTTGCCAAGGCTTTTGATACTGTCATGCATTCCATCTTATTCCATAAACTATGTACTATTGGAATAAATGGTCCTTTTTATAATATCATTAAAGATATGTACAAAGAAAACTCTACACATATAAAAATAGATAAAAAGCTCTCGGAAGCATTTTGCCCTAGAATTGGAGTACGTCAGGGAGATAACCTAAGTCCAAACCTCTTTAAATTATTTATAAATGATCTGCCATCCATATTTGATAGCTCTGATGACCAAGTACAATTATGTGAGAAAAAATTCAGTTGTTTGCTCTATGCTGATGATCTTTTACTTCTGTCCACTTCTCCAGGCGGATTACAAAGATGTATTAATAAACTAGCCACATATTGTGAAAATAATGGTTTAACGGTAAATATCAAAAAAACAAATATAGTCACATTTTGCAAGAGTGGTAGGTTATCACAGGAGTCATACTTCTACAATGGAACTGAAATTAGACATTCAACAACTTACAAGTATCTTGGCATTATTTTCTCATCATCAGGATCATTTAGTTTATGTCAGCACGATTTGCACCAAAGAGCTCTTAAAGCCTATTTTAAACTAAGAAAAATATTCGGTCAACTGCAATATAAAATTGATACAATTATACACCTGTTTGATCACACAATAAAGCCCATTCTTTTGTATGGCAGTGAAATATGGGGAACTGCAAGTCTGAATAATGCAGTATTTAAAAAACCAAATTACACCTTACTGAAATCATTCAGTAACCTGCAATGTGACAAATTACACAATAAATTACTTAAATACCTTTTAGGGGTTCACAAAAAATCGTCTAATGCAGCAGTCGCAGGAGATCTTGGCAGATACCCAATTTGTATTGATGTTATCTGCAATACAGTCAAATTCTATCAGAGGTTAGCAAATGAAAATGTCAGCTCCTTACTGACCGCTGCCTTTCGTGAAAGTACTTCTTTATACATAAGCAATAGACCAAGCTGGGCTGCTAGTGTACAACATGTATTTAAACAGGTGGGCGCATCTGAGAAAGACTGTTATAAAAAAGACTTTGTTAGTAATATCAAAAGCAAACTGATTCAGCTTTATAAGAATGACTGGTATGCATGTATTGAAAATGTTAATGGTAAGTTAAGGACATATTCGTTATTCAAAAAACGATTTTGCAGAGAACCATACTTATCATTGATAAAAAATAGTGATATTAGAGCTTTTTTCACCAAATTCCGTATAAGTGCTCATAGGTTAAATATTGAAACTGGTAGGTATAAGAAAATACCATCTGATCAACGTTTCTGTGATCTATGTTCCTCAAAATCGGTAGAGGATGAAATACACTTTTCAATGTGCTGCACATTATTCGATACCCAAAGAAAATGCTTTTTTAACGATATCGAAAAGAATAATAAAAATTTCAAAACTCTATCGAACCATCAGAAATTCATTTGGCTGATGTCATCAGAAGACTCTAATGTCTTATTACGTTTCTCTGACTTCCTGTTTGACATATATAATCAAAGAGCATCTGTAATACACTCTACATAATTGGAGTACTTTAGACCTAGCTGCTTTATTTGTTAGACCTTGATGAATTGTTGAATGTAGAGAACACTTAATTGTTATGTATAGAATTGTATTTTCTTGCTCTAAATTGCCACTATTGGATCACAACGTCATCCTTCTGAAATATATTCCAAGATAAATACGTATTATCAATTGATGGGTTGGTCAGGTTTTGATGATTCACCCTTCTATGAAAACTCGTGATGTAAATCATTCCCATAGAAGACACCTAAAAGAAGAAAATGCTGATCATCAGCATTTTCTCATTTAGAAACAATAACTTATGTTATACATAATGCACAATTCTCTAATTTTGACGTTTGGGAAGTTTTGAAGTTATGATGACAAATTCTCGTTGTGAGGCAATAGGGCATTATCGAATTTTTGTTACATTTTCATTTGTGGTTATTATTCCTAATTTCATGTTTTGAAGATGAACCGAATGAAGCCTTATTTACTTTAATGTCCTCTTTTATTCTTTGATTTTGTTAAACAGTTATTGTTATGTTTTTATGCTGTGATTATCATGTCATGTAAATGACCCTTGATTGGAAAATAAAACATATTCTATTCTATTCTATTCTATTCTTAACTCGTATCGGTAGTGGTTACTCCCCTTAAAATTACTTAATGGCGTGACGGACAGGCGGGTAAATACGGACATCTTGCTTTGTATGCGGAATATTTATTTTTTTCAAACTCTGACTATAATTTTAAATAACACCTCTCGGCCCCACTGAACCATATTTCCAAAATATTCGCAGTGCGCCGGTATAGTGCATTGTAAGTTGTTGATCTAAAGGGGGTTCAAAGGAACCACCTCTGTAGCCTTACTTTTTCATTTTCATAGAGAAATTCAGTCAAAATTGTGAAAAAATAAGAACATCGAGTATTTTAAGTGGCTCAAAAGCCATCAATTCTGATGGAAAGTGTAATGTAGTATAGAGTACACATGTTTTGGGAAGTAGCACTAAAGGTAGAGACTGAGAAAGCAAAACACATATTTGTATATTCGAACCCTCTCACAGAAATCCTGAATTCGGTAAACAGGGTAACGTGTCCCCCTGGGTAACGTGTCGCCGGGGACACGTTACCCAGGGGACACGTTACCCTGGGACACCGGCACTGATTGTGTATGATTCAATACGAATCTGAACCTCTTAACTATCCATCCATATGGCATTTTTTCTGTTTCTGAAAGAAATATGTTGAGTTGACATAGATCTATCTTTTCTCCAACAATATTTCGGTATTTTGTCATAATAAGTCGTCGTCCTGACTGTATGATTTATACTGTCATAATCTGCTTCCGTCAGTAGGCTAACACACACACACATGGATTCAATCTAAAAAGATGATTATTCCACTGTTTTATACCTGATTCTATTAATCGTTACAATAAGACAGAAATGGATTAATCGTTACAATAAGACAGAAATGGAATTTAAAGTCCGGGAAATGGCGCCATTTCGTTTATTCATTTATAAAATTTTCTTACGTAGAGGGAGGGGACACCCCTCCCAAACCCTCCCCGTTCGCAGCACCAAAGTTCATAACCACTTGACGCGCCTGTATTGGTAAAGTTATTCGCTTCATATTTGAAAAAAAACATCCCTTGGCGAAAATAAAATCTTTCTGGTTCTCTTATTCCATTTTTCGTCGGGGGCTTCGACCACCTGGACCCCCTAGAGGGGCTCTGCCCCTTCACCCACATGGGGTCTGCGCACCCACAGACCCCTTCTTCTTCTTGGTAAGGGAGTACTTCAATTTCGGCCCCAGGTACGCCCCTGGTTTTCCACAGCTATTTCAGATTAAGTATCTATGGACATCAGAATCAGGAATTGTTTTTTAGAAAGGGTGGAGTTACAAAACTTAAAGTTTATCAAATTATCACTTTATTTTACAGCAGCAATGCAGCTGATGCTCTTTATGGTGAAGATGGACCTATGCTTAAACACCTTGCTCACCTTGCTCAGTAAGTTTTTCCCAAAGAACACAATTATTCTATTAACCCATTACCAAACAGCAAACTTTTAGACTCTTCCAAATTCAAAGATGTTGCAGATGACAATTTAAACTGAATGAAATTTTACAATTTTTGTGTAGAAAATATCGTGGGAAATGAAGAAATTGCTTGTCACAAGCAATTTCTTCATTTTCCACAATATTTTCCAAAGACATTATCTTGTGGGGAGTCAAAAAGAGTCACTGTGTGGTAATGGGTTAAGCCTAAGATCAACTTACATACCCTCTGAGTAGGATATGAATCTACACCACCTGTTTATTCAACTTATAAATTCAAATATTTCAAGGAATTGGTGTTGATTAGAAAATAGATTCACAATTTCACAGGTCTATGGATAAGAGGGTGCAATGGCCTTTCAAATTTCAATATATTTTTTAAGGTTGATCAAACTCTATGTTTTGGGTACTAATTGGTTTCGTCTCATGGAGAAGATTCACACAACATAGGGTTTAAATTTGAACTAACAAATTTAGAAAGCCTTCACCACTCTTATCTGTAGCTCAGCATAACACTCCAGAGAGTGTTAGATAATATTGCTGGGGAAAGAAAATCTGACAACTCTTTGAAAGTTTTTTTTTCATATTTGAATTCCTTAGGACCTATCTTTTTCAGAAAATGGATGAAAGAACATGGAAAAGTTTACAAAACATCCTGGGAGAAGGATATGAGGCTGAAAGCATTTTATAACAATGTTTACCTGGTCAACAAACTGAATGATATGTACAGGTACAATTTTTTATCTGTCATCTAGAAATGATTAGCCAAGATCTTGAAAAAGTTATGGAATGTTAGGCCGTTGTAGATCCAGATCAACAAGATAGGGTTTTGAGGTCCCTTATAAGAACTACACAAGAATAATTGAGGCAAAAAAAGAAAATGTTCTCCTTTTTTCTCAATATTTTTTGTTCTATGTTGTACACAAATCCTATCTGTATTATTGTCCATTTCTTGGTCTTCATCAGCAATACATTCCCCGCACTTTGAGCTGCTATATATTTTGTGTAATTTGGAAAAGAGTTAATGTAAACCTTTCCCAAACAACAAAATTTCAGTTTAGTTCAATTTTAAACATGCTGCAGAGATACTATGAACATGGACTTTTTGTATAATCTGGTATAAAATATTGAGGCAAAAGGAGTAAATGTTTTCCCACATCTTTTGCATAAGGGACATCAAAACCAGGTCCTGTTTGAGAAAGGGTAAGAAGATATTTAGTCATGAAGGTTGATACAGAACTAACTCATCTATTTACTTAAAAGAAATCAATACTTTGATTGCTGCGTTTAGCGGGTTAAAGCTTTCCTCAACGAAACCTAGTACGCATTATTCTAAAACCAACTGTCGAGTGATTTATGAGATAGGATAGCAAATTTCTAAATTTTTTAGCATGGCCCTTTAAGGTCCCTGGTTTGATCCTTGGTGGCAGCAAACATCCTTTCTGACAAAATTGTCTCCCACCAATGCTTTCAGTTTGATAATTATTAACCTTTGTTTAGCGAGCAGCGGGAGGCTTGGTATGGATGTTATGGATGTAGTACTGGTATGAAAATCAACAGGAATTCATGATTGCATGCTCCAGCTGCCATGATATGACCATGCAGTAGTTGAAAGAGGCATGAGACCCCAATAAATCAATCAATCAATCAATCAATCAATCAATTACATAATCAATTACATAATCAATTACATAACCAATTACATAATCAATTAATTAGTTAATCAATTAACCTTTCCCCAAACAAGACCTGGTTTTGAAGTCCCCAACTGAAAAGGCTTTTGAAAACATTGAGGCAAAAGAAGAAAATGCTGATAATCAGCATTTTCTCCTTTTGCCTCAATATTTTCCATGCTATTATTTACAACTTTCATACACAAAGTACACATTTTGTCATCTATATCTCCTTTTCATTTGGAGCAGTCTAAAGATTGGCTGTTTGGGAAAGGGTTAATCAATCATCTTATTACAGAGGCCAAACAGAATTTTCCCTCAACAAGTACGCAGATATGTCACCAGAAGAATTCCAGGCAAAGATTCTCATGTCTAAAAGGACGCCACCAAAATTTGAAGCATCAAGGTATGTACTTCTTTCAATAAATAAACTGTTTAATAACTAACAAATTCTAGACTTGTTATTTGAAGAGTTCCAGGCAAAGATTCTCATGTCTAAAAGGACACCACCAAAATTTGAAGCATCAAGGTATGCACATTAACCCATTACCAGACAACAAAATTTTAGACTTGCCCAAATTCAAAGATGTTGCAGACGGCATACTAAAGAGAATGAAATTATACAATTTTTGGTCTTTTCGCGAAGAAAACATTGTGGCAAATGAAGAAATTGCTTGTTACAAGCAATTTCTTCATTTACCACAATGTTTTCCAAAGCATTTTTATTGAGGGGCGTCAAAAAGCGTCACTGTGTGGTAATGTCCTCACATAGGACAAACAGAATTTGCTCTGAACAAGTATGCAGACATGTCACCTGAAGAATTCCAGGCCAAGATTCTCATGTCTAAACGAACACCACCAAAATTTGAAGCATCAAGGTATGTACATCATTCAATAATGTGTGCTTTAATTACCAAATAGCAAATTTAATTTAGAATTTTACTGACAAGTTCCAGGCAAGGATTCTCATGTCTAAAAGGACGCCACCAAAATTTGAAGCATCAAGGTATGTGCAACATTCAATAAATGAACAGTTTACTAAATTACAAATTCTAGACTTGTCATTTGAAGAGTTCCAGGCAAAGATTCTCATGTCTAAAAGGACGCCACCAAAATTTGAAGCATCAAGGTATGCACATAAAAATTGTTTATCAATGTACCAATTTAGAAGACTTGTCCTTATTGGTGAAAAATGCAAACTACAAAATTTTGACTCCTTAGCATAGAAATCATAGATGGACAATTTTTAAGAGACATTTTTATTACATTTGCTTCTACATATTTAATTTCAGAGCATTTTTTACTTGCATAATAAGGTATCTACCTGCTCATGCCTTTGTCTATTCATATATTGATCAAAGGTTTTCTAAAACCCGCTGAAGGTAGACATATGTGACCTTTCATGCTACATGTAAAAGGGACTTTGTCGAAATTCCCAAGATGCTATATTTGCAAAATAAACATATAGTAAGATCAGGGAAACATTCAAGAGTCAGAAATTCACATAAGAGTGAGAAGTATAGACCCTAGTCAGGCTGTGCGGACTGCACAGACTGACTTGGGTCATTACTTTTCACACTCCCCATAAGGTCCCTTTTAGCGTGACGGGTCACATATATCGTCGGTGTAAATGCAAAACATCGTATGTCGATTGTTGCAATTTTCAAAGTACAAACTTGTGTGCACAGTTATGAAAATTCCTGCAGGTTTTGAGATATTTTTACTGATCAATATTAATGATACATCATTTGTGAACAATATGTCCAAATTTCATGAAAAACATTCCAGTTTGGGAAAAGTTATTACACGTTTTCCCCTCCCCGTTAAAATTTTCCAAAATCGAGATACGAGGTTTTGCATTTACAACGACGATATATTGGAATCATCTTCTGTGTCTGTCAGTATGTCATATCTTGTGAATGCAACTCCTCTGACATCTATGGATGGATTTGGACAGGATTTTCCCAGAATGTTCTTAGTCTTCTGACCTTGCACATTTTGTCCAGGTTTTGCTATATAATGCTGTATCACAGAAAAGAGGGCTTTAATGCGAAATAACAAAGTTAATTGTGACTGTGATACTCTTGTTTAAGGTAGTCCATCTTTAATGAGATTCATGTGACATCTAAATTATTCGGGATACATCCGTAACATTCAGCAGAAGGATGTCCACTGCAAAATGTTTACGACGTTGCCCAAATAGGTTTGGCTATGTAACGAATGTCAATGATGTGGCACAAAAAATTATGTCACCTTAAACTCATTAGTGGTGGAATACCTTAAAATCTTTTGTTTTCTTTCAACTAAAACTATTATAACCATTCAGGCAAAAGAGAATAATTATCACTGATTTTCACAGATATATAAAGCATTCTAAAGGAGTAAAAGATTTACCCGAGTCTTTTGACTGGACAGACAAGGGTGTGGTGACATCTGTCAAAGATCAAGGTAAGATTAACCCATTCCCAAACAATGACACTTTTTAACCCATTACCAAACGACAAATTTTGGACTGGTCCATATTCAAAGATGTTGCAGACGACAATTTCAAGTTAAGGAAATTTAAAATCTTTTGGTCTTTTTTGGTAGAAAACATTGTGGGAAATGAAGAAATTGCTTGTCACAATCAATTTCTTCTTTTTCCACAATGTTTTCCAAAGTCATTATCTTTTGGGGAGTGAAAAAGAGTCAATGTGTGGTAATGGGTTAAAGCCCAACAAGATAAAGGCTTTGGAACACATTGTGGGAAATGAAGAAATTGCTTGTGACAAGCAATATCTTCATTTGCCCTATTGTTTTCTATCCAAAAAGACCAATGAATGTAAAATTTGATTGATGTGAATAAATGTAATCTAAATTCAAAGACGTTGCAGATGACAATTTCAAGTGAATGAAATTTAGAATTAGGATGAGAGTTATTCTTTATTTCGAAATGGTTGTGTGATCTCAGGGCCCGTATTCACCAACGCTTCTAAATTGATTTTCTAAAGTAATATTACAATACAACCAATCAGAGTGACCGATAAGTTTGTCTCGGCCACTCTGATTGGTTGGTATGTAATTTGACTTTAGAAAATCAATTTAGAAACGTTGGTGATTACGGGGCCCAGATGTGCATCTGCTAGTCCTTTCCTGTATCTGTTTGCAAAATCTTGGCTGATCAACTCCTACACTTTCAAATAGACTAAGTGCAAACTTGCAATTGTGCACTCTATATATAATGATGTTTAGCATTTCAACATTTATATTTGGATAATTTTACTGGTTCCTGATTAACCCTTTCCCGAACAAGACCAGGTTTTGATGTCCCCAATATAATAGGCTTGAGAAAACATTGAGGGAAAAGAAGAAAATGCTGATAACCAACATTTTCTCCTTTTGTCTCAATATTTTCTATGCTTTTTCATATGACAGATCCTATCTTTATCAATATAGTTTAGCTCACCTGAGCACAACATGCTCCAGGTGAGCTATTGTGATCGCTTTTTGTCCGTCGTCTGTCCGTCCATCCGCCCGTCCGTCTGTCTGTCCACAATTGGGGTGTTTACTCTCTAGCATCCACAAAAGTTAGGCAATCTTGATCAAACTTGGCTAAAACAAGTATGGTCATAAATTCTCCGATGAGTTCGATTATGGACCTGATTGGACCAGAATGTGCAGAGTTATCTGCCCTTGAATGTCAAAAAATGCTGTTTTTAACCTGTTGTTTACACTCTAGCATCTACAATTATTGATCAATCAAGACAAAACTTTGACATAATATTGGAGACCATAAGATCTCATGAGTTTGATTTTCAGTCTGATCTGACTTAAAAGACGGGAGTTATGTGCCCTTGAATTACACAAAATTGCTATTTTCGTCTGTTTTCAACCTTGTTTACACTCAAGAATCTACAATTATCAGTCAATCAAGACAAAACTTGGACACAATGTTGGAGACCATAAGATCTTAGATGAGTTCAATTTTCAATCTGATCTGATCTGAAAGTCGAGAGTTATGTGCCCTTGAATTTGACAAAATTGCCATGTTTGGCTTAATTCAACCTTGTTAACCCATTACCACACAGTGACTCTTTTTGACTCCTAACAAGAAACTGGCTATGGAAAACATTGTGGAAAATGAAGTAATTGCTTGTGACAAACAATGTCTTCATTTCACACAATATTTTTCCATACCAAATGTTTAAAAAATGTACTTTTTCATTCATTTTTAGTTGTCGTCTGCAACATCTTTCGAGTTAAGACAAGTCAAATTTTTGCCATCTGGTAATGGGTTAAGACTCTAGAATCTACAATTATCAATCAATCAAGACAAAACTTGGACACAATGTTGGGAACCAGAGGGTCTTGGATGAGTTTGATTTCCAGTCTGATCTGATCTGAAAGTTGAGAGTTACGTGCCCTTGAATATGACAAAATTGCTGTTTTAGACCTTATTTACACTCTAGAATCTACAATAATTTATTATTTATCAATCAAGACAAATTTTAGACACAATGTTGGGGATCATAAGATCACAAATTAGTTTGATTTTTAATTTGATCTGATCTGAAAGTCGAGAGTTATGTGCCCTTGAATTTGATAAAATGGCTGTTTTCGACCTTGTTTTTACTCTAGAATCTACAATGTACAATTATTTATCAATCAGGACAAAACTTAAACACAATGTTGGGCACCATAAGATTTTGGATGAGTTTGGTTTTCACAACGTTATTGACCATAAGTTCGTTTTCAGTCTTAATGTCATAAATATTAATTGAATTTAACAAAAGTGTTGCTCATATCATTTTGGTTCAGGTGAGCGATATAGGACCATCATGGTCCTCTTGTTTTTGTTTGTGTTGGCTTTAAAATTGGAACACTCCAAATGTTGGCCATTTGGAAAAGAGTAAAGACTGAATTTTCTTCTTTTCTCTTGTTGCTTTCCAAATCATTCAAGAAGGATAATTTAGGATCAGCGTGATAAGATTTATTCGTTTTTAAATTTGTCTATTTTCAGGTGATGTAGGGACATGCTGGGCTTTCAGGTACGATAAATACTTTTAAGAATAGTCAATAAAATGTTATTATTTGAAAATTAACCCATTAGTTACCTGATGGCAAAATTTTAGGCTGATCCATTTTAAAGATGTTGCAGACGACAACTTCAAATGAAATTCTAGATTTTTTGTCTTATTGGGTAGTGAACATTGTGGTAAATGAAGAAATTACTTGTCACAAGCAATTTCTTCATTTTCCACAATGTTTTCAAAAGTTCTTATCTTGTTGGGCATCAAGAAGTGTCAATGTGCAGTAATGGGTTAAATGTAACTTGTGAATTTTAAGGATTTCAATGCCTTAGTTTTATGTAAAATACTTCTATATCGTCGGTGCTATGACAAAATGGCGTAACAAATTAGTTACGCAATTTTGTCAATTTTTTTTTATAAATGCTTTATACGTAATTTGTAGGAGCGCATATCCTGTCAAAACGGCGTTTCTCTACGCCTATTAGAACCCTTTCAATTATCATGTGACAAAATTGCGTAACTCGATTTAGCTGACAAAAATGCGTACATAGAAAAATTATTTACACGAGAGTAATAAAAGGCTGAGAAATGGCATTCTCCTCTGTTTTTCTTCTACTTTGACCAATAAATGAACCGTAAGTTATGTTCAATTACCTTATTTTACCTTAAAGAAGCTGAATTGTTCATGTAGTTATTGAGTTACGCAATTTTGTCGGCACATTTTTTAAAGCGGTAAAAACGTTTTTGGCTCTCCTGAAAAAAATGGTTTTCGAGCAAAATTTTTATTACGCCATTTTGTCATAGCACCGACGATATGTAATATGTAACTTATGAATATTAATTTTCTTCTAGACTGGAATAGCTTATTAAATAATGATTAAGTTGATACATTGTTCACTATGTCAGCCATCTTAATTTGTATGTGATGACTAAAATATATGGCCAGTCACTGTAGTTTATTACTTCCTATTTATTCATTCACAGCACTCTTGGTAATAGTAAAGGTCAGTGGAATATGAAAGGACAGTCTTTGACAAAATCTATATGTTTTAAAAATGAATCATTGAATGTCTTATCAACATAAATGATAATGCAATTGTTTGACTTGTAGAACAGAAAATATTTAGGGAAAAGGAGAAAATGCTAGTTATCTAGCATTTTCTTCTTTTGCCTCAATGTTTTCTCAACCTTTTCTTTAACTTATCCGTCATCTTATTTATAGTACTGTAGGAAACATTGAAGGAAAGTGGAAGATGATTGGTCAGCCTCTAACTGAACTCTCCGAGGAACAAATCATTGAATGTGTAATCCGAAAAAAATGAAATGATTGTATAACAGAAAATATTGAGGGAAAAGGTGAAAATGCTAGTTATCTAGCATTTTCTTCTTTTGCCTCAATATTTTCTCAAGCCTGGTCTTTAACTTATCCGTAATCTTATCTATAGCACTGTAGGTAACATCGAAGGTCAGTGGAAGATGATTGGTCAGCCACTAACTGACCTCTCCATGGAACAAAATCATTGAATGTGTAATCCGAAAAAAATGAAATTATTGTAGATCAGAAAATATCTAGGGAAAAGGAGAAAATGCTAGTTATCTAGAATTTTCTTCTTTTGCCTCAATGTTTTCTCAAGCCTTTTTTTTTTAAATTATCCATCATCTTATTTATAGTACCGTAGGAAACATTGAAGGTCAGTGGAAGATGATTGGTCAGCCTCTAACTGACCTCTCCGTGGAACAAAATCATTGAATGTGTAATCCACATAAAATGAAATTAATGTAGAACATAAAATATTAAGGGAAAAGGAGAAAATGCTAGTTATCTAGCATTTTCTTCTTTAACATCAATGTTTTTTCTATAACTTATCCGTCATCTTATTTATAGTACTGTAGGAAACATTGAAGGTCAGTGGAAGATTGGCCAGCCTCTAGAACAGAAAATGTTGAGGGAAAAGGAGAAAATGATAGTTAACCAGCATTTTCTTCTTTTGCCTCAATGTTTCATTACGCCTTTTCTTACACTGATCTGTCCTTTATTTATAGCACCGTAGGAAACATCGAAGGTCAGTGGAAGATGATTGGTCAGCCTCTAACAGATCTCTCTGTGGAACAAATCGTTGAATGTGATGGAATGCACGACTCTCCGTCAGCAAATACGACCAACGCTGACTGTGGTGTGTTTGGTGGATGGCCGTATCTTGCGTATCAATATGTAAAAAAAGCTGTAAGTTTTCATCTTGTTATTATCCTTTCCTTAACAAAAGAATTTTAAGCTGGTTCTTATTGCAAGGCATTACAGACAACACAATTATCTCTTTCCAAAACCGCAAAATAGTAGGGTGATCCACTTCAAAAAAAGGGATGTTATTAAAGATAGGATTTGTGTAAAATATTACATAGAAAATATTACAATAAAAGGAGAAACTGCTGATTATCAGCAGTTTCTTCTTTTGTCTCAATGTTTTCCCAAGCATTTTCTATTTGAGGACATCAAAACCATGTCTTGTTTGGGAAAGGGTTAATGTGTCTAGGTGTTACTTTCCACAATGTTTTCTACCCATTAAGCTGTAGAATGTTCAAATCTCAACAATTTGAAAATGCTATTTGAAACTTGGTGGAAATTGGACCATATAATGCATTATTTTCTTTTACAGGGAGGACTAGAAAGTTGGTCAGATTATTTTTATTGTGCGGGTTTGGGTGGCAAGCCTGGTACCTGTGAAGTTTGTCCAGCTGTCGGTTATAACTGGACGATGTGCGGACCTCCAGTACCGTATTGTAATATAAATATTTCATTTACAGGGTGGACTAGAAAGTTGGTCAGATTATTTTTATTGTGCTGGTTTGGGTGGCAAGCCTGGTACCTGTGAAGTTTGTCCGGCTGTGGGTTATAACTGGACTATGTGCGGACCTCCAGTACCGTATTGTAATATAAATATTTCATTTACAGGGTGGACTAGAAAGTTGGTCAGATTATTTTTATTGTGCTGGTTTGGGTGGTAAGCCTGGTACCTGTGAAGTTTGTCCTGCTGTGGGTTATAACTGGACAATGTGCGGACCACCAGTACCGTATTGTAACATGACACAGAGCTGTTTTGCGAAAATCAACCCTAAAAAGTTTGTCCCCGGGCTGAAAGTTGTGGACTGGGTAGCTGTGGATACAGTAAGTCTGTGGTTCTGTAACTTAATTTTTGTGAATCTCTTTCCCTCCACATTAAAAGGATGAAATACTTTATTAGTCTTTATTTCAAAGAAAATTGTTCAATTGTAACCTGCCATGTACAATAAGTCTTGTACATAGCTGCATACAGGACGCATCAATAATTTTCTTTAGGGTTCCACACTTCTTGATTCTATGATGTCATACATATATGACTCCACCTTATGATACAAAGACAAGATGCCATTGATTTGCATGCACCTGATTCGAGGCTACCGATCGGGAAAACATATCTTTTCAGTGTGAATCAAAAGCTATGGTACAGTACAGCTTTCGTATTCAGAAAGGCTTGCACACAGAGTATGTCACTAATTTTCTTAAAAGTACCCGACTTCTTGTTTTATATGATGTCATATGGTTCCACCTCATAATACAAAGACATGATGCTATTGATTTGCATGTACCTGATATGAGTGTACCCACCCGTAAAATACATCTTATCAATGTGAATCTATAGCTATGGTAGAAGTACTTGACCAAAAAATGAAATTTGTGTTGAATCTTTACAATAAAATAAATTGGTTATTGCTGAATAGAAAACATAACTTCTTCCACTTGTCTATTTCAAAACAGCAAAATTTTAGACTATTTCAAGTTCAAAGATATTGCTGACAAAAACTACAAGCAAATGAAGTTTTGCAATTTTGGTCTTTCTGGGTAAAAAACATTGTGGGAAATGAAGAAATTGTCAAAAGCAATTTCTTCATTTTCCACAATGTTTTCCTAAGCTATTATCATGTGGGACATAAAAAAAGTTTCAAATTATGTTAGAATTTGTCATACATGTATGTATTTTTAACCCTTTCCCAAACAAGACCTGGTTTTGACGCCCCTAAGAGAATAGGCTTGGGAAAATATTGAAACAAAAGAAGAAACTGCTGATAACCAGCAGTTTCTTCTTTTGTCTCAATATTTTCTGTGCCATATTTAACACAAATTCTATCTTTAGTAACTTTCATTTTGTCATTTGTGGCAATTTTTGAAGTGGGTCGCCTAAAGTTTTGCCGTTTGGGAAAGGGTTAAGAAAGATTTTCCTTCTTTATCAACAGAATGAGACAGTGATCGCAGAACAATTAATGAGACTCGGACCCCTGTCAGTAGCCCTAGATGCCACATTACTTCAGTTTTACCACAAGGGCGTGTTTAACCCTATCTTCTGCAGTAAAACCAGTCTGGATCATGGTATGATAACTATTTTGATTGTATTTGTTTAAAAATGTGACCAGTATACCTCCCTCACCCCCCATTCCCGCCCCCTGTCAGTAGCCCTAGATGCCACATTACTTCAGTTTTACCACAAGGGCGTGTTTAACCCAATCTTCTGCAGTAAAACCAGTCTGGATCATGGTATGGAAACTCTTTTGATTGTATTTGTTTAAATATGTGACCAGTATACCTCCCTCACCCCCCATTCCCGCCCCCTGTCAGTAGCCCTAGATGCCACATTACTTCAGTTTTACCACAAGGGCGTGTTTAACCCAATCTTCTGCAGTAAAACCAGTCTGGATCATGGTATGGAAATTATTTTTATTGTAATATTTTTAAAAATATGTGACCTGTCTACCTTTTAAAAAATCTGAATAGTGATACGTATTGACCCAAGTCAGTCTGTGCATACTGTGCAGGCTGAATAGGATAAACTTGTCACTTTAGAATTTATGAATTTTATGAATATTTGGTGTTTTTTTAACCTTACTAGATCTATATTCATTTTGAAGAGAAGGATTTTTTTTATCTCTGCAGGTTTTGTAAATATAGAAGGCAAGTTGTGCTTACTAGTATTTTGTTGTCTTGACTGGTCAATATTCTGGTGTCTGTTTCCAATCTTATGTTGCCTTTTCCAATATTGTCTTTCTCAATATTTTTTTCTCAATATTTTGGTGTCTTTTGCAATATCTTATTGTCTTTTACAATATCTTGTTGACTTTTTCAATATTTTATTGTCTTCTTCAATATTTCATTGTCTTTTCCAATATTTTGCTGCCTTTTCCAATATTAAGTTTTCTTTTCCAAAATTTTGTTGTCTTTTCAATAGTTTATTGTCTTTTCCAATATTTTTTGGCAATGTATGTACCAATATGGTTTTCCAGGAAGCTCAATCGAGAGGGATTAAAATAAGTTGAAGAAACTTGCTTCCCAACCGATGTAGAATAAATGCGTTCAAAGAACGTCTGAAGAAGAAAAAGAATATTTTTATTGTTTTTTTAGCTGTGTTGCTGGTTGGTTTCGGCGTGGAGAAGGACCTATTTAGTACCAAACCCTACTGGAAAGTGAAGAATTCCTGGGGACCAGATTGGGGAGAGAACGGATATTTTAGGATATACAGAGGGGAGGGGACCTGCGGTGTAAATACACAAGTCACATCTGCTGTTCTGCAGAAGGCATAAAATTGACATTTGATATTTCCGAGTTCCAGATAAGAGGGGTAATGCCTTTTTAAAAGGCCATATCGTCGCTTTTAAACGAAAACCTCGTATCTGCAGCTTCGTTTAAGCTGCAATTACGAGGTTTTCGATGAAAAGCAGCGATATATCTCTATATATGCTCATAAATCCCTGTGTTATGGGTACTCATTTGCACTGTCTCGTCAAGACGGTTCAAATTAGTACCTACAACATAGGGTTTTGGAATTAAAGTGACAAGGTTGGAATACCATTACCTTCTTATCTACTGCTCTGTTTTCATGGAATATGATTTATTTAATTTACAGTATTATGTTAGTTTTAAATTTGCATCAAGGGCATATTAATCTATTAAGGGCAACAAATTCTTTTATTTTTTGTTTTGTATTTTGGCAAAGTAAGGCTTGTCTAAATTCAAATATGTTGTAAAGGGTTCACTCAATGTTATAAAGATATGTTTATGTGTATTACAACGCAGAGAAAAAAATGATAGAAAATGAAAAAAAATGTTAATTTTCAGCCAAAATGGACTGTGATATTAGGGCATACATCATACCTGTACTAAGATTTGTTTATTACGTGATTTTGTTGTTTGTGTGTGTCTGTATTGATAGAATAAAACAATAGGGTGGAAGCTTGGAAGACTTTGAGACAAAAGAAAAAGGTGACAATAACCAGCAGCATTATCTCCTTTTAACTCATTATTTTCTAGTCTGTATGGAACACAAATGGGATCTGTCATGCTAAAAGGACCTTGTGGGAAGCCCATAAAACCCAAACTCAGAAATGGATCAGATTTAGCATTGGTTATATCATATGTCATATTTGCAAAATGGTACAAAATTGTTCGACAGTTAAAACAATATATATACGTAAATCCAGAAAATTACCTTAGAGTGAAATATATTGACCCTGGTCAGTCTGCGCATTCTGTGCAGACTGACTTGGGTTGATATTTTTCACACTTCCCATAAGGTCGTTTTAACATGATGGGTCACAAATCCTACTTGTATGAGCAACATTTATTTTGAAGTTGGAAGTCTTGTTTGTGCAGGAAAAGTGCTGCAGTATATTTTCCTTAGTGGTTTATAACAAAATACACAAGGCTGCGTAAGTCAGAATTGAAATTTATTCCAAAAATGAGTCAGCTGATTAACATGTCACTGTGCTTTTAACCGTTTCCCAAACAAGGTTTGGTTTTGACGTTCCCAATATGCAATGCCTAGGGAAGAATTGAGGCAAAAGAAGAAAATACTGATTCTCCTTTTGCCTCAATATTTCCTATGCTATTTTGTACACTTCTCCTATCTTTAACAGCACCCATTTTGCTGGTTGTGGACCTCTCAAATGGTAACAGTCCAAATTTGGCCGTTTTGGAAAGGGTTAAGGCTAACACAGTAGCAATACATTTTTACTACAAAAAGGGTTGAATGTTTTCAAATCAGCCCTGTGTTCAGTAGACAAACTGTTAGCTAACGTTACCAACATTCTCAACTTCTTTGACCCAAATTTCACAGAATTGACCGAGTATTCGGAATGAAACGGCTAACTGTTAGCTAACATTTTGTCTTACTGAACGCAGGGCTGATATTGTAAGTTAACTCTTTTCCAAACAAGACCTGGTTTTGAGGTCCTTAATAGATGAGGTCTAGGAAAACATTGAGGCAAAAGAAGAAAGTGCTGATAATCAGCACTTTCTCCTTTAGCCTCAATGTTTTCTGAGCTATACTGCACACAAATCCAACCTTGATTAACATCCATTTTGTTGTCTTCAGCAGATTTTAAATTGGAGAAGTCTAAATTTTCACCGTTTGTGAAAGGGTTAAAAAAAATCTGCATTTTATGGCAAATAGCAGCAGATATAAAAAGGTTGTATTTTTTCTAGGGGGAGTTGAAAGTTAACCCATTACCAGACAGCAAAATTTATCCGAATTCAAAGACGATGAAGACAGCAATTTCAAATGAATGAAATTTAACAGTTTTTGGTGTTTATGGTTAGAAAGCTATGTTAAACATTGTAGGAAATGAAGAAATTGTTCGTCACATGCATCCCAGGCCATTATCTTTTAGGGTGTTAAAGGGCGTCATTGTATGGGAATGGGTTAAATCTTGCAAGTCAAGATTATTACATTTTGATAAGCATATATGCATATAATTTGATGGTGCTATTGAAAATAAATGTTGATTAAAAATGAGAATCAAAAAAGTTGTTTTCTTCCATCAAGTATCCGGCCGCTGCAATAGCGCAGATGGTAGTGCATCTGCCTTTCATTTTAGAGGTCCAGAGTTCGATCTCTGATTGCGGAAAATATCCTTTCTGACAAAAATGTCACCCATCAATCATGAATGGTTTGGTTAGGATGTTGTTGTAGTACTGGTATGAGAAAAGACAGGAATCCATGGTAAGGTGCTCCAATCGTCGCAATATGACCATAGAAGTTGAAAACGGTGTAGAAACCCAATAAATCAATTGATCAGCCTCCATCAAGGGGACTTAACCCTTTACCAAACCACAATTGCTATTGATATCATTAGCAGTGGAGGCGTGAAAAAACCACCGAGACAAAAGAAGAAAAATGCTAATTACCAGCACTAGATCTATCTCCTTTTGTATTTTTTAACACAAATCACACCAAACATACATTTTGTCGTCTGTAACTGCATTCAGAATAGATAATCCCATTTTTTTCTGTTTTAGACATATTTTATGAATCCATTTGTGCAGAAAGTAGATCATACATTTTTTACCCATTTACTTTAGGTAGTGGTAGCGTATATGTATCTTGATGTCATCTGAAGTTTTGCCATTTAGTGGACTACCAATTTACCGAAATATCATTTCCTTCGATATATGCTAAATATACTTAGTACATTTAACCCTATTCCGGACTTTTGGGGTCCATTGGACCCCAAGGGGTATTTTGGGTATATCTACGGTGTCATTTAAAAAGCTACAGTATTTGTATTTTAGGTAATCTATACCAGTCCATCGATGGTTCTTTGCACAAAAAATTTTCCATGTACACTGAAGGGTTTTCATACTGTAGCCAAAAAGAATCTTGGGGTCCATTGGACCCCAGTTGGGGTCCACTGGACCCCATATATAATTATATAGGCAATATTGAAGGAATGACGATATTTTTCCATTTTAACTTAACTAGGAATGTACTCTGTTGTACACATTATTAAAATTAGGTGTGTTTGAACTGGTGTTTTACTTACCTTAATGGTGTAGAGATAGTTTCGTAAAGTTAGTACATAAAAGATAAGCAAAATCTGAGATTGACAGAAGAACGAATACAGAAAATCAACAAACTGATATATATGAATAATGATTCCTAAAATGTATTATCCTTGATCCATTTAATGTACATGCGAAATTTCATCATGATCTGATCTATACAGAAACAGTTATTCAACTTCAAAGTAAAAATTTGCTTCTCGTGTCAATTTACCCCACCCACTTTGTTAGCCATTATCTCCAAAAATAAGCCCCCTTCAGAATTTTTACACATACAAATTAATGATATTATGTTACCCTGTCAATGCACAGAATTTAAAGAAAATCTATTTTTGAGCCCTTGTTGCAACCCATCCTTTCAAGACTATGGGCCTTGTGGTTTGGGGGAAAATGATTTTTTTGTAATTTTGAACAGACGGGTAAGTGAAAAGATTGACAGACAGACAGACGAATGACAGTGTACGATCACAGTACATTATCCTCGGCACTTTGTGCTAAGGTAAGCTAATAAATCAATGTAATTTAACAATTCACACTGACAAATTATTTGCATTTTGCATGCATTTTTGTAATGGGGTCCAGTGGACCCCAAATGACCTTTAACGTAAGTTTAAGTCACTGACCGGAATAGGGTTAAAAACGCAGAGTTTTCAAAGCCTTAAATCAAGATGTTGTAAGATGTTATAAGAAATAAAAACATTTGTTATAAATCTCCCACGCGTTTTTGAACGTGAATAGAAAAGATTGGAGCCAGTAATTCCGAAACGTTTGACAGCGCCATAGCCAATGCGTTAAACACGTTGACGCTGCGTAAATTTGATACACATGAAACTCGGGTTAAATTTCAACATGTTTCTAAAGTTTGTCTATAGGGACACTATAAAAACAATTTTCATTGAAAGATTCCCAATTCTATCAGTATGCCTCGTCCTCTTGAAAATATGAGGAACCAAGCTTCAGGAACGCATTTGCTTAGTTTTTCCAAACTCGGACATTTCACGGCACGTAGGATGCTGTAACTCATTTATATCACGACTAGTGACACGATGGCTTGGCCACATACTGTGGTTACACACTACTGGCCTGATATTTGCCCCTTGAACATGTAGTGAATGGCCAGAAGAGATGCGTGTATTCACGTACCCCACCACCCAAAACGTTGCAACAACTTCGTATTCCTGTTATTTAAGAGCGGAACAAAATGCCACAAGATGCTGTATTGCGAAAACAGTCCTTTCTATGCGACGACAATGTCAGGCTATAATTCAAGCTTTAGGTGGGCACACTCGTTATTAATTGATTCGACTCATCTCAATTAAAAATAATCAAATTTTATTCCGACGTGTATTTAGAACATTTTCTAACCTGTGAGTTTATGGAATTTGAGGAACTAATGAAAATAAACCCGCATTACGTAGCCTTTGCTTGTCTTTTCCATCCTATAAGCGAACGAAGTATCTCTGCGGAATTAAATGTACTCAGTATATTTTTTGTCTATTCAATGACAATGCTTTTATTGTCTACAGCACCATTCATTTTGGAGTGTCTAAGATTTTGATTGTATGCTTAGTGTAGACTCGCACGAATAAGAGCGCTATATAGGCTTGCTTCAAAATCAGTGGTGGTATTCACCAACCAATTTAAAAATTCCAGTCCAACAGTTCTAATATCACACTACACGCTCGTCCAATCAGATGGCTTGTAATGTAATTTAGAAGCAGAATCGATGTAAATTTGTTGGTGAACACGACCTAAGTGACTTAGTTATTCTCCCGGTGGAGATTGTGCATTATGGGATGGATAACAACTACGGACAAAAATAATCTCGATTCTGGTCAAATATTATGCAATAACTTTTTTTTAAAAATTTCTGCGTCAATTTTCAAAAGGGTTGTTGCATGTACTCCGACTTACTGAGCTCTTTTCTCGTGTATATGAATTATTTGTGGAGTCCTTTTACTTTTTCTAAAAATTGATCCCAACCGACCAGAAAACGAAATGGTTAGAACTATGGCCAAATTAGCCAAGCTTCAGGCAAGAAATTGTTCTGTAACTTTCTTAATTATGAGTAAATTTTCAAGTGGTTTGTTGCATGTACCCTGTCTTACTGAGCTTTTTACTAAGATTGAAAACTCCTCATGACGCAATCCCAGTTAAAGTGGACAATTGACTAAATTTTTTTCGAAATTTTTCATTTTACCATTCACTCATTCTGGACAAATTTTCTTCATGGATCACATCTTCTGCGCAAATTTCTCTTGTTTTGTCAAGTGGGCTTGCCTAGTTTTGGAGTTATAGAATGTTAAATGATCGAATGTGTGCATAAAAAATGCGTATTTTAAATATACCCCTTTGTGAAATGTGTGTCTAATTTCCCATTAAGTAATGCCTAAAGAATAATAAATCCGATACATTTTGATGAGTATTTGTTTGTAAAATGTGAATCAATTGACAATATGGGTGAAAATGGTGAATTGTACCTATGCGAATGAAAATACAAAACGGCTATCCTTGTACAATTCCTTTATTTTAGAACGTTGACTACTTCCAACTCTTCTAAAATACACCAAACAACCTTTAATTTTCTCTTGCATTATTAAACAAAAGCAATGAGTTATTCCCTTAATCGATTTGCAGAAATGGAAAGTCAATGATTTATTACAAATCAACAATAGTTTAAAACTGGTCTGTCCCGAACGTAACTACAGCTTGTCCCGTTCGTAATGTGCTTTCTTTTCTTTAATACCACAGCCTCTGTGTTATTACCTTTTCAATCAAATCATAATATTATCAGGCAATATCCATTTGCCAGACACTTTGTCAAAAAATTATAATGAAATGAATAAATGAAAACAAATACAACTCTATAAGCCATCTGGGTGTGTTGTTTTACAAATTAAAACTTCCTAGCCAAATTAATTTCAATTTATAAAAGTTGAGATGTTCGTATTGTTTTGACACATGAGGTATGTGTAATAACTGCTTAATTAAGTGAAATGTTATCCAAAATTTGCTAGACATCCTTAAATCTGATGGATCCAATATTCGAAAACGTACGGGACACTTTTTATAAAGGTAAGAAACGCTGAAATAATCTATTTTAATGTATCAATCTAGTGTTATGTATATGAATAGATTCCTATATATATCAACAAAAACCGGCATTTTTTGTGGAACTTTCCTCAATATTGTAAAAATAGTTTCAATTAAGCGTAATTATAATACCATTACGTACGAGACTAGTACGAGTACGTGTACAGTCTATTATGTGCATTAAAAGTCTATTTTGCTTAACCCATTACCACACAGTGACTCTTTTTGACTCCTCGGTTTTGAACAAACAGTAACTCTTTTTAACTCCTTTCATTTTTAACCTTAAAAAAGTCTGGCAATCCTTTAAAATTTAAACTTTTCTTTTATATGATTAGTAAGTTTGATTTATTAGCTTTTAAGACCATTTAAGAAAATATGCACTTTGTTCTTTAAAAATATTAGTAATTTGCAATTAAACATGAGTGGGGTCTGATAACTTTTTCAAAAATGCTTGAAAATTACTATGGAAATACATCTAATTAAAATAATTTTTACATAATTCATTTCCTTAATATTGTTTTTCATTATTATAACAAAAAAATCATAATAAATATATAAAATAGTTGTTTTATTTCTGTTTGAAGAAAATTAAAATTCAACACCAAACAATGAAAGGGTTTTGTTCTGCAAAGTCATTTTTTATTCAAAGGACTTTTTTCATCTGCTCCAAAGTTATATCATTGAAAAGGTATTTAAATTCTCTAAAAACTTTACATATATCAAAAATGTGTAAAATAATAAATTATGCATCTTTTAAACAGTTGTTTTAAGATCAGGTGCAGAAAGGGTTAAAAACCAATAATTCTAATTAACATCTGTTTGTTCAAAACCATTCACCCTTGATGCTGGATGAGTGGTAATGGGTTAAACTGGAGCCATTAAGGAACCCAAAGTACATAAATAAAGCACAGGAAACGTTCCATTTCAGCAATTAAAAAACTGAAAACTAAAAATTGCCTCGAACGTTATGGACTCGTACGTCACTTTTTAATGTGTACTAAACTTTATTTGGCCAACTGTATCAATGCTATTATAGTAATCGGTATAATTCTTTTTATGATATTTGAAGAGACTTCGAATAGTGATGTTACTTGAAGAATTAAACTATTTATAACTACACATTTTTAACTACAGTTACTTTAGTTCTTGCCTCGTACGTTACGGGGTTAAAATTACGGTAAATTGTTTAAGAATCATGTTGATTTTGTAAAAATACTGACAAAGGTATAAATAAACCATGACCTCTGGACAGACGAGTCCAACTAAGAAGGTAAAACAGGTTTTCGGAACCCCTTTGTTTAAATTCAACAGTTGTTACAATAATTCTCTCAAAAACAAGTATCTCATTTTCAAATAGTCTCTGTGGCCAAGTGGGTAAGGCGGTGGTCTCCCAATCTTACGAAATATTTTAGCCAGGGTTCGATACCAGAAAACTCCACTATAATTTTTTCATGATTTTTTTTTTTTTTTTTTTATTCGATCTACTTCTTTTTTCTTTGCAGTGTGCCTTTTTCTTTTCATATGTTTCGTCCATACAAAATATGTATACATTCAAATGAGTTCTCTGTCATCAGGGTTATATCTATGTAAGCCTACAAATCAGACATGTCTGACATTTATTACTTAACAAATTGTATTATATTACTTTAATTAAATTATTCAGAGCTACGTTCAAAGCTATCATTTAGAACGTTATTTAAGGTGATGGAAAAAAATGAATAATAAAATGATAAAAAGAATAAAAACAAATAATGTTAATAAAACGCGAGTTTGTAAGATTCGAACTCACATCTTCCAAATTGTAAATGTTGGTAACGCTGTTTTACCACTCGACCACGGTTACTTTGTGTTGACATCGCAGTATTAAATTATTTGACAAAAATACACCGTACAGTATAAACATACAACCCCTCTCACGTGGATTAGTCAACAATTAAAAGTACATTTGAGTCTCAAAGTCAGTGGTGGCACTATATATTAAAATACGACTTTATTTTGATAATATATATTTATACTGAAGTAGATTACGCTTGATTGATGCATTAGATGTATATTTATGTCAGTGTTTCTTAGCTTTAAAGAAAGTGTCCCGTACGTTTTTGCATTTTGGAGACAACGACTCGATGCTTTTCTACAAATTTTGGATTACATTTTTTATATAAATCTTGGTATCGTTTTGGAGCTCTATGTGTTCTGTACAGGATTGGGACAGTTCTGTTAAGATAATTAATTGTTGAAATTGACATTTTTGGTTTGAAAGTTAGAATTTATACCCGGAGACATCGGTTCTTCGTACCCCCTTGTTTGATTGTCACAAGATTTTCATAAGAAATGGGGTTCTTACGAACGTTAATTATAGATTGATTTTTTAGTTATAGGTGTTGGATGAAAATAAATGCGGTGGGCATTTATATAATGTTGACTATTTGCAGCTAGAACATATTAAAGGCCGGAGACATCAATTGTCCCCTTTAACTGGGATTGCGTCTCATACTTTTCACAAAAATTGATCCTAACCGACCGGGGAAAACGATCTTTTTTGTTGTCGTTGTTGTTGTTTCTGGTCGGTTGGTATCAATTGTTGCAGAAAGTGCAAGGGGGTGTCCAGTAAGTCATACATCAGAGGAAAGAGCTCAGTATGGCGGGTGCATACAACAAAACTCGTTTGAAAACTGCAAAACGTCTTATCCGAAGCGAGGCAAATTTGTTCGTAGATTTACCCATTCCATGATACACAATCTCCACAGTGATTCTGACAGCCCAGTAGGCCTATGTTACCTTGGTCGGCAACCTTTTTACCCGTGGGTTGGGCGTACGATCCTCATATCGATCAACATTAATTCATGACTTAAAACTAGTCAATCTATGTACATCTCTCTTTTAACGAACACAATTTTTTGACCACGTCAGGTTACAAGATATGCAGCTTCACATCGCTGCCTTTTCTTTAATCCAAAACATTGTAACTACAGCTTTCAACAAGCTGTAGTTACGAGGCTTTTGAAGAAAAGCGACGGTATATTGTTTGTTAAAGGTGAAGAGGATGTTGATCGTGTAAAAGGACGCAGACATTTTGGCTGGCAATTTTCTTACAATTTGCCGGTTACAAGTCGGGCACTTGAACGGATCTGAAAATATAAACAGATGATTAATAAGAAAGAAGACAAATAAAAGTGACAAAAGGCAGAAAATGGATATTTCGAACTTAAACAAACCAGAAGCCCTGCCAAGAAAATCTGTATCTCTTTTAGGGTAATGGGGAGAAAATCGGAGACTTTAAATTGCTCAACTCTTTCCAAAATTCAAAAATACACATGCGATTCAATTTGAGAGCTTTTACTTATGTAGTAGCTGATCGAGATTTTGGTACAATATTGCACAAAATTTTAAGGCAAAGAAAAAATGCTGATCAAAAGCATTTTCTTCTTTTGTCATGACCAATGTTTACCAAGCCCTCTTGTCTGAGACTATAAAAAAAGGTCTTTCGAATTGGTTAATTGATAGATAGATGCATTTATCAGCGGATGTTAATATACCGGTACATGTATTGCCACTATCAATTAAAATAAAAATATATATTGACTTAATGAAGCGACTCATTTTAGTCATGGGTCTCCAACAATCTCCTACAGCGATACCGATATCTTCATTTTGTCTCACCGAGACACACTTTAGACAAATAAAGATACCTTTATTACATTTCGAAAAGCCAATACCCAATCTCTGCATTTGCTACAGATTGTCTATCGAAATTGGAATGTAATCGAAATCAAACAAATAAAAAAACGGGGCATGGAATTTTAGTCATTTATATTTGATTTTTTCCCTACCAAAATTTCTAAATAACGTTATATGCACAGGGGCCCAACACTGTTTTTGTGGTATTGTAATTATGCCGATTCTTAATATATATGTAGCCTATACATATACCATCCAAACACCGCGATGGTCTTTGTGGTTATGTATCTCAATGTATCACATTGTGCTTGAAAGCGATCGGTTATTTACCTGTCATTGTCTCTTTTTCTTTCTGTGTTGGATCTCCCTCCTGGTCTCGCATTTCATTGATAATTATATACAACTCTGTCCCAGACGGCTCTCGGGTAACCGTACTATCTGGAAAAAATACGCACATGTATAAAGCACGTTCTGTGTTGCTAATTTACTAATGTAGCTGTCCTCCAACTATGAAAGTTGTCCTCCAACTAAGAAAGTATATTTCACTTAGAAATAATGGCATTAAACAGAATTTACTAATTACACAATTCATTCAACCCAAAAACAAAGATGTGTTATCTCATCACAAGAGATTTCATTGGTTAGATTATAATACTAATATATGTATCGGGTTTTCCGGATCGTTGAAGATGACCTCTTATTGATGCCTGTCAGATCTTAATTTGCAATGACAATTGCAATTTACAATTGTACATTCATACGTTATTTCTGGTTTGTAGTTTTTGTGACATTTGCATTTTCCACATCCTAGCATGTTCCCTTTAAAGTGACATTTCACAATCATTTTTAGATAAATTTTACTTTTATTCTACTTGAAAGAGCATCTTTTCTAATGAAAATTCTGAAAATTTCAAGTCAAAGTATTGATCCGTTTACGAGAAATGTATATTTTTGTGCTAAAATTAACAAATTGTTGTGGACAACAGTTCAGATTTATATAGAATTTGTCATTTCTGTTTAAACTTTAAAGGCGTATTTTTCGCTTATAAATAACAACTTCACAAAACTGATAGCATTTCTATACAATAGAATAACCAATCTTTGCATCATGACATACTTTTAAAAAATGAAATAAAAGTGAAATGTCACTAGATTTAATCAAATTGTGGAAATGGCTAAGTCCGATTACGACCACAAAATCATGAGCCGTCGAAGATGGAGTCATTCCGGGATTCGTAGCTGTATCGCAGGCCTGTAAGAAGCAAATTTGTATTTGGGAGGGGGCTAAAGCCCCAGTGTCTGAATATTGGGAGGGGGTTACCCCCCCCCCCCCCTTCTCAACTCCCATCCCCTGTTCCTACAGGCCTGTATCGTAACTAGATCTTAAGTAAAGTTCTCAGTAGAATCGTAGGCAGTAGCTAGCACGATCGCAGGCGACTCTTGAATTTCTTACACAATAGGGAATTCGTGACAATCAAAGTTTCGAACTTTCAAAACCAATCAATCAGCATTACCACGAATCCGTTATGGGGAACATTTACACTGGGATCACGAACATAATAAACCGCCACGAAAGAAATACAAAGGAAAATGCTGACCATGTTCTTTTATTTAAACGAATCTTATATGGATTTGTGAAAAAAATCAGTACAGAATATAACTCAAAAAGTTCGGTAACATTTCTATGTAAAAGAACACGTATGGATGTTCATATACTCAGTTCCAAAAGAAAGTCAGTGTGCACTTTTGCGTTTTACCCTTACCTAAATTTTTACAAAGTTAATAGCAATTTAGGGAGTAAAAGAGATATCATACTTCAGATTAGACCTTAAAGAAAATTGGGATCAAAACAGATGTCGATAGAATTACTCATATTGCATACACAGAGTCAGATCATTTTGGTGTTGATTATGTTAAGATTTGCACTCCTTACAGCTTTTCCTGTGGATAGAGTTACAAGCGTATGTGTCGTTGTAGGGTTTGGCCATGGCCTTCCAAGCCATTTCCACGTTAAAGCTTGAACTTTCTTGTAGACGTTATGTGTACGTCAACGTTAGTAATCGCTACGTTAAGTAGTCTAGTGAATTGCCGTCGAACGGTGCAATGACGTTCTAAAGCGAATTTGTTTGCCTTTAAGATGCCATACAAATGACCAATTGCTATTAGAACATAAATACCGTACAAATTCAAATTTTCGAAAGGCTTTTGTTTTCACCAGGTTCGGTCTTGCTCACCAACGTTAATTGTAATTCGTTTCACGCTAATGCACTGTGTACAAATGTAATGAACATGTGATTTGATGCTACGATATGCCAAAAGGAGTGCAGCGAGTGTAATTTCTGATCGATAACTCATCCAGCACGTGAGGCATACGTAAAACACTAAAAATGCAAAATCGCAATCAAGCCAAAAATTCGTTCGTGCTATGTGATTTCTTCATCAATATATCATTTGTCAATAGTCTTGAGATGTGTCGTACAAAATTTCCTTGTGGTAGACGGTATACTTTTCGAGATATTCAAAATTTAAAAGTGCACACTTTCTTTTGGAACTGAGTATAGATCTATTTGTGGCGGTTCATGGAATTCATGATAGACTAGTGCATGAATGTATCGTTGGCGTAAGTGGAATCGTTCGTGACTATTTTCGAATCTGACGCACACGTTGAATGTTTGGGTGGATTCTTTTTTATCTGCATGTTATTTTATTGGAACAATTGTCTGTTTCCCGTTTTTCAGTGAATTGCAAGAGAGCCCACACGGAACGGTTCAACCATAACTGGGCATAGGCGTTTTTAAGACACCAATCTATATAATATGTGTCGAGTGCATATGGATAATTATCATACCTTGTTTGAACTTTTCATTCGCCTTTTTGACCTCTAGTTCGCTGCAGCCGTTTTCTAGACACGCCTGGTCTGCCTCGGGGTGAAGAAATTTTGTTCTCTGGAAGCAAATGTCATACTGAGAAAAAGTTTCATTCGTTGATATGCGCACAGCAATTGTTTCATGAGTAAGAAATTACCATGTAATTATATGCAATTTGATGAATATTTATGGAGCATTTTAGGCGCAGAGGGCATCGACCTCACAAATCAACCGATTTATGGAAAATTTTAATTTATTGCAGCAGTATATTGCAGGAACAAATAAGCCATTTAACCATATAGATCTATAGAAATCGTATCATATTAACACAAACAATATCAATTAGTCTAAAAAAACATGTAAACACATCGAAGTAAGACAAGAAGTCATACACGGGATCACAAAATAACTTCAGTAAACACATGTAATATCCTAAAAGGCATAATCATGCTAATGGGTATCCTAACTGTTATAGAAGATAACGTTTACCTTAGCAGCTGGCATTCCGCCAGAGTCCGTACTTTTCCCCCGCTTATAAATCACCTCCGATCCATGTGTGTCGGGATAACTAGTAGTACTAGCTTGTACTACAGACCCCGCACTATCAACCGGGGCTGTTATTTTGCCAGATTGTGGGGGATTCTCCAAAAGCTGTGCACCAGACGTTGGACATCCTGGTTGAGGAGGTTCTCTGTTACCAGTCTCGTCATCTGTTGCTGTAGAGGTGTCGCGTTTATCGCGTTTATATTGTGCTTCGTTAACAGCCTCAGCAGTTGAAGGATTGTCTTCTCTTATGTTGACGTCTCGTAGCTGCTTGATCAACTCGCATTCTGGGTATTCTTCAGCATGGATCTTCACCGGATCGTCACCTGCCTTCCAGTTTTTGTGACCACCGTCACAAGAGTAACATCTCGTCGTACAGTTCACGCCTACAGAAATGGAAAAAAACATGATTAAAGAAAAAATAATAATAAACAAGAGGGCCGTTGGCCCTAGGTCGCTCACCTGAGATGTTTTTTTTTAAACAAATCAGATCTTTTACAGGTAATGTAATAAATTAGATGCTTAGAATGCCCCTGATAAGCAGATTTTAACAATAAGTCCCCTTTTACCGTGACAAGGCTTCATATTGAAAAACAAAGAAAAGTACCTCTTAGCAATATCATAAGTAATGCAAATATGAAGTTTTGTCAAATTTGGCTCTGCTGTTATGGAGAAATTGCTTCTGAAAGATTTTGTGTAATTTCTCTTTTTATGTTGCCATGGCAACCAGATTTTTTTGTTTGTAGATTTCAATTCTTTAAGCAATTTTTTAAGGGGACTTCCTGAGGAATATTAATTTTCTACAAATTTAGGTTTAGGTTTAGGTTACCCAAATTAGCCTGTTAGTTTTGGAGGAGATGTCATTCAAAGATGCCATTGAGATTTGGTCGAATTTCTCATTTTCTGTTGCCATGGAAACCACAGCTTTTAACGGATTTCAATTATTTTAGTAAATTTTCAAAGGAACCTCCTTATGAATAATTCTGCCAAGTTTGGTTGAAATTGACCAAGTAGTTTAGAGGAAGATGTTGTTCAAAGAAATTATTAAGATTTGTCAAATTTCTCCTTTTCTGTTGCCATGGCAACCAGAGTTTTTAATGGATTCCAATTCTTTTAGCATTTTTTTAACAAAAACCTCCAAAGGAATTATTCTGCCAAGTTTGAGTGAAATTGGCCAAATAGTTTGGGAGGAGGTGTCGTTCAAAGATGTTATAGAGAATTAGTCAAATTTCTCCTTTTTTTGTTGCCATGGCAACCAGAGTTTTTTATGGATTTCAATTCTTTTAACAATTCTTAAAGGGGATCACCTAAGGAACATAACTGCCAAGTTTGGTTGAAATTGGCTATGTACTTTAGGAGGAGATGTCATTTAAAGAAATTGTTGACGGACGATGGACGACGGACGACGAACGGACGCCGGACAAAAGGTGATCACAATTTAGCTCACTTGAGCACTAATACACATGTAACAAAAAATGTTGTCTTTCATTGTTCAGTGTTTCTGCCGTTACATGGTATATACAAAATTAATGTAAAATTTGTTTGTCATAAGAACTTTACGTGCATATTGACCCGATATCTTCAAGAATTGTCCTTACATAACACAACATAACATAATTTACATGACATTTCATAAGTAGTAGTAGTACCATATATCCAGACCAGTCTGTACATTATTGCAATCTTGGTGATCCATGCAGCTCCCTAAAAATTGCGACTGGTATTTGCTGTAAATTTTAGGAAACATTATAGATCTTTATTGGACTGTGTATATTCATGGTAAGGTACATGTACTCCATTGACAGTGATTTAACTAAATACCATTCAAAAATGTCCATATGGAGTAAAATATACCAAAATCGTCCAAAAACAATGGTTAACAATGTTAAAAGAGTATACCTGTATAAATCTGTCCGAATTCAGCAAGTTTGTTTGCAAGCGATGGATCTGCCTTCCAAGTCTTGAAGGTGGACATTCGTTCTTGGATGTCCTCATACTTAAGGTGTTTTGGTGTTTCCCATTTGCATTCCGTCTGTCTGGCAGAGTGTAGCAATTGCTCTTTCACAACTACATCTTTTTTCCCTTCGCCTCCTTCAGCCATTTTTATGAACCTCGGTCTGGTAGATAAATTACAGTCTAAAGTTATGTCAAAGTCACGAGGACGATTTCATCCAGCTAACCGTGATGTAATTTCGGACAAACAAAATAGTACTTCGTGGATGTTGTTATAAAATCTCGTAACTACGGCTTGATTCAAGCCGTAGTTACGAAATTTTAGAACAACATTGACGGTTTATCAATATATAACGTGAAACCCAGTATATTTTTAGCACAAAATTATTTGCAATTACCTCGAGATGGAGATATCCGTATTTCGACTTTAACGACTTACAAGAATTAAAGTGTGACTATGTTCTTGGTTTGGTAAGCAAGCACAAAATGCATGGTGGAAAAGGAGAGAGGAATCGTATCCTTTCTCTTCTAGTTAGATCTAAGATGAAATTTATTTTCCGAAAAATTTTGTTATCGAACTTTTGATTCCCATTTATAATTTGACTGTCCCAAAATTTCAACTACGGGCAAGTAGTAGGTCTTAAAGGGACATAAAATTCCAACTTTATTTTTCAAAAGTATGTCTTGATGGAAGGATTGGTATATATGCTGTCAGTTTTTTTAAGTTGTTGTTTATAAGCGAAACATACGCCTTTAACCCTCTCCCAAACAATGCAAATTTTGACTTTATCAATTAGAAAACATGCAGACAAAATGGGTGTTGATAAAGATCTATATAATTTGTGTAGATTATAGCACAGAAAGTATTGAGGGAAAAGGAGAAAATGTTGTTATTAGCTTTTCCTTCTATTGCCTCAATGTTTTCCAAAGCCGTTTCTGTTAGGGACGTCAAAACTCGGTCTTGTTTGGGAAAGGGTTAAGTTGGACAGAAATGACAAATGCCAGTCTGAACTGCTGTCCACATCAATTCGTTTAATTCTAGCACGAAAATATATATTTCTCGTAAACAGAGCAATATTTTGGCTAGAAATTTTTCGAATTTTCATAAAAAATGATTATATTCTTTCAAATAAAAAAAGTAAAATTTATGAAAAAGTATCTGTGAAATGTCACTTTTATTCGAGTTAACCCATTCCCACAATTTGATGCTTTTTTGATTACTTAAAAGTTAAATGCTCAAACATTGTGGAAAATGAAATAATTGCCGGTGAGAAGCAAATTCTTTATTTCCGACAATACATTTTTTAATCCAGAAACACCAACAAATGTGAAGTTCCTTTCATGTGAAATTGTCGTCTGAAACATCTTTGAATTTGTAGCTGTCTAAATTTTGTCCGTTTGGTAATGGTTTAACCGACGTCGACATTTCGAGTGTTTACCATTACTTCCCAAACAAATCATGGTTTTGACGTCCCTGTCGAAGAGATACCGGACAATTAATGTACCCTTTCCGAATGAAAAGCTAGTTTTAACGTCCCTAGAAGAAGTGCTGAACGGGAAAACATTTAGTGGAAAAATGCGTTGCTGATAAATCACCCATGTATCCTTTCCCTCAATATTGGTAGACTATGCTCACGTATAATTAACGCTGAATTCATATTTATTCAAACCATCTTTAACGTATGCAACAACTTTCAAAAAGGACAGTTTTGCTTTTTGGGAAATGGTTAAACAAAAGAAATCAACGGTGGCATAAAAGGAACAATTGCCCCATTGTTTCTATTTTCAACTTGGTTTTGCGTGGCACAGTGTTCCCGGTGCTCTAGGCTATAACCATACCACGCTGTAGGCTAACACAAGTGGTAGCGCGTTGGGCTCATAATCATGAGGTCTAGGCCACGGCGAATATTCTTCTCGAATTTTGTTAATCGTAAAGCTAAGTGGGATGAATAAAGGATTTGTAGTAGCCCTGGTAAGAGAAATGCCAGGAAGCATTGATTATGTGCTCCAGCTATATAGTAGCTGCAAAATCGTAGCCACAAACAGGTTGTGAGTTTTCTAAGCAACTAATCTCCGCGCACCATAGTGTGACTGATAGGCTTGTACTATTTGAAATGACACATTTGAAATATTGCAAAATACAAATACCATGTTGTCAACTTATTGCAAGTTTACCATATTACAAATTGTCGTCAAGGAGCATTGTCATTACAATATCATATTACTCGCCTTTATGAAAGAGTATCGTTTTGACTTTGTTCCAACTATTACTTATACATACGGAAAGTTATTTAAAATTGATCCAAAATGATTGCTCAATATTCTCAACCCAATCCCCATGATCCCACATAATGAAAAATGCTCCGGATGTTATAGTTATTGACCAAAGGGGGACTTAAGGTTTGCATTCTGTTCGTCCCTCGGTCCGTCCTTCCCTCCCTCCGCCCGTCCGTCCGTCTCTCTGTCAATTGGTTTTCAGACCTTTTTCTACTATTTTCCCCTCATTAACATTTGTGACCCGTCATGCTGAAAGGTACATTCTGCCAAGGTCGAAATATATCGACCCTAATCAGTCTGTGCAATTCACATACATGTATCTATCTTCCTTTATATATATAAATGTTCGTTTTCTAAATGCAACATATCTCGTTTATGTCTGCTCTGGCCCCGGTTTCTCGAAAAAACTTAACCCTTTCCCAAACGACACAATTTTAGGGTGATCCACTTCAAAAACTGCCACAAATGACAAAAATTGATGTTATTAAAGATATGATTTGTGTAAAATATGGCATAGAAAATATTGAGACAAAAGGAGAAACTGTTGGTTATCAGCAGTTTCTTCTTTTGTTTCAATGTTTTCTCAAGCTTTTTCTATCAGAGGCGTCAAAATCATGTCTTGTTTGGGAAAGGGTTAAGTACGTTCTCATGCTCAAATCTGAGCACCGTGCACGAAATCCACACGAACTTCAACCGAATACCCTTCAACGTTGGAGAGTATTCCTTCGAAGTTGAGCATGTTCTCATGAGTACATACTGAAGTTTTTTTTCGAGAAACCAGAGCCTGTTTCTCAAAATTCGGTTTTATCGACTTGCTAGAAGGTCCCATTTGATGGGTCATATTTTGATATTGATGTTTCTTGACAAGAATAGTTCTTGGAAACGGATATCGGTCCCCTTTGATTCTTTCGAGAAACTGTGAAGAATATGGGTGTTTGGAGCAGCAGACGATCAAGATTGGATACGGCTGTGGCTGTTGTTGTTGTTTCTTTTTTTTCTTTTTTTCTTTTTTTTCTATTTTCCTTTTTTTGCAAGAAAGTGCGTCACAAGTCCTCAATGTCGATCCATGGACATAGCTCAACTCTCACAATTGTCTCCCACCATTGGGTGGATAATCGTATTATTTTGTGTTCTGCAACTCCTTTCACAGTGGGCTGGTCCAAACTGAAAGTGTAGCTATATTGTGATGGATTAAAGTAGTCTGGTGTTAAGTGAAAAGCCATGATATACCTTGAATATACATGTATCTTGCAAACTTTTAGACAGATCCAGATTCAGATATGATACAGGTGGAGACAACAATATCAAGTAAATTTTGTTTTTTTATGTCTTACTGGAGAGACAGTATTGTGGAAAATGAAGGAATTGCAATTGTAATTGCTTGTCAAAAGCAATTTCTCCATTTCTTTACAATGTTTTACAAATTCTATGTCGTATGGGGCGTCATTATGTAGGGAATTGGTTTAAGGGGCCTTAATTAAATCCAATTCAATAAATCAATTTTGCATTCAGGATGTCTGGAGTACTTTTTTTCAAATTTCTCCAAGGATGGTAGATTTAGCGAAAAATATTGGTGTTTGGGCTAGCCTATAAGTCCCTCTGTGGCCTTTTGTTAGGCAAATGAATGAATGAGCCCACCATCGGCGAAAAAAAAAACAGTCCCCATCTTAATTTGCTTCCTACGGGCCTGTATTGAATGTTGCTATATCACATCATTTATATATCATCGTTGTAAATGCAAAACCTCGTATCTCGTTTTTGGAAAATTTTAAAAGGGAGGGAAAAGGTGTAATAACTTTTCCCAAACTGAAATGTTTTAAGGTCGGTTCACATTGACGAATTTTCTTACGATTCCTTACTAATTGGACATTCGTAATCACATTGCCGAAAGGTACACGTATTGTTACGAATTTAGCGAATTTAACGGATGGTTTACGTATTTCTACGACTAGTTTACGGGCTGGTTACGGATTATGTACGAATCAATAGGAGTATTACCGACTTAGTAACGAATGTTTAAGAGTCCTTTGTTATTATTTTGTTGTTGTTGTTGTTGTTGTTGTTGTTGTTGTTGTAAGAAAGACAACCTCGTTATTGAAAATCTGACATTCGACAAGACAACATGTCTTACGGACGAAATAAGCTTAGGTTGTACCAACAATTTCTTCAAAACAATGAACCCTTTCCCAAACAAAATCTAGTTTTGACGTCCCATGGTTTTGGAAAATATTGTGAGAAAAGAATGAATTTCTGAATAATCAGCAGTGCAATTCTTTCTGTTCACTCAGCATTTTCTATTCAATAACATAGGCCTACAAAGTTTCCACTTCTTACATCAATTAATTGTGTCGTCTGTAACTCCTTTCAAATCGAAACAATAAAAAATCTTGCCGTTTGGGAAAGAAACCCTAGGTGTTTCTACTGTATTAAGTCTCATACATAGTGTGGGGTCATTTATAACCCCAGAAATATATTTATGCTTGCTATATTCAAAGTTGTTCTCCGATGCGCGTTTAGGCTACTTTTTTACTATTTGTATCTAATATTCGTCGATAATAAGTCGAATTGTCTTGAACATTGAACAACGTTTGAAGGACTTATCGTCAATTTTGAGCTGGGATAAAAAAAAAATGACCCCAGTGCATATAAACGTATTGAAAAAATGAGCTCTTAGTCCTCATTTTTTGCAAATTCAATTAGAAATCATTTGACGTTTAGCAAAACATTAAATAGTATTTCCTCTATCATTAATTTTATTTGTCGACAATTTTGACATACTCAATCAAATCAAATCAAATATTATTTATTGTTCACATCATGTACAAAATGATAATACGAAGTATTCACACATAAACAAAACATATAACAAACGATGACGTTCATATCTGTTATAATCTAGGATGTCTATCATCATAAGACTCTGCATATACACAAAGTCTTACCAGGACTCACACTGCCCTTGTTTTAGCTTCTCTATCAAACATAACCCTTATCAGGCCTTTTGCGGAGCCTGGTCTGTTTTAGTACCATTCTCGGAATCTCATACCGTAAGTGCGTTTTTTTAAACATCCCGGCTCGTTTATATTCGTAAAGTTATCGTAAATATTCGTGAATCACACACGAATGATTTGCGAGTGATTTGCGATAAACTAAGAGTCATTTACGAATGAATAACGGGACATTCAATCCGTGGACATTCGTGAGAAAAGATTGGACATACCAAAAAACTTCCCCGTATGAACACGAATCATTGCGAAAGTCGCCGATATATTGCGAGTTATTTACGAATGTTTAAAGGGTAACCTTAAAAAATTTACGATTTCGCAGTTCATCCTTATAAATCGCTCAGAAATGGTTTATAAAACATTACAAGCAAAGTCATTACGTTAAGGAAAGCATTAACCCATTGCAAACCAGCAGCCAAATTATCGATTTTTATCAATACACAAAATTTGCCGCATCAATTACTTCCCTTGGATTCTGTCTCCTTGGATACGAAATAGTCGAACCTGTCTACTTTGACAACTGCGTCATTTATCGATAATCGAGTGATCTGATATAGATGTTTATGGGAATATCGCTTCAAAATCCTGTTGTGTGTAGCTTACGATTGCAATATTAACTTAGTAACCCATAAACCTTTATACATGTAGTATATATTTGCTTTTCCGAGGAAATCAATTTGAAAACGAAAGTGGATTCTGAGATTGAACCAGGACCGTATAACTTCTACTTAATTTGCACCGTCAGGTCGTTCAAAGATTATGCAAATTTTGATGACAAACAAATTATTATCCAAACGCCGTGCTAAAACATAATTATCAAAATTGCGTGTTCATGAATGCTGCTCCTAAAATGCGATATTCTCTGCCGTTCGAAACAGGCATTGTTTCAATTCACAGGCTTTCATCTTACCCATTACCAAGGCAAACGCTAAGAGTTTAGACTGGTCTAAATTCAAAGATGTAGCAGACGAAAATAGCAAGTAAATGGAAATTACTTTTTGTCTCTTTGGGTAGAAAACATTGTATGAAAGGAAGAAATTGCCTGTCTAAATCAATTTCTTCTTTTACCACGATGTTTGCCGAAGCCATTATTTAGTGAGGAATGAAGTGGAAGAGAAATACTATGTGTGTTGGTTTTCCCCTAAATTTTTCATTTAACAAAACCTGATGTTGACACTCAAAACAGAAAAGGCTTGGTAAAAACATTGAGACAAAAGATGAATATGCTGATAATCGACGTGATTACCTTTTGTCTCAATATTTTCCGCGACATTAGCGAATCCCTCTTATATCAGCATCCCTTTGTTATCTGCAGCGGCTGTCAAAATTGAACTCTAATTTTGAGCTATTTGGGGAAAAGTTGAAAGCGCATAAAGATCGTTTTGGGCATTTATCGAACAGTTTTGATATAATGTAATATTGTATCAAGGCGAGTAGCAGGCGATTGAATTAAGATTGTTTGGGCAATTTTTTAATTATCATGAGATATCAAAGTATTGCTAAAAGGAGAAAATGGTGACCTCAGCATTTAATCCTTTTCTGTCTTTACTTTATTACATAATGAGCTGATTAATTACACAAACGGGTGTAAGATTCAGGTCAATAAACACGCGGGTGTCACAGATGTCATATAACACATGTATATTCGCTCCCTTTACTCAGTACAGCAATTATTGGAAGCAGTTTTCAAAATTCTATTGCTCTTATCTAAAAGATATGATCCGGTGAAAACCAGGGAAAAAAACGACCATGGTTTTCCCTTTTTAATTCAACAATCCGAATCTCCTCGATATATTGCAAATAAATTCTCTCTTTATCAATATCAAATTGATCTTCTGTAGCTTCGGAATTGAAAACCTCTAAAACATGGTAGTTTTGGAAAGGATTAATTCATATCCAAACGGCGAAAATACTCTGGTCTCGTCTGAAATCAAAGGTGTTGCAGACAACAATTTCAAGAGAATTATTGTTATTATTATTTTATTTTGTGTGTGTTGGAGGTAGAAAACATTGTGGGAAATGCAAGACAAGCAATTTCTTCATTTCTCACGATGTATTCCACAACCTTTTTTTGAAGGGGCTGGGGTCATTGTGAGGGAATGGGTTAAGCAATATCGTTGAAAGATTAATTGTCTATTCAAATGAAAACGTCACCGAAAATCAAATACTAATTTTTAAGAAGTCATCAAAATTTTTTTTGACCGGTTGACTAATCTGTTTTTCACACTAAGTAACGAACAATGGAATTTATTTCCTTGATTATGGAATAATAATTGATAATGTCTAATTGACTGATGTAAAATTGGTCAATGTCATACGATCACCTGGATTTTCGCCGACATCGTGTCATCTTATTAACCCATCACTGGACAGCGAAGGTTGAAAGAAATAAAAAAAAAATGTCTGTCCCACAATGACATGCGTCATTTATCGACAATCAAGTGATCGGATATCATGGTTTTTGCTCTAGTACGATCACTTCATTACTAGATAGTAATTGAAAACGGCGTTAACCCCCAATAAACCAAACTTATATCGCTGAAATTCAGTGCCATTTTCTACTTCGAAAATTACGTCACTAGTCACGTGACCGATCAAGTGCCCCGGTCATATGAATATAATATATTACCAAAGGGAAGTAATTTACAAGGGAGAGGAAGTAATTTACAAGGGAGATAATTTTTCGCACAAATTTTAATACGGAAAAATAAAATCTTGAATAATTTCTTTTTTCATTCATAATTTGAAAAATGTTTTTACTAAAATTATTCATTGGATGATGTTGTTTTGTAAAAAAGAAAAATCAGACGCCTATAATATTACCCTTTAATTACTGTTTACGAATATTTACGTATGCCTTTCCGAATGGACCACTGAAAACGAAATATATGAGTATGCACGATTTTTTTTACAATGCCATTTAAATTTTTTGTTGTAAACAATAAGATATTATTTCTATATCATCATTCAGTAGCTGATATTGAGAAAAAAGGCATTTCATTCTTACGAGTTATTTACGGATGCTAACGTATTGTTTAAGAATGTTCACGAATGGCCTACGAATGTCCAATTCGTAAGGATTCGTAAGGAAAATTCGTCAATGTGAACCCACCTTTACTTGAAATTTGGACATATTGTTTATAAATAATGTATCATTGATACTGATTAGTAAAAATATCTGAAAACCTGCGATAATTGTCTAAACTGAACACACAAATTTGTACTTTGAAAATCGCAAGAATCGACATACGAGGTTTTGCATTTACACCGACGATATCTTTTAATCAGTAAATAAAAAATTAACAAATATCGAGTCTACAAATTTTAATTTGAAATTCTATGAATTCTATTCTTACTTTTTCAATGTCTGGTTTAGATCCATAGAGTCTATGCAAGGAGCAAAGCCTCTTGGTTAAAGTAACATCATTATATACTAGGACAAAAAAGATACGCAACCCCGATTTTTCATAATATTTTCGACAAAGTATATTTTAATGGCTATTGGGTACATTTTAACATACCTGCATCCCTACACATAAACACAGTGTCGTTTTCTTGAGATGTCGTAAATTGATCACGAGATACATAGTAAATGGTTAAAAACTAATTATCCCCTGTCGTGTTTTCTAAATGACTATTATCAAAACAAATTTTCATCAAACACAAGCTTGAACATAGACAAAGAAGATGCGAAAGAATTCACACACTTCTCGCTAACCTACGCATAGCACGGCTACGCCACAACCAGCACCAAGCTGCAGTACGGATGCTGTTAGGTGGAAAATGTCAAAATTTTGTCGTATGATATTGATGGGGCAACAACTCGACACATTTTCGACTTTATACGTTGTTGGCTCTAAATGGGACCACAATTGATCGAGCACGAAGCGGACATGCAAGAGATATGACGCCAAGGCAGGACCGTATAACAACGTTAACCCCACCTACGGGATGGGTTTAAGACCGCAACGGAGACCTCTAATAAATCGAATGGGCTTCACAACATTCGAATATCGGACCAAACTGATCGAAACAAATTGTGTTTTTACACCTACATACATTTTTTTGTCAAATTGTGTTGACGCCCGGTGTATACTGTGCGTTTTCTTATTAATGGAATTTACTACAAATGAGATTTTGTGTGCTTTACAAGGTGAAAAATTATTGCTTTAAATGTACTATATTTTGTTTAAATCTGATTTGACGTCTTTGCGTAAAAAGATATTGAAATGGAAATTGCGTTTCTTTTTTGTTTTAGTATAGTACATGTACGACTGTACAATATAGAGAGGGAGTGTGTAGCACAAACAACGAAAATAAATCATCATCGAATGAAGATACAGAT
The DNA here is from genome assembly GCA_963680895.1 of Fragum sueziense. NCBI lineage: Eukaryota > Metazoa > Mollusca > Bivalvia > Cardiida > Cardiidae > Fragum > Fragum sueziense. Next base: position 26,513,484 of record OY804604.1, read on the forward strand.
CGCGCCAAGTAGGACAGAAGTAGAAATGTTTTAGGCGGGCGATGAACAAAATGGGCGCCATGAAATCATAATGAAACCCTTCTTGCGCGGTAGGCAGGTTATGTGTTTACGAAAATCAGAAGAATCTTTTGCCATACTAAATTTGATTAGATAGATCTAGTCAATGATGAAACTGTAATACCTTAGCCTATTTCCAGATTTTTTAAAACTAAAAAGATAAGTCCGTTTTTAGTTTCTTTTTCGAAGAGGAAGTAAATTTTAATCACGAGGACACGTACATGTACGAGGGTTGTCCAGAAATTTCGTAGACTCGTCATGTTGTTTTGTTTGATTACTTGTATTATAGAAAAATATTGTATTGTACAGCTTGAATCGTTTTGCCTTTGCTGGTAATGTTAAGGCAATATAAAATTTTATGACATCTGGATTGTTTTCGTTGACAGTCTGATGTTCCGTCTATAAAATGTCCGAAAATGTATTAATATAGGGTTAATTCTTGGTTTTGAGGTTGGTAACTTTCGAAGAGACCAAAGAAATGCGTTAACACCCGAGTGCGAAGAAGGAGGTGCGTTTTAGTATCTTGAGGGCCTCTGCGAATGTTTTATAATAATAATAATAACTTTATTTAGAGAAGGTAGCATATTAAGACATATATAATTCAATAATATTGAATTTATCGTATTTACAATATGGCCTTCTAACGATAACACTCATACTAACACAAGTAAACGAACACACTTCCGCCTTATTCTCACCTTATCTCCCTTCTATGTTACTCACACACACATACACACACACACACACACACACACACACACACACACACACACACACACACACACACACACACACACACACACACACACACACACACACACACACACACACACACACACACACACACACACACACACACACACACACACACACACACACACACACACACACACACACACACACACACACACACACACACACACACAAACATTCATAAACTATAACGTTCAATCAAATCAAAATTGATTAAGTTAATATTAATTTTATTGATTAGCTATCTATTAACCCTTTCCCGAGAGACAAAATTTTGGGGTGTTTAATTTGAATGTTTAAGCAAATGTCAAAATGGATTTTACTTCAAGAAAATAAATGTGAATAATTTAGGTCAGGAAACATTGAGGATAGAGGAGAAAAAACTGATTTTCAGCATTTTCTCCTTTAGACACAATGCTTTCCCATGTCATTTCTAATTGGGTATGTCAAAGCCAGATCTTTCTGGGAAAGGGTTAACTTTATTTATTATCAGTCAAGAATTTCTTTACTCTGACAGATACTCATCTTCACATTATTGTTTATACGTTAGATAATAATTTCTTATTTTTTGCTTGAAATTAGCAAGTTTTGCCTCCGATCTTAAGCTTACAGGAAGGTCGTTCCACGCTTTTATAATTTAGACTATTTTGATAAATATTTGTCCCTTAATAGCGTCGATTCACGTATTTTCGATCGTTAAAACGCATACACTTTACCTGTTTTTGACTATTGCTGTGCCATATGGGGTAAAACTGACAAGCGCTATACAAATAAAATATATTCTCGTCAGAAAAGACTAGCAAAATTAATCCTTTGTAAGCCAATGAAGTCATCTTCAGAAGAATTGTTCAAAGAACTTTCTTGGTTGACATTCTCAAATCGATGTAATTATCACATTGCAGTTCTAGTTTATAAAACGCTAAACTTCTTCTTCTTCTTCTTCTTCTTCTTCTTTTGTATTACATTATATGATCTTCAATATTTGGAGGAAATAAAGATAAAGAAGAAGAAGAAGAAGTTACCCTTTCGTAAAAGGCAAACATTTGGAATGTTCCAATCTGAAAACTATTGCAGGCAACAATGTAGAAAGTGATACCGAAAGGCTCCTGGGGATAGGGGGCTTAGCCCCCTCCCCCCCCCCACACACACACACAAAAGAAAAGTAAATCCAACTATAGTAAGGACCTCTATGGATAAGGCTAGAAATCTCCCTAAAAGGCTCAGCACGATATGGATCAATTTTCAAAACTTAAAATTGAGAAATAAGATAAAGCTTTATGGTTAGGTAGATAAATAAATGAAACGAATACCGATTTAAAGGGTTATTTAGGTGCAGATTTTTGTACCTACCTAAATATACTGACTGACTTTAAAAACGCATAACTAAAGTTCATCCGGCAATAATATGCAAAATACATGACCAACTTTGTAGTATTATATATTAAACAACAGCTTGGCATCTTCCCAACATTTCCTGAAAATTTTAGACATAAACAGACATCGATTTAATGACTGAGATATAGCCATCTAAAGAGAGGTGGTGTGAGGAATTTGACAATTTTCTCTATTTGATAACACGTAATTCCGCTCTGAGTATGAAAAACGTTCCACAATCGTGACCTCGTTGATCCTTGAGTTGAAACAAAATCTGTATTCTTTTGGGCTTGAATTATCTACCATATATTGCTGGAGATTATTCAAAAGTTTTGGTGTCCGTTTTTATCATACTTAGGCCCAACCTGTACGAAAAATTACGCCCGTAAAACAGGCGTAAATGAGACGGAATTATGAGACGGAATCCGCCTTATTTTCCGCTAGTAAGCTTGTTTAAAGAAATATAAGAATGAGACGGAAACCAAGCGTAAACCAAGCGTAATTTAGAGGCGTAAAATGTTAATTAACCGGAATTTTTAGAGACGGAATATGCAAATGAAGCGGATTTTTTTACAGGCGTAATTGCTAGGAGGCGGATTCCGCTTGGAATTTTTAAGAAATTCCGGGCGGAATCCGCCTCATAATCCCGCCTCCTAGATGTTTACTACATAATATGTGGGTGGGGAATGGTAAAAATGAACATTTGAATTTGTTTAATTTAGTCAAAAGAACACTCACCAATGTTGCCTCACTTGGTCTTACCATTTAGTGAGCCCCTTAATGTACTGGATTCATCAATATCAATGTTTGATTACATACCTCAACCATTAACTTTGAAAAAAGTCAGAGAAGCAAAATTCCCTCCAATTTTCTAAACAGGAAGTAGGAAATGGTCATAGACTGGGAGAAAATAGACTGGGAGGCCTTATTTTCACAAAGTTAATTCTATATCTTATGAACTATATATCTCAGGCACTATTTTAGATACAGCCATAATATTTCACACGTGGATACTTCCTGCCAGTACCTTTCATTTGGGACCATGACCTTTGACCTAGTGACCTTGACCTTGGAGTTTGACCTACTTTTAAAAAACTTTAACCTGGCCTATATCTCATGCACTATTATTGATAGAGCCTTGGTTTTTCACACATGGATACCTCCTGCCAAGACCTTTCATTTGGAATCATGACCTTAGACCTTGTGACCTTGACCTTGAAGTTTGACCTACTTTTAAGTTTTTTTTAAAACCTGGCCGATATATCATGCCCTTTTACACATACAGCCTTGATATTTCTCACATAGACACCTCCTACCAACACCTTTCACATTTGACCATGACCTTGTGACCTTGACCTTGGCATTTGACCTACTTTTTTAAAATTTTAACCCAGCCTCTATCTCATGTCCTTTTGCACATACATTCTTGTTATTGCACACATGGACACGTCCCACCAAGACTGTTCACATTTGACCATGACCTTGGACCTTGTGACCTTGACCTTTGACCTACTTTGTAAAAACTTTAACCTGGCCTCTATCTCATGTCCTTTTACATGTACAGCCTTGATATATCACACATGGACATCTCCTACCAAGACCTTTTGCATTTTACCTTGACCTTGGCGTTTGACCTACTTTAAAGATCTTTAAAATGGCCTATATTTCATGTGCTTTTACACATACAGACTTGATATTTCACACATGGACACCTCCTACCAAGACTTTTCACATTTGATCATGACCTTGGACCTTGTGACCTTGACCTCAACTTTGACCTACATTAAAGGTAGGCCCTTGAGGGGGCATATATTTTCACAAACATTTCTTGTTTAGATAGAGCCTTGATAATTCACACAAAGATACTACCTTACATTAACTTTCATTCAGGAATTAAGACCTTGTTACCTTGACCTTGAAGTTTGACCTACTGTTTAACCTGGCCTACATCTCAAACACTGAGATATAGAGCTTTGATATTTCACATATGGATAGAACTTGTTAAGACCTTTCATTTGGGATCATGACCTTTGGCATTAGGACCTTTACCATAAGGTATACTTTAACTTGGCCTATACTTCAATCACTATTACAGATGGAGTCTTGATAGTTTACTCTTGCACACCTCCTACCAACAGAGCTCCAGATGATTTTTTGAAGCAAGGGGTATTTACCCCTCAGAATTTTTTCCAATGCGTATTTCCAGATAATTTTTGAGGCAGGGCGTATTTACCTTCTTGTTCGGGAAAGGACTGAAATAAACAGGAACACCCGACCGGAACGACCCACTTTCATTTTCGGGTTCGAGGACATCTAACCGCGGTATGTTTCTGACCATCGAGCTTTTTTTTTCTGAGCAAGATTACCATCGTGTACTATCTTTGCCTGTAGGGCCACTTCAGAGAGAATATCGGCAAAAATTGCCTAAAGTTACGATCTGCTCAGCAGTGGATTTACTCGTTTGCCGATTTGAAAAGAAAACAAACACCTTCGAGTTGTCATTGCTTTCATGGAAATAACCGATTGATTTAAATTCAAACAAATGCAACACTCGGCATCATTTGGTAGATCTACGGAATAGCCGATTGTCGCTCGGCTGGTCACAGTGGTGACGTAATTGGTATTCCCCAATTATTCAAGGCTGTGATTGGCTGATTAAAGTCGTAACAGATATCGGATAGCTGACTGCCGTAACCTATTTTTTACAGACAAAAAGTTTGTGTTAATTGTTGGAATTTCCTAGTGTATGTTTTTTCTCGACATTTTCCGATCTTGATACGCTAACTGGCAATTATCAAATGCGTTTTCATTATTTTGAATGCGTATTTGTACGCATTTTTATAAAAGTTAATGCGTATTCAGACCAAATCAATGCGTATTTTACGCAAATACGCATCCTATCTGGATATCTGGAACTTTCCACCGCCGAATGTTTACGACCGCGCCCAAATAAGATTCGGATACGTAACGACAACGCTCGAAAAAATCCAATGTTTTATGAATATCAAAATGGCCATGTTACGGGTTTTTACCTAAATGTAGCTCTAGGTGCACGAAACAAGAATTTGTAGCCTACCGTGGTGAAAATAAAACTATTTTGTTTTATACCCGGAATATTAATTAAAACCCCAAAAGGACTTCTATGGATAAGGCGAGAAATCTCCCTAAAAGGCTCAAATTGAAAAGCCAATTTTCAAAACATGCAAACTGATGATTATTTCGAGCTGTAGGCCTATTGTTACAATGCGGAGAATCACGTGATTGACAATGGTATTGAACACGAAAAAATGGCGACGAAATGACCGCTTCGGCGTGAAAATTCAGACTTTAGAAAGGTGTGTCTTCAATCTACGTAGTTTCTCAGACAAACCACCTATCCTAAAGTACCCGCTATTGTCTAAGGTTTTCACAGATACCCAACTTTCCGCTATCCGTTCGCTGTATTTGGAGAACACTTAAAGAATATTTCCGAAATTACGAAAATTTTGGATGTGTGTTAAGCACGCCGCATCATATTTACAGCTTTATTTCTTACCAAAAGAACTTTCTGTTCACAAGGTATATTTCTAGACCCCTTTGTGTTGATGACATTTCGTTCTAGTTCATATACAAGGTCTGTGTTGTCTTTGTTAAGCTTATTCAAGAAGAAGATGTTAAACACACAAACAGTGCTGTAATGTTTGGCACGCCAAATTCTTGTGATTGTGATGTTAAACACACAGACAGTGGCTCGTGTACTAGGGAAGCCACAGATATTGAACTAATTGGTTGTTTATTCATGACTAAACCTAATAGAAATCCAGCGTCAACTTACAGAAACATATGACATACATCGTAAGGGGGAATATTTTATGAACATGGAAAAAACGAAATCGGTCATAATTGCTCTTACTAATTCAATCTCTTGTTATATATAATTTTCCATGACAAATACGTGCAAACACGTGAATCTTAACTGAAATATGATGTCTTGTTGCCTAGTGTATGGTTAAAATCGCTTTCAGAATTTTGAAAGTGTTAATTTAATTGATCAGAAAAAAATGTTGTAGGAGATGACCCTTTATTTGTCCCTGTCAGATGTTGATGTCGTGTCCAATCCGGGTTTTAAGTGGATTGTTCATAACCTATATATCATATTTCGATAAAACGGTTACTTTTTAACTTATTTCAACACATTTGTACTTTTACAATTTGTTGCTTTTTTCAGATGACTCGAAAGAAGGCTCGGTTTTCATTACATAAGCCAAAAGTTAGACGAAATACACAGTCTGGAATAAAGAAGAAGCATGCAACTTCTTCAAAATCGGAAACTCAGATAAAAAGTCCTTACAAATAACCATAGTACCGAGCTTCACCTAGTAAATCACGGTTGAAGAAACACTTAAAAGGGTCCAGGCAACAACGCAGTTATTATGCAATTCAGAAGCAGGTGAAAACAATTCGAATAATCCCAATCATTTTAATTTACAATATTCTAAAGTCAACATTATAATTTCAGGTGCAGGAAACATGATGCGGAAATGAAATACAAATGCAATATTTGTGAAAAGTCGTTCCCCCTGGCCTGTGACCTGCGATCACACCAGAGGGATCACAGAGGGGATTTAAATATGGCATGCCACATGACTGTGTTCTTTTGCGACACAGTACAGACACATCATGAAAGATCGCCTTTATTTCCACAAAGGAAGAAGAGAGTGTGTGTGTGATTGTGGTAAAACTCTCATTGACAGGCCCAACCTCCATCGTCACAAGAATAATTGCAATATATCTACTAGTAAATGAGATTGAATGACTTTTTTCAAAAGGATTGACTGCAACAATTGATCAAAAGTAGATTTACGTTTAATTCTATGGATTGGTAGGGTTCCAGCATTACATACAAGTACTATCTTTGGTTTGCTTGTGTAAAAATCTGATAAGGGCTTATTTTTGGAATTGTTCACTAGATACATGTATAACAATATATACAAAAATAAAGGTGGTAGAGATAGTTTCGTAAATTAAGTACTTCAAAAATAAGCAAAATCTGAGATAGACAGAAGAACGAATACAGAAGTTAAAAAAAACCCTGATACATATGATAAACGGCTCCAAAATATCCTGTCCTTGGTCCATTAACAGTACATGCAAAAATTTATTTTGATATGATCAATACAGAAAAAGTTATTTACCTTCAAAGTAAAAAACGCTTCTCATTTGATTTTATCCCACCCCCTTTGTCAACCATTATCTGAAAAAAAAATAAGCCCTAATTAGGTTTTTACACATACAATGTAAGATATCATGTAACAAACCGAAAACTAGGCAACAAGGACACCACATTTTAGTTCAGAATCATTGAATTTGCACGTATTTGTCATGGAAAATTATATATAACAAGAGATTGGACTAGTAAGAGCAGTTATGACCGATTTCGTTTTTCCAACTTAATAAAATATTACCCCTTGCGATGTTTGTCATATGTTACAGTAAGTTAACACCGTATTTCTATCAGATTTGGTCATGGATAAACAGCCAGTTTGTCCAATGTCTGTGGCTTTCCTAGTACACAAGCAACTGTCTGCGTGTTTAACATCACAATCACAAGAATTCGGCGTGCCAAACATTACAGCACTGTTCGTGTGTTTAACATCTTTTTCGTAAATACGCTTAATAAAGACAACACAGATGTTGTAAATGGACTAGAATGGAATGTCATCGATAAAAACGGGTCTGGAAATATACTTTGTGAACAAAAAGTTCTTTGGGTAAGAAATAAAGCTGTAAATATGATGAGGCGTGCTTAACACACATCCAAAATTTTCGCAATTTCGGAAATATTCTTTAAGTGTTCTCCAAATACAGCAAACGGATAGTGGAAAGCTGGGTATCTGTGAAAACCTTAGACAATAGCGGGTACTTTAGGATATGTGGCTTGTCTGAGTAACTATGTAGATTGAAGACATACCTTTCTAAAGTCTGAATTTTCACGCCGAAGCGGTCATTTCGTCGCCATTTTTCGTGTTCAATACCATTGTCAATCACGTGATTCTCCCCATTGATTGTTAGATGTATGCCTAAATCATATGAAAACTGATTTTGTACAATCAAAACGATTCGACATGAACAGATAACTCTTGCTTTCTGCACCTACCCCCAAAATTACGTTTTCTTACCCCACCGGTATTCATTTAACCAGAAGTAAGTTTTCTATGGTTTTATTAGCAAGATTTTTTCTGTAAATGTAAGGACAATTGGTGTTGAAATCATAAACCAGTTTTCGTTTTGTCCTTAATGCGCAAGCGCATGATTGAAACGAGTTTAAAAGTGAAATCTTCCCGCTAAAAATATGGCAATTAACATATGAGTACAATTTTTTGTATAAAAGTATGTCCCCCCCCCCCCCCCCCCGTGACCCAGGAAATCCTTTTTACCAAGGAAGCCTATGGTCAAGTTACACAACATATGTCAGTGGGAAGCTGGGTCAAGGGGGGGGGCGATGTTCACCAGCCCAGGAAATGTAGGTACTTCTAGTTTTTTTGGCGGGAAAGTGCGCTTTTAAAGTTGTTTCAATGATGTGCATGCGCAATACAGACAAAATCAAAGTTATTAAGATTACCAAATGACCCGGCACTGACCTTATGCAAAGCATAAATTAACGTTGAATAAATTATTCTTCGTTCACATTCGTTCATTTACGAGTTTTTTTTTTCGGTTGTTTCCGGAAAGAAACAATCCTATAAAACCATTTATTTTAGCGGCCTTACCTAAATGCATTAATGCGTGATTAGGAAAAGGCCGTTGACTTCGAATTCGGCGATCCGAGTTCAAATCCTTCTTTAGCTTCTTTCTTTTCATTTTTCTTCTTCTTCTTTTTTTTCTTTTTTTTTTTTTTTTTTTTTTTTTTTTTTTTTGATCGTGATATGACGTTGGTATATATTGCAATATTATGTAAGAAGTCCGCGTATTTGACCATTATTGCAAATAAAATGACGAACTCGCGCACACATAGTAAATGTAAAGAAAGCGACTATATTACATGGACCTGTCACCAGCATATCGACAGCTTTCCAATAGATCCGAGAGATGACACAGACTCTGGAGATGACAGGGATTGAACGCTATTGTTTTGAAATTGATTTGTGTAAATACGAAATGAGAATAAAATACTTGAATTTTGAGGGAAAAAAAGCAACAAAACTAAAAAGCCACATTCTTGCAATAAAATAGTTTAAAATAAAACTAATTAGATATACGTGTTTATATAAGAATATATCTATGTAATAATCAAGTGCAGCTATATCTAAAAGAGAAAAAAAGATTCTACGAGTGTCTCGAACCCACAACCTTCAGCTTTGTAGAAACTCGATTAACGTGAAATCATGAAACCAATATGTAATGACGTCAGTGTAATTAAACTCTTTAAATGAATACTTTATTCGTCTGTCATAAACGGATATACCCGAAGCTTTTTTTATCCAATTTGTGACGTGTATAATTTATGCTAATAGAGGTTAAGCTGCGCAAGGTCAATTGGTAATCGTAATACCACATTATGTAAACACCATTTATCCTTGTATCTGTAGAAAATAAATTGCAAGTAAAACGAAAAGAAATTTCATTTTACTTCTTTGAATACCGGTAGTGTAAGAAAATGAAACTATACTGACTGGCTTTAAAAACGCATCACTTATTTTTCAAAATATTTTCGTAGTTAAAGTCAACAGGATCAAATTTCTTCATTTGATATATACCCGGTATTTCAACCAATAAGACACGATATCCAATAAAATTTATTGCAGTCAGTTACCACGTTATTTCGCACGACGTCAACGTGCAAAATATGGATAACGTTTACGTAACTACACCTTAGGTGACCAACTGGATTTTTGTTTTCATATTCCATATTAAAATGGTCAGGAGTTATTTTTATTTCTCAATCAATTTGATTAAACAAAAATAAAGCCAAGAGACCAAAGTTCGTTGAGCAGACATATTTTTTTTAAATCATTCTAAGCGGGTGTTTGTCAACGAGAACGGACGAGACGTTTAAATGTAAACCAATTGACGATTTTTCACTTTCATTAACGTAGTCAATCTACAGGGATTGCTGCTGAGCATCAGCGTCTTTATCAACCGTTTAAAACGAGCTTACGTCAAGATAATAACATACGTCAACGTCAATTACGTAATTGGTTTACAACAACGTTTTCAACTGCAATTGTAATACAAAAATGTTGCTACTGACAAACTCTTGCCATAACAGTGAATTAACGAATAAGATATTGTGGTTTTCACTACTGGCGACTATGCCCGTTGCAGATACTTACTGAAAGTCATCATCAGATCAGGGTACGTACCTGTACGAAAAAAAGAGGCGGATTCCGCTTGGAAAACAGGCGTAAATGAGGCGTAAATGAGGCGTAAATGGCAATTTACGCTTGTAACAGTGGCGGAGTTATACTTTACGCCTCAGTCACTGTGCAACGTAGTGGCGTAAATTAGAGGCGTAAAATGAAATGGAGGCGAAATTTTATCATAACAGGCGTAATTTAAAACTTTAATTTATGAAAAGGCGTAATTTTTGGACTTAGCCATTTTAACAAGGCGGAATGGCTGTTTCTTAAAGCGGAAAATAACTTAAACTTTCCAGGGAGACGGAATTTTTTGACTTAGCAATTTTATAATGACGCGATTCCAATATACTAGCCATTTTAATTTTGCAC
>OY804604.1:26524575-26654452 GCA_963680895.1 Fragum sueziense
GGGAAATCCGACTGAGCCAATCAGGGCTGTTGTTACAAGTAATTATGCAAAAATCAAACGTACGATCGTTAGTAATACGGGCCCCAGGTCTTTTGCTTCAATATATTCTATGCTATATTGTACTTCTGTGCAATTTACAAATATTTTCTCATTTGCAGCAGCTTTCAAACTGGACCACCCTAGACATATGTTTATTTGGGAAAGGGTTGACTCATAAATTCATGGTACATTTCATTTATATGCATTTAGTGATACTCAAGTCGAGGTAAGATCATATGTCAAATTTCAAGGATGCATTTATTAGTCCCCTACCGGTGTTCACACCGGAGGGGACTATAGGTTTGCCCTCCGTCTGTCCGTCCGTCCGTCTGTCCGTCCGTCTGTCTGTCTGCTCAAATCTGGATCCCGCGATAACTTAATAACTAAGCAAGCGTTTTTGATGAAAGTTGGTATATGACTAGATGGCAATGTGTAGATTATGCACATCATTTTATTTTTGTTTTTCGACTTAAATTGAGGTTGCTATGGTTACAGAAATAGTGAAAATATGGCCAAAAATGGGATCCTGCGATAAGATAATAACTAAGCAAGCTAGTTTGATGAGACTTGGTATATGACTATATGGCAATGTGTAGATTATGCACATCATTTTATTTTTGTTTTTAGACTAAAATTGTTGTTGCTATGGTTACGGAAATAGTGAAAATATGGCAAAAAATATTGGATCCTGCGATAAGTTAATTAGTAAGCAAGCTAATTTGATGAGACTTGGTATATGACTAGATGGCAATGTGTAGATTATGCACATCATTTTATCTTTGTTCTTTGACGAAAAGTGCGGTTGCTATGGTAACGGAAATAGTGAAAATATGGCAAAAAATGGATCCTGCAATAACTTAATAACTAAGCAAGCTAACTTGATGAAACCAGTAACTTCATTCAAGTCATTTGAATTATTTCCGAAATTTTGGGCATAACATTTCATATGTTTGACAATTATTTTGATGACTTGTTCATCTTAATCTATTATTGATTACCATATTGAGTCAATGTGAAGCTGGTAGGGGACTTTATGTGTTGCATACAACACCAGATACTTGTTTTTCTTAAACAATATTTTGTTATTGTTTAGGAAGCAGAGGGTTTACCTAACCAAGAAGAAAACAGTGGTAAGAAGCGTAGTTTAGATTTTCTGGACATCATTCTGACTGCGAGAGATGATGACGGGAGAGGTCTGACAGATTTGGAGATCAGAAATGAAGTAGATACATTCTTATTTGAAGGTGAGATTGCACTGTCTTTTCACATATTGTCGCTTTTCAACGAAAACCTCAAATCTGCAGCTTGTATTAAGCTGCAGTTACGAGGTTTTCGTTGAAAAGCAGCAATATTTTTGGGAATGGGTCCAAAACCAGACAATTAGTTGTTTATTGTACAATTGGGAATTATTTTTAGGACACATTCAATGGCTATTTACAATGACAATAAATGTACACGAGGACATCAAAAAATCTATATGTTGAATGTGTGTTTTTAAGCTAAAGGGAAAAAGGTAAAAAATGAAAAATTACAGCTCAACTCTTAGGTCTTTTGATAATTTTTATGCCCCCATGTTGAAAGATCGCGAGCATATTCAAGTGACATTTCAGAATTTTTGTCATAAATTATACTTTTATTATACCCCCGCAAAACGAATGTTTTAGGGGGTATACTGGAATCAACCTGTCTGTCTGTCTGTCTGTCTGTCTGTATGTATGTATGTATGTATGTATGTATGTATGTATGTATGTATGTATGTATGTCTGTCTGTCTGTCTGTCCATGGACAAAATATTTCTCAATAGCATATCTTCTAAACCATGTATGCTACCAACTTCAAACTTGGTACACTTATAGATCTCATTGAGGGGAAGTGTCGTGTACAAGAATTGTTACATTGCCACGCCCACTTTTTGGGTAATTGCCCTTTGTTGTTTGTACCCTTGCATTTTTGTTCAGGACATATCTTCTAAACCATATGTGCTAGCAACTTCAAACTTGGTACACTTATACATCTCATTGTGGGGAAGTGTCACGTACAAGAATTGTTACTCTGCCACGCCCACTTTTTGAGTTATTGCCCTTTGTTGTTTGTACCTTTACATTTTTGTCCGGAACATATCTTCTAAACCATAAGTGCTAGCAACTTCAAACTTGGTACACTTATAGATCTCATTGTGGGGAAGTGTCATATACAATATTCGTTACTCAGGCACTCCCACTTTTTGAGTAATTGCCCTTTGTTGTTTGTACCCTTATATTTTTGTCCTGACCATATCTTCTAAACCATAACTGCGAGCAATTTCATTCTTGGTACATTTATAGATCTCATTTTGGGGGAATGTCATATACAACAATTGTTACTCTGCCACGCCCGCTTTTGGGGTAATTGCCCTTTGTTGTTTGTACCCTTGCATTTTTGTCCAGGATATATCTTCTAAACCATAAGTGCTAGCATTTTCAAACTTGGTACACTTATACATCTCATTGTAGGGAAATGTCATGTATAATAACCATTACTTTGCCACACCCACTTTTTGAGTTATTGCCCCTTGTTGTTTCTACCCATACATTTTTGTCTGGACCATATCTTCTAAATCATAAGTGCTAGCAATTTCAAACTTGGTGCACTTATAGATCTCATTTTTGGGAAGTGTCATGTACAATAACCGTCACTCAGCCACGCCCACTTTTTCAGTTATTGCCCTTTGTTGTTTGTACCCTTGCATTTTTAGGTCACCTGACCGAAGGTCATGGTGACCTATTGCGACCGTGTTTTGTCCGTCGTCGTGCGCCGTGCGTTCGTGCGTTAACTTTTAACATTTTCGACTTCTTCTTGAGAACCATTGGACGGATTGCATCCAAACTTGGCAGGGAGCATCCCCATGGGAAGCCGCTTCAGATTTGTACGAATCATGGAGTTATCTCCCTTTGGGGCCCCATAAGGGGCCAAAAAGGGGTTAAATAGGGTACATCTTAAAAAATCTTCTTCTCATGAACCAGTTGTTGGATTTGATTCACATTTGATATTTAGAGTTTTTAGGGCAAGGACAACAAAGTTTGTACAAGAGAAAAAAATCCGCCCAGAAATGGCCGTGCTGGGGATGGGGGATGGGAAGGGGGGTCGCGTTATAAGTTAACTTAACATTTTCGACTTCTGATTAAGAACCATTGGACAGATTTCAACCAAACTTGGCAGGAAGCATCCTAATAGGAAACCTCTTCAGATTTTGTACAAATCATGGAGTTATCTCCTTTTTGGGGTCCCATAAAGGGCCAAAAAGGGGGTAAATTGGGTACATCTTAAAAAATATTCTACTCATGAACCGGCTGTTGCATTGGATACATATTTGGAAGTTAAAGACTTTAGGCCAAGGACTACAAAGTTTTGTACAAGAGAAAAAAATCTGTCAATAAATGGTCGTGCTGCGGATGGGGGATGGGAATGGTTCGCGTTATTTCTTAACTGAACATTTTCTACTTCTTTTTGAGAACCATTGGACAGATTTCTACCAGACTTGGCAGGAAGCATCCCAATGGGAAGCCGCTTCAGATTTTTACAAATCATGGAGTTATCTCCCTTTGGGGCCCCAAAGGGGCCAAAAGGGGGTAAATAGGGTACATATTAAGAAATGTTTTATTGTTGGATTGAATTCACATTTGGTATTTGAGTCTTTAAATAAGTTTATACAAGAAAAAAATAGACTGTCAAGAAATGGTGGTGCTGGGGGGGTGCTTTTAGTTAACTTTTAACATTTTCCTTAAATGTTTCTGCTCATTTGATTCAGGTGACCGATAAGGCCCTCTGGGCCTCTTGTTGTCCGGAACATATCTTCTAAACCATAAGTGCTAGCAATTTTAAACTTGTTACACTTATTGCCCTTTTTTGTAGTGAAAGCTTTTGCGGGGGTATCAAGTCACATCCTGTGACAGTTCTAGTTTTTATCTGAAAGAGCACATTTCCTTAAGGAAATTCTGAAAATTTCAAGCCAAAATATTGCGCCGTTTACGAGAAATTTATATTTTTGTGTTAAAATTGAACAAATTGTTGTGGACAACAGTTCGGATTTATATGCAATTTATCAATTATGTCTCAACTTTAAATGCGTGTTTCTGGCTTATTGGCAACAACTTAAAAAAATTAATAGTATTTATACTCATTAGAATAACCAATCTTGGCATCAAGACATACTTTAAAAAAATGAAATTGGAATGAAATGTCCCTTTAATTTACTTGTGTCTGTCTGTCTGTCCATCCGTCCATCAGTCTGTCAGAAAACTTAACATTGGCCATTTCGGGGCATTTGTGTTTCACAAACACATCTTGTTTAACAGTATTATGGGAAGAAATATTATTCATTGTCATCAACAGCTACTTTTCCCTCAATATTTTTCTAGAATATTCATACAAAGTTATAGTTTCTTACATCTTTAATTTTGTTGTTTGAACATTTTTTAGATCAGTTCAAAAAATCCTGTTAATTTGGTAAGTATTTAACCCTTTCCCAAACAACAAAATTTTGGAGTGGTTCAACTTGAAAACTGCTAATGACTACTAAATTGTTGTTGAAAAAGATAATTTTGTGCATATTATAGTGCAGAAAATATTGAGACAAAAGGAGAAACTGCTGATTGTCAGCAGTTTCTTCTTTTGACTCAATCTTTTCCCAAGCCTTCTCTTATAGGGACATCAAACACAGGTCTTGTTTGGGAAAGGGTTAAAACTATCCAATATTTCAGGCCATGACACAACTACATCTGCCACAAGTTTTGTATTGATAAGTCTCGCCCAGCATCCAGATATACAGGAGAAATGTTGGAGAGAAGTGCAGGGAATACTGGGGGATAGGAAATCAGACTTTGTAGAATGGTGGGTGCACAGGTTTTTTTTTTACAGACCATATTTAGTCCTAGTATTTAGGAATTATTTCTTTCATTGTTATTCTTACAATTTTAACCTATTCCCACAAAATGCCTCTTTTTTACTCCCTGATGGCTTTAGAAAACATTGGGGAAAATGAAGAAATGGCTTGTCTCAAGCTATTTCTTCATTTTTCAATGTTTTTTACTGAGAAAGACCAAAAGATTGTAAAATTAGATTCAACTGAAATTGTCCTCTGCCACATCTTTTAATTCAGGAAAAGTCTAATAGTTTGCTGTTTGGCATTGGGTTAAGGAATTAGGCTGTATACATGAGTGTATGTTGGCTGGTAACTCCACCCACTTGAATTTAGCCTGAATCAAAATTAATGTCTAATTTTGTTGTTTTGTGAATTTAGAGTTTCATTTTATATTTGTGGAATTGTAAAAACTATTCTCATTGTCTTACAGGGGTGACCTTAATAACTTCCCCTACTTAACTCAGTGTATAAAGGAAGGTTTACGCCTGTACAGTCCAGTATTCTTTATGCAGCGTAAAGTCACGGAGGATGTCACGATAGACGGCTATCAAATCCCGGCAGGCACAAACATTTCTGTTGATGTTTACAATCTACATCATAACCCGACTGTCTGGGGTGACGATGCCATGGAGTTTAAACCTGAGAGATTCTCACCGGATAATTGTGCCAAAATGCATCCATTTCAGTTTATTCCGTTTAGTGCAGGCCATAGGTAAGAAATTAAAAGATAGTTTAACCCTTTCCCAAACGACAAAATTTTAGGGTTATCTACTTCAAAAAATGCCACAAATTACAAAATGGATTTATTAAAGATTGTATTTGTGTAAAATATGCCACAGAAAATATTGAGACAAAAGGAGAAACTGCTGGTCATCAGCAGTTTCTTCTTTTGTTTCAATGTTTTCCCAAAACTTTTCTATTAGGGACGTTAACACCAGGTCTTGTTTGGGAAAGGGTTAAAAAGAGAATTAGTTCTTTATAGATATAGCAAATGATAAAAGGTGATAGAATCCTCTTTATCTACAATAGTTTTATATTCCCTGTCTGTACTTCCTTCCGTCCATCTGTCTTAAGCCAGATCTCGGCAACCGTAGGACCAAATTCATTGAAACTTCACATGTTTTAAAACTCACTTGGAAATAAATCCCTAGAGAAACTTTTCTCTGTTTCTTAATTTAAGGCTGCCTCATGGAAGAAGGTCCCTCTATGTAGAAAAGCTGTCATGGGAAAAGGGGGCTCAATGTATGATAGGATTTTTTTTGTGACAAACACTTATTAGGGGAGAATAAGCCATCTATGACAGATTGTTTTTATATACCCCTGTATCAAAAGATTGAGGGCAAAAAATTTATATACTCTGTGTATATGTTCATTTGACTTACTATAAGCGTTGACAGATTCACATGATTTAACCCTATCCAAAACAAGATTTGGTTTTGATGTCCCTAATGCAAAAAGCTTGGGAAAACATTGATGCAAAAAAAGAAAATGCTGATAATCAACTTTTTCTCCTTTTGTCTCAATGCCGCCGGGGACCATTATGTACACAAATCCTAATTTTCTCAACATACATTTGTTTTCTGGAGCATTAAAATCACTGGTTCCAACACTAAATCAGAATTAGTATTTGTACCAGCAAAGCTAACCAGTGGCACAGTTAGATATGTGTGTAATATGCAATGTGTATTAGAAGTATGATATTACTTTCTTTTCAGAAATTGTATAGGACAGAATTTTGCCATGAATGAAATTAAAGTGATAGTTGCAAGGACTTTATTCAGGTATGTCAAATGTATGACTGAAGGTCATAGCCATGGCCCAGTTGGTAGCGTGTTAGACTCTCAATTATGAGGTATAGACTGAGATCTCTAGCAGTAACAAATATTTTTTTCTGACATTTGTCTTTCACCAATTGGTTGATAATTGTAAACCTATAGATGTGTGATGACTAGCTCCTCAAGGCTCGGAAAAGATGTTGTGGTAGTTCTGATGATAGAAATGAGATGTGTTTAATTGTATATTGTCTGATATTTTGTTTGTGTGATATTTAGATAAGTTTTAACCCTTTCTTAAAGCTACAAATTTAGAATTTTCCAATATAGAGCTGTGGCAGACAACAAAGTGGTTGTTGATTAAACATTGAGGGAAAAGGAGAAAATGCTGATCAACTGCATTTTCTTGACTTGCCTGAATGTTTTTCCAAGTCTTTGTTAAAAGAGAGGTCAGAAATAGGTATTTTTTGGGAAAGGGATAACTTTGAGCAAGGCATTTTTAAAGCTTCTGCTTATAAGTAGTGGAATCCAAGACTGAAGATTTGTTTGAAGATTGAGGTTGATAGAGATTCATGTACAAAATACCAATGAAAGTATTGATGCAAAAGGAGAACATTTTGGTTATCAGTATTTTCTTCTTTTGCCTCAATGTTTGCCCTAACATTTCTTTTATAGGCAACAGCAGCAGGTTTTGGTTTGGAAAGAGTTGAAATTATGTGAAAATTCCTTACTAGAGCTACAGATTAGAGGAGGTGTAGTCCGTAAATATTGACCTAAATCTGTCGAATTTGTCATGAGAAGTTGTGATGCGGAATAATCACTCCCCAACATATTGACACAAGAAGCATGTGCACAAAACAAAGTCACAATGTTTATGGAAACTATCGAATCTGCTCGCCAGTGTATGATTGCTGGCGAGTATTGATCATTCTGTGTCAAAGTTACTCATTGCATATTCGTCGGGATCACATTAATATTTACTGAGGTAATGACTTTTCAAATGCGAAATATCATTCAATGTTATCAATCCTTCTGTTTTGAGTACTCATTGTTATTGTCTCCTTTTAGACCATCCAAATGAGTACCCACAACATAGGATTTGGGTTTGAAATGAAAATACGAAATGCCTTTACCTCCTCTTATCTGAAGCTCTGCTTTACCAAAAATGCTGATAATTGCAGGTATAAGCTGTCAATCAAACCAGGTCACGAGGTCAAAAAGAGGCTGGGCATTATTATGAGAACAGAAAATGGAGCATGGCTGAATGCGGAACCAAGACACGCAAACTAGAAGAATGGGTTAAAGGGCTACTTTTTGTTTTCAAAAAAAGTTCACCTAAAGGTTCACCAACATTTCTTTAAATTTGATTGTCTAAAGCAAAATTACATTACAAGCCATCTGATTGGTCAAAAATGGATGTCCGAAAATCATTACAAAGAATTACTCAGGGTAATGGAAATGATTGTGATAGAAACTAAGGTTGTTTTTGGACAATTTTGTTGTTTTGAAATTCATTGTGATTTAATTTGTAGTTTATCAATTTTGAGGCCCAGCCATATTGCTGTTGGTAGCGCATCACTCTCCTTCATGGGGTCCCAAGTTCGATACCTGGCCCTGGCAAAACCCTTTTGACAGTTGTTTCCCATCAATGGTGTGATAATCCTTAACCCATTACCAGACAGCAAAATTTTGGACTGTTCCAAATACAAAGATGATGCAGACGACAATTTCAAGTGAATGAAATCTAAAACAGATTGGTCATTCAGTGTAGAAACATTGTGGAAAATGAAGAAATTGCTTGTCACAAACTTAAAAGCCATTTACTTGTAGGGAGTCTTTTTTTTAGAGTCACTGTGTGGTATTGGGTTAACCTATGTGGGCAAGTAGCTGCAGGCTCGGAAAAGATGTTGTGGTAGCACTGGTGACAGGTATGTCAGGAATCCATGGTTAGGTGCTCCAGCTGCTTATATAAGACTGTAGCAGTTGTTGAAAGAGGCTTTATTCTTCAATCAATGGTCAATTTTTAGGAATTCATACCTATTTATAAATATCTAGTCAATATAGAGTTGATCGGGATTTATTTCTCTCATTTTGCTGTGATTTCAAATAAGTTGTAATGTATGTTAATCATTTCATAAACAATAGAATTTAGACATTTACAATTTTGAGAAAAGTCGCAAATAAGAAAATGTGCGCTACTTAAGTCTATGCCTGAAATGAAGGAAATAATTGAGAGAGAAGGAGAAATTGCTATTTAATAGTGGTCTTTTCTTTTCTCTCAATGCTTTCTAAAGTATTCTTGATCAGGGGTATATAAAACAAGGTTTGTGTGGGATAGGGTTAAATAGACTTGGATGGTGATAGTTGATGTTTTTAATATAACGTTTTATTAAATGATTTTTTTAACTAATGTATTATTAAAGAAAGTATCTAATTTATGAATGCTATGACCAAAAATCTGTCCAATTTTGCACAGGCCTTGAATTGATTCACAATGTGTACAATGAGCAACAGATAAGAGGGGGTTAAAATATTCTAAACTGGTTTGTTTTAAATCCAAACCCTATGTTGTGGGTACTTGTTGGAATCATCTTTTTTGAGACATATGAGTACCCACAACATAGGGTTTGATGACAATATGTGAAATATTGTATTTTGAAAAGCTAAAAATTCCTTTTCTCTGACCCAGGGATATTTTATTTTATATTTGCTAGCCCTTTCCCAAAGGGCCAAATTTGGAACTGCTTCCTTTTGAAAGGAGTTGCATACCACAAAATATTTGTTATTCTATGTATGAAAGTTGTACATTACAACAAAGAAAATATTGAGACAAAAGGAGAAAATGCTGATTATCATCATTTTCTTCTTTTGCCTCAATGTTTTCCCAAACTATTTCTATCAGGGACGTCAAAACCATATCTTGTTTGGGAAAGGGCTAGGACAATGTTCTAATATATTATACACAATATGGATGCAAACATTTTTTCCCGTCTCTATTATGGTATGATATTGAGAGTGCAGGCTGATCTAATCTTAGTTTCATTTTGTCTTTAACCCATTACCAGACGACAAAATTTTGGACTGATCCAAATTCAAAGATTGTGCAGACAACATTTTAAAATGAACAAGAGCCGTCAGAGACGGACAATGCTCCCCGAATAAGGCATTGTCACAATAAATATATGCCATGCAGAGCTAATATAAAGCTAACAAATGTTAAGCCCCCTTTTTCTATGACATATTTTGTATACGCAAATTTTAAATAGTTTATTGTCAAGGGCATCTGATTTGCTACTCAAATATGAAATTTCATCATATTCTGACCATTAGACTAGGAGAAATTAGAGAAAACTGTATTTAACCTTAAGTCCCCTTTTCCCATGACGAGGCCTCAAATTCAAAAACCGGGGAAAGTACATCTGCATTTTGTCATAGGGAGTTCACATGGTAAGTTTCATTTGATTTGGCCAAAGGGTTATGGAGAAATCACGGACGGACGGACGGACGGACGGAATGACGGACGGACAGGACGGACGGACAGACAAAGCGGCGACTATATGCTCTCCCTTCGGGGAGCAAAATAAAATCTACAATATTTTGGTCTTTTTGGGTAGAAAACATTGTGGGGAATGAAGAAATTGCTTGTCACAAGCAATTTCTTCATTTTCAACAATGTTTTCCAAAGCCATTGCGTTATAGAGCGTCATTAGGAGTCACTGAGTTGTAATGGGTTTATGCCATAAGGGCCCTTTTCCTTATCAGTATTCCTCCCATATTTGTATTCTTTTCCCATAAAGTTTTATAGAGATTGTATTATCTTTTGTATTATTGATTATTTATTTGATTGATATATTGTGCCGAAACCAAGTTATTTACCGGTAAGTGTTTAAACAACATCTATTGATAAGATATTGTTAACTTGTTACTTCACTAGGTTGTTACATTTGTATTATTCATAAATTCATGGTTTTGAATAAAACAAAAATATTCTAAATCTGACTTTATCATCCTTCAATCACTAGATTAAGGCTTTGTGCTCTATGGCCTTAGCTGTCAATACGAAGAAGAAAAAGAAAATACTGATGGCCATTTTCACTTTTTGCCTCAATATTTTTTCAATGCAATATTGTTCATAAATCCCATCTTTGTACGCCTTCATTTTGTGGTCTTCATTAGTTGCTAATGCATAACAGTATAAATTTTTGCTGTTTGACAAGGGTTGATTTGTAAACGGAGTTTCTTAATTATCTTCTTTTAACCCTTTCCCAAACGACAAAATTAGTGATACTTGGTGCAGATGTTGATAAAAATTTAATATGGTATGTAAGTACATTATAGCACAAAAATTTATGAAGGAAAAGATGAGAATGCCGATTATCAGTATTTTCTTATTGTCCTTCTTGTACATCTACTTGTTTTGGTCTTTCTGGGTAGAAATCATTGTGGGAAATGAAGAAATTGCTTGTCACAAGCAATTTCTTCGTTTTCCTCAATAATTTTTTCTCAAGCTTTTACCTTTTGGGCGTCAAAAGGCATCATTATATATGAGTTAAACTAGTCAAAGTTGAAGAGAACAGCAAACAAAAATGTGTGTGAAATACAATTTCACGAATAGCATCCCTGTTTCTAATGACATGTTTTTCTCCTATATATTTGCTGTAAGCAGGTCTCTCAGAGAATCATAACACAACAATTGCAGAAATCTTCGATAATACTGTAAATACCCCGAGTGAATTGAAAATGGTTCAAAGCAGAGAAATACTGTAATTATTCTAATAAACGCTCATACGCTAATAAACGCCCATCCCCCGAATCTCGGATAAAATATGCATATTTCAAGCGCAATTTAAGTGGGAAAGGGTGATTCTAATAAACGCCCATCCCAGATTCTGGATTAAACTAATGTAAGTCATAAACAAAGATCACTTTCAAAGGCAATGAAACAGATGATTTCCTGTCCCCTAATCTTTTTTTACAATGAAGGAGATTCGTCCCAAAATCGTGTTTTACAGTCCTTGTTACAAAAACTTTGCAAACTGTTACCTGATGAACTTGAGTCCATGAATTGACATTTGATTCGATTGTTTTGATTAACAAAATTAGAATACCTCTTATAAACCCCCACCCATAACTTTTCTATCGACCACTTTTCTAATAAACGCCTGGGCGTTTATTAGAATAATTACGGAATGTCTGGGACAAGATGGATGTCAATCTTTAACCCATTACCACACAATGACTCTTTTTGACTCCCCACAAAATTTCAGCCATGGAAAACATCATGGAAAATGAAGAAATTGCTTGTGACAAGCAATTTCTTCATTTCCCACAATGTTTTCAATCAAAACAGACCTAAAAGTTAATAATTTCATTCACTGGTTGTCGTCTGCAGGATCTTTCAATTTGGACCACCCTTAAATTTTGTCGTTTGGTAATGGGTTAAAAGATCATCTGATAAAAAGTTATTGGCGACTAACCAAAATTTTTGTCAACAATATCATTTTTATCAGCTGATTTTTAAAAGATCTACCACAAGCATTCGAAAGCTGCTGAAGATGACAAAATACTGGTAGATAAAGATAGGATTTGTGTAGGAGAAGGGAGTATTAGAAGCTGATTTCAGCATTTCTTTTTATTGTCTCAATGTCTTGCCAAGCCTCTGTCAAACCAGGAGTGTTCTTTAAAGCAAGATTTTTTAAGATTTCTTAAGATGTTTTAGATAAAGCATTTTTAAGACCTAGATTCTGACTGATGTGTTCCGAAAGCTACATACCTCTTACAAATGACATCATGATCACGCTATGGGAGCCTGACCAGCGGCGCCTATTTTTTCGAGCAAACAAAATGGCGGACAAGGAAGTGGATTTTGACGGTCCCAGCAGTTATTTGAATGTAAGTTGTGTTTTTTGTCCTATAACACCAACTTCGAAGCATAAATAGGTCGGCTTATGATTCAACTTCGTTATTGTCTTTGTCTTTAGCTCATCGGACTGGCATACATAACGTAAACGATAAGCAAGCGTGATAAAGAGGCGCTGCTCGTGAATTATGCATATTATTGTCCACCCTTTAAATGATTAAAAGAAATAAAACATATATTTAAGGTACACGTTATATTATCAAAATTACACTGACTACATTATTCTTTGAAAATCCAAAAGCCTAAAGATGATCGCAAATGTTAGAATTGGAATATTGATGTTTTTATTCACTGTACGAAGACCAAAAATTCCCCCGAACACGTGCATTACAGTACCTATTTTTTTTAGTCTTACTGGACGCCTATTCCGATTGAATTAATTTCATTTACGGGTGATTTGAGTTAATTTCTGTACGAGTGTTCGGAGCGTCTTATACATTTGAAGAAGATAGAAATCTTTGGTGTAAATCAGCTTAGATATTTGATTCCACATTTGTTTCTCTTTCCACCAATCATATCCTTATGATGATATAGTGATTGGAATTCATATCCGGGTTGCTAAAAAAAAAAAAAAAAAAAAAAAAAAAAAAAAAAACACTTAAAATCACACAAGTGTATCTTTTGTAGCAAGCTCTAAAATCAATGTCTAATCTGTCAATTTTGCGAATTATCTCCCTTTGACATAAACAAATAGGGAATTTGAAATGTTTGATATTCACAAATTTATCAAGGTTTTCGATTGGAGGTTTTTGCAACATCATGCTGACTTTACAGGGCATTTTTGAACCCTTTCTTCGACTAGGATTGTTCCAAGATGTCCATGCAATAGCCATTTCAATTTCCTAAGGAGATTACATTGTAAAATTTTCAAGCTTTGGAACACAATGAAAATTCTTTTTTTAAAACATCATTTTCTTTTTCGATGGTAAAAGCGTATTTATTATGCGAAACTGATTTCGTCAAGATGGAAATCGGGTATTTAGAGCAAGACAGTTGTAAGTGTATACACAGTTACCACTTTTTTACGTCATTTTATTCGTGTGTAGCTGATAAAAATTGCTGTAATGGACTAAAAAGTGTACTGACCTGTATACACTTTCTTTTTGAAATATAACCAGGACACGTTGCTCAATACAATGATGGAGTTTTATCAAAGTCTATGATGTAGAACTTGAAATATTTCCAAAATATGCAAATTTTGACATAAAACACTTCAGCTTCGTTGATCGAACTGAACACGCGAGCATGCTGTTTTACACATTTGTGCGTTTATAATAGCACATATTTTGGGTTTTCTGTTCTTATTAAATGTAAGACGTTACTTTAAATCCGTTTTCGGGACTAAACGATGATTATAGAGCATTTACAAGCATTTTAGTGACCTTGGGTAGGTGCAAGAAATTATGTATTTTTTCGCTGTAGGGGTATGTTATACGAATGCCTATAAAATTCAAACAATATCGCTGACCATCCATTTTTATGTCATTTTTGAATTGGTAATTACATATAGTTTCAGCATACAAAAAATAAATGAATTCTTTTATTTGGAAAAATTTAGGAAACTGGAGCATTTAATGCTTATTTAAACTACATGGTAATATCGCTGCGACTGGAGCACCTGACTGCGCTATAGGTATCGCCCCTTCCATCAAGTCCTAGGTAATTTGATTGTTGTTTCGTAAGACATCAGTAAGTCAGAAATACGTCTTCAATGTTTTGATGAAACAAGTACCAGATGTCATAGAGGATATATGCCGCGCCCTAGGATCGAAACCGGGACATCAAATTTGAAAGTGCAACGCGATGCCATTTTTGTGATAACCGTGGTCATAACCAGCCAATGAGAGAGTGTGTGCAAGAAAAACAAGAGCCAGTACTAAGGCAGACAGAACATGAGTGGTGTTAGGAGAAAATATACATTGAATACTATTTCACAGACATGTTTCATTTTTAAATCAATATTTAGTGTCGATTTCGTGAATCATATGCTTTGATGAGTAGGTTCTATATTAACCATTTAGTTTATTTGTTCATTTATTTCATCATCAAGAAAGTGCTGTAATTCCTTTGACTCGAGATAGCTTAATTTGCATGAACAAGTTCCAAAAACTATATAAACCCTTTCCCAAACACGACCTTGTTTTCACGTTCCTAACAAAAAAGGCTTGAACACACATTGGGGCAAAAGAGGAAATATTTATAACCAGCATTTCCTCCTTTTGCATCAATAATTTCAATGATTTATTTTACACTAATCCAATATTTTTTCAACATCAATTCTGAGTTAAACAGCTACTTTTGAATTGAAATTTACGCTTTGGAAAAGGGTTAAAATAATTTAAATGCGCATTTAGATTTACTCTGCTTAAAAAGATTTAATCCTTCATGCAGTTGATTAACTGAAAGTGTTGACCACTAGGATACGTCTCTAAGTTTTCAATTGCTCGATTAACGCGTTCAGAAAAAACTGGAATTTCCAAACTAAAATCGTGTAAACAATGAACGAAATACTCATACAGTGGATTGTGACATTGCTCGGAAAAAAATGTCAGTTTTTCTCGTACAGTAGTTTCGTTTTTTCGGTTTTTTTTCTAATAATACACATCTCTCACGACTCAGAGTTACACAAAGGTTCTGTCATACAGAAATCTATGTCCACACACGAAAATAAAACCAGTAGAAACAGTCAAGTGTGATTTTTGATTGATTCATTAAAGCATTTCTCGCTTAAAATGATGAGCACAGCACATCGTTTTTTTTTAATGAGTATGAACGTGCAAAATTGAGTATAAATGTGACAAATCTTCCTTTGTTTGCAGTATCTATTTCTTGCAGATTTGTTATGTCCGCCATTTTTGCTCGAAAAAATAGGTGCCGCTGGTCAGGCTCCCATAGCGTGATGATGGCATCATTTGTATGTAGTGTGGAGCATTGAGAAAATTGACGTTTCAGAATCATGGAGCATTCGGGACAACTCGGTCAATTCTCTTACATTGTCCAATAGAGTTGACCAAGGGGTTCCGCAAGAAGTACAAGGTAATGGGGACCCCATTGAGCGTCTAAAAAATCCTGCTCTAAAGAATGCTTTTTCTTAAAACATCTAAAGAAATCTCATGATATCTTAAGAAATCTTGCTCTAAAGAACCCGCCTCTGATCTTGTTCTGGTAAGTGGACTTATCTGTATACCTGACTGTTTTGGTACCAGTGTAAATAACATCCAATGGGAGCCACCAGTTGCTCATCACTCATAGACAATTTGTCCATTTGTTGCGATTGGCATGAAATTGGGGAAAGGATCTCAACAGAAAATAACCATTTCCCTCTTTTTCCACAACATTTTCCCTACGGTTTCTCTTAATCCTTTCCCAAACAAGACCTGGTTTTAATGTCCTTAGTAGGAAAAGGCTTTGAAAAACATTGAACCAAAAGAAGAGAATGCTGATAAATCTTTACACATTGAACCAAAAGAAGAAAATGCTGATAAATCTTTACACATTGAACCAAAAGAAGAGAATGCTGATAAATCTTTACACATTGAACCAAAAGAAGAAAATGCTGATAAATCTTTACACATTGAACCAAAAGAAGAAAATGCTGATAAATCTTTACACATTGAACCAAAAGAAGAGAATGCTGATAAATCTTTACACATTGAACCAAAAGAAGAAAATGCTGATAAATCTTTACACATTGAACCAAAAGAAGAAAATGCTGATAAATCTTTACACATTGAACCAAAAGAAGAGAATGCTGATAAATCTTTACACATTGAACCAAAAGAAGAGAATGCTGATAAATCTTTACACATTGAACCAAAAGAAGAAAATGCTGATAAATCTTTACACATTGAACCAAAAGAAGATAATGCTGATAAATCTTTACACATTGAACCAAAAGAAGAAAATGCTGATAAATCTTTACACATTGAACCAAAAGAAGAGAATGCTGATAAATCTTTACACATTGAACCAAAAGAAGAGAATGCTGATAAATCTTTACACATTGAACCAAAAGAAGAGAATGCTGATAAATCTTTACACATTGAACCAAAAGAAGAGAATGCTGATAAATCTTTACACATTGAACCAAAAGAAGAAAATGCTGATAAATCTTTACACATTGAACCAAAAGAAGAGAATGCTGATAAATCTTTACACATTGAACCAAAAGAAGAAAATGCTGATAAATCTTTACACATTGAACCAAAAGAAGAGAATGCTGATAAATCTTTACACATTGAACCAAAAGAAGAGAATGCTGATAAATCTTTACACATTGAACCAAAAGAAGAGAATGCTGATAAATCTTTACACATTGAACCAAAAGAAGAGAATGCTGATAAATCTTTACACATTGAACCAAAAGAAGAGAATGCTGATAAATCTTTACACATTGAACCAAAAGAAGAGAATGCTGATAAATCTTTACACATTGAACCAAAAGAAGAGAATGCTGATAAATCTTTACACATTGAACCAAAAGAAGAGAATGCTGATAAATCTTTACACATTGAACCAAAAGAAGAGAATGCTGATAAATCTTTACACATTGAACCAAAAGAAGAGAATGCTGATAAATCTTTATTAACATTCATTGTGTTGTCTGCAGCAGCTTTTGAATTGGACCACCCTAAACTTTGTCGTTTGGGAAAGAGTTACCATGTCAAACCCAGATAAAGTTTGAGAAGTAGTTAAAAGGTATTAACAATCTGGTCTGTTGACATAGGAAAGAATGGAAATGATTTTGGTAGTGAATGGAGTTATACATTCCAAACAACAGCTAAGGTCATATACAGTAGAGTAGACTGCTCTTCAGTTAAACCATTCCCATACATTGACGATTGTTGATACTACAAAAGGTAATGGCTTTGGAAAACATTGTGAAAATTGAAGAACTTCCTTGTAACAAGCAATTTCTTCATTTTCCACAAATGTTTTCTACCTAAAGCCGTACAATTTAAGTTTCATCACATTGAAAATATTGCCTGCAACTTCTTTCAATTTGGGCAAGCTATTATATTTTGTCATTTGATAATGGGTTAAAGTCTAATCCCAAAGACTTGAGCAGCAGGGGATAGGAACCTGCCTTTCAAGTCTAAACAAGATGTGTTTGTGAAACACCAATGCCCCCGAAATGGTCATTTTTCAAAAATGTTAAGTTTTCGTGTAAAGTATTGATAAAGGTTAACAGATGACCTTGAGGAAGGTCAAATTGCATGGAACAGATAGATATCACTGAAAGAAAGTTGCATACCAAATTTGAGCTTTGTATGTCAAATATTTTCCAAGAAATGGCAAACGTTTTTCCAAGAAAAGGCAAACGTTAAGTTTTCGGACAGACGGACAGACACTAGTAAAACAATATGACCCCGATGCACCACTGCACCAAATCAGCGCGGAAATATTTCTGGGATCAACATAGTAAAACAAGACATATTTAGAGATTAACCAATTTTATTGTTGACAATACACTAATATACCAAAGTGTTCTCATAGAAAGTTCTTGTTTTTGAAATTTGATGTAATTCATTCAAAAGAGTGGCCTGTATTGGAAGTAAAACTATCTTTATCTAGTGGGAAAGTCTTAACCCTTTCCCAAACAAGACCTGCTTTTGACGTCCCTAATTGATATGGCATAGGAAAACATTGAGACAAAAGAAGAAAATGCTGATAATCAGCATTTTCTTCTTTTGTCTCATTGTTTTCTGTGCTACAATTTGCACAAATTCAATCTTTTTCAACTTCTATTTTGTCGTCTGAAGTCGCTCTCAAATTGGAAAAGTCAATTTTTTTGTCGTTTGGGAAAGGGTTAAAAAACATTTAACATATAAACAGGTTTCCTGGGAAAGGTGCAAGATTATCAAAAAGAGTATATAAATCTCATACGTACATTCTGATGTCTTACAGTTATCAATTTACACACAATTATCATCAAGAAGGGGTACTGAATGTCATCTCTATGCCCTAAATAGGTTCCATGTTTTGAAACAGAGGGATAAAAAACACTTTCAAACCAGACAACAAGGGATATCTTAACATAATCTCATCGTCACATTTCCAACCCTTTTCCTAAGTTTGTTCAAACATACTCAAAATAAAAACAGCATATAAAAGAACTATACACACAGAGCCAAAGATTGAAAGAATATTAGTAAATCTTTCCTCTGAATATCTTTCAATGTTGCTCATTAGAATTGTCTCGTAGAGACAATTCTTATGAGCAACAAAAACATTACACAAGTTTGTAACTAAAAACATCATAACTCTGGCTTCTTTAACTGTAGTTACAACAATTTAGTCTTCAACTAGCACTCTGTTTCAAGATTAAGAAGAACAATTACTTGATCCAATCTTCAGCTTTGCAAAGGGAGATTACTAACAAAGTTTAAATAGCACTATTTAGCTGGCTTGGGCTGAAGTCAATCAAGACTTCAAGTGAAAAGAAATATTCTGTGAAGTTAAATTAAAATATCTCACAACATCAACAATATACACACTTCTAAACCAAACAAACACGAAAAACTGGTTGGCATATATGGGGGATTTTTTTTACTGTCAGTAGTTCGAAGTTTTCTTTTACGAAAAAGACAGAATTTCGCAAGGGGATGATCTTAAGATAATTAAAACAGGTCTTTAATTTACACAAGTGGAAGAGCTATCTCAAAATAGTTTTGAGGGCATAATTATTGCATATGATATGATACCACATCTGGCCCCGGTTTCTCGAAATAAAACTTAAGTACATTCTCAGACTCAAATCTGAGCATTGTGCTCAAATCACATGAAATTCACGTAAACTTAAATCAAATACCCTTCAACGTTGGAAAGTATTCCATTGAAGTTGAGCATGTTCTCATAGGTATGTACTTAAGTTTTTCTTCGAGAAATCAGGGCCTCGTTTTGTTTTACCCTAAGAATTCCACTGATGCACTAAACACTAGCTGTACTGTAGCATGAATGCAGGAACATAGACCAAGATCACACAGTCTCATATTCTACACCGCCTGCTTGTTTATTTTCAGCACAACAAAGTATTAAAGCTTACGATAAATGACCTGGCAGAGCATCTCTAGCATCTAAATGCTAGAGATGCTCTGCCAGATCGTTTATCAAGACCTATCAATACTATCAAATAAAGGAATAATAATAACAAAAAGTTGTCCATGTTTTCTAGAGAATATGGCTATGTTGAGTAGTTCTAGTGTAGAGAGTGGATTTATTAGCCCTGTTTACTCATGTGCTTCATAAGGTCTACAACACGGCAACTGTATCCATATTCATTGTCATACCTGTAAAATATAGCCATAAATCAATCATTTGATAATGGGATCGAACAAGTTTTAAGTCCGACTCAGTAGCTAAGGTCATATATATGGAGAAGGGGCCTTGGTTTAAAGTATCATCCGAAAGACTGGAGAGGCAGGGATCAATCCTACAATCACTGTGTTACAAGTCCAGTGTATTACTACTGCACCAAATGGAAAATAAGATGTGTTGGTGAAACACAAATGTCCCCAAAATGGCTATTTTTCTAAAATGTTCAGTTTTTGTAAAGGGTGGATAAGGGTTGCGGAGGAAGGTCAAATTGCATGGTACAGATAGATATCATTGGAAGGAAGTTGCATACCAAATTTGAGCTTTGTATGTCAAATACTTTTGGAAACAAGGGCCGTCAGAGACGGACAATGCTCCCCGAATAAGGCATTGTCACAATAAATGTATGCCATGGAGAGCACTTTATTGACAAGGGCATCTGATTTGCTACTCAAATATGAAATTTCATCAAATTCTGACCATTAGACTAGAAGAAATTAGAGAAAAACTATATTTCACCATAAGTCCCCTTTTCCCATGACAAGGCCTCAAATCCAAAAACGGGGAAAAGTACATCGGCATTTTGTCACAGGGAGTTCACATGGTAAGTTTCATTTGATTTGGCCCAAGGGTTATGGAGATATTGCTTCGGACGGACGGACGGACGGACGGACGGACGGAATGACGGACGGACAGGGCGGACGGACGGACGGACAGACGAAGCGGCGACTATATGCTCTCCCTTCGGGGAGCATAAAAAGGCAAATGTTAAGTTTTCGGACAGACAGATGGACGGACACTAGTAAAACAATATGCCCCCGATCTCTTGATACGGGGGCATAATGAAGAGATACTTCAAAACTATCACAAGATTGATATCAATATTTTATACAAAATCATAGTTGATTATTGTTGTAAGGTCATTTTACTCAATTCTTAGAGGTTTTATTTCTCCAAATGTTTGATTCAACAATGATACTCAACTGATGAAATAATCAATAAATGGTATTAACCCTTGCCCAAACAAGACCTGGTTTTGACATCCTTAATTGAAAAGGCTTGGGAAAACATTGAGGCAAAAGAAGAACATGCCGATAATCAGCATTTTCTCTTTTTGCCTCAATATTTTCAAGGCTATAATATGGATAAATCTGATAACAATTTAAACTAATTTTGTGATCATAACCCGCTTTTAAATTATGCAACCCTAAATTTTGCAGTTTGGTAATGGGTAAATACAAGAAGAAAAGTTTGGTAATGCATGAACTCACCATGATACAAGTTTGACAAAGTTGTCATTCAAGGAAATACCAGCCTTAGCATCAAAAATGCTGCTGCTTTCACATCCGATGAAGTCGGAGGATACTACTGCATCTTCAGTGTAAGCAAGGTAGCCTTTCATCTCCTTCTCGGATGCCTCCTTAATGGCAGCTTTGATGGCTTCATAGCTGGCCTGCAATCATCAAACACTCTCTTAAGACAAAAATCGTAAATGGACTGAAAAGGCTTCAGATTACAAAATTAAACATTTCAAAATGTTGAGATGGATGTGGTTCCTTTTATTTAGAAAATTGCTCCATCTAGAGCACAAATGAAATTCGGTATCTAGAGGAAAACAGACTTTAAAATGGATATGTTTGTATGTATGTAAAGATTGCTACATATGTGTACTTTTTCCTCCTGAAATATTGGAGGAATCAAAATATTCCAAAAGGTGTATCAAAAATATGGCTGGCTGGACTGGGCGTAATTTTCCTGAAAAAAAATGTGAATATTGAAGTAACAGTTAGTGTATATTTTTGAGCAAAAAAACACAACATTTATTATATCTCTATGGTAAATTCAAATGATTTTTATTTTATTTTTCTGATTTTTTTACCTGTAGAATGTTATGTAAACAAGAGATGTTTGTAAAACATATATGCCCCCTCAAGGGCCTACATTTTATGTAGGTCAAAGTCCAAGGTCAATATCACAAGGTCCAAGGTCATGGTCAAATATGAAAGGTATTGGTAGGTGTCCTTGAGTGAAATATCAAGGCTGTACATGTATATGTAAAAGGACATGAAATATAGGCCAGGTTAAGGTTTTAAAAGTAGGCCAAATGTCAAGGTCCAAGGTCATGGTCAAAAGTGAAATGTCTTTCTTGGAGGTGTCCATGTGTGAAATATCAAGGCTGTAGGTGTATTAGGACATGAGATATATGCCTGGTTTCAGTCTTTTTAAAAGTAGGTCAAACTCCAAGGTCAAGGTTGCAACATTCAAGGTCATGGTCATATGTGAAAGGTCTTGGTAGGAGTCTATGTGTGAAATATCAAGACTGTAGGTGTATAGGACATAAGATAAAGGCCAAGTTAAAGATTTTTAAAAGTATGTCAAACTCCAAGGTCAAGGTCACACAGGCCAATGTCATGGTCAAATGTGAAAGGTCTTGGTAGGAGGTGTCCATGTGTAAAGTATCAAGACCATATAGGTAACAGGACATTAGATATAGGCCTAGTTTAAGTTTTTTAAAAGTATGTCAAACTCCAAGGTCAAGGTAACAAGGTCCAAGGTCATATGTTTCAGGTCTTGATAGGAGGAGTCCATGTGTGAAATATCAAGGCTGTATGTGTAATAGGTCATGAGATATATGCCAGGTATAACTTTTTTTAAAGTAGGTCAAACTCCAAGGTCAAGGTCACAGTCAAATGTAAACGATGTTGATAGGAGGTATCCATGTGCAAGATATCAAGGCTGTATGTTTAACTCTTTCACTGCCATAGGCGACTTTTGTCGCCTTACCTTTCCCTGCCATAGGCGACTTCAGTCGACAAATTTATGGGGCGAAATATGTGAATATTTTTTACAGCTAAGTGGTTTTCACACATTCTTTTTCTCATAGCACCGTTTTAGTAATCAAAGTACTAGCGTTTGACAGGTGTAACAGTAGAATTTGTGTTACAATCAGTAAGCTTTTGGCATTTTTATGGGGAATTTTCCAAGACAAAGACAACAATATGGCTGCCATTAGATCACACACTTGCTATTTATGCCTACAAGCTGTAAATATCACTATGAATCACACCAAAAATGCTTGAAAAGGCTTCGGGATAGTTTGAAATTATGTTTAGTTGACAATTCAACAATCTGTTCCATCAAATTATTATACTCTCAACGAAAACATTTAGTCGAGGTTTGCTCACCCAATTTTCTCCATTGTTCTACTAGATTGTAACAATTTGTGAGTTAGATAAAATAAGAAAAAAATATTGTCATTTCATGAATAACTTTGAAATTTTGGTAACATAAAGATGCTTCATTTGTCTGTATGTCCTGAAAATTTGAAAGGAATCCATCAAATGAGTAAAAAGTTATGCATGATTTTGTGTACAGGGTATCGATTCTTGGAAATTTCTTCGAATTAATTAGGCTGTGAGAGACCCCGTCAAAGGTCAATATTTGGCAGTGAAAGGGTTAAAAGGACATCAGATATAGGCAAGGTTAAGAATTAAGTGTAAAAATCAACAAAGGGCAATAACTCCCAAGAATTTGATCGGCAGATTTATGGTTCTTGTGCACTGCACCTCTCCATAATGAGATATATCTACCTGTAAAGTTTCATGATTCTACCTTACATACTTTTTGAGTTGTGCTCCAGACAAGAATCAAGTTTGAAAATCAACAAAGGGAAATAACTCCAAAAATTTGATTGGCAGAGTTACAGTTCTTGTGCACTGCACCTCTCCATAACTAGAACTGTCGCAAAGCGGACGAATACCCCCCACTAGGGCCTTGTCACTGAAAAAGTGCCATCAGTCAAAAGGTTCTTGACTTAGAGCATGGAAACGGATTTTAAACAAAGTCCAACTGTGACCTTGACCTTTGACCTTGGTGACCCCAAAACAATAGGGCACCTCCTTGGGTCATGGGCAACAACTGTGTAAAGTTTCATGATTCTAGGTCAAAAGATTCTCGAGTTAGAACACTGAAACCAAATTGTAAATTTTGACTACCCCCTCCCCCCACATTAAAAAGTTCAAAGTGGCATAACTCTAAAACTAATGACTGGATCAAGATGAAAATTGCAGGTGCACAACTTCATATGATAGGAAACATCCTGATAAAATTTCAGCAAAATTGGTCAAAAACTGTGGGAGGAGAAGAGGTCACAAGATTATGTCCACGGACGGACAACCTGATTCCAGTATACCCCCCCCCCCCATAACTTCATTGTAGGGGTATAATAAGATATATCCACCTGTAAAGTTTCATGATTCTACCTTACATACTTTTTGAGTTGTGCTCCAGACAAGAATCAAGTTTGAAAATCAACAAAGGGCAATAACTCCAAAATTTGATCGGCAGAGTTACGGTTCTTGTGCACTGCACCTCTCCATAATGAGATATATCTACCTGTAAAGTTTCATGATTCTACCTTACATACTTTTTGAGTTGTGCTCCAGACAAGAATCAAGTTTGAAAATCAACAAAGGGAAATAACTCCAAAAATTTGATTGGCAGAGTTACAGTTCTTGTGCACTGCACCTCTCCATAACTAG
Source organism: Fragum sueziense (assembly GCA_963680895.1). Lineage (NCBI taxonomy): Eukaryota > Metazoa > Mollusca > Bivalvia > Cardiida > Cardiidae > Fragum > Fragum sueziense. The sequence goes on from OY804604.1 coordinate 26,549,062, forward strand.
AACTGTCGCAAAGCGGACGAATACCCCCCACTAGGGCCTTGTCACTGAAAAAGTGCCATCAGTCAAAAGGTTCTTGACTTAGAGCATGGAAACGGATTTTAAACAAAGTCCAACTGTGACCTTGACCTTTGACCTTGGTGACCCCAAAACAATAGGGCACCTCCTTGGGTCATGGGCAACAACTGTGTAAAGTTTCATGATTCTAGGTCAAAAGATTCTCGAGTTAGAACACTGAAACCAAATTGTAAATTTTGACTACCCCCTCCCCCCACATTAAAAAGTTCAAAGTGGCATAACTCTAAAACTAATGACTGGATCAAGATGAAAATTGCAGGTGCACAACTTCATATGATAGGAAACATCCTGATAAAATTTCAGCAAAATTGGTCAAAAACTGTGGAAGGAGAAGAGGTCACAAGATTATGTCCACGGACGGACAACCTGATTCCAGTATACCCCCCCCATAACTTCGTTGTGGGGGTATAATAAGATATATCCACCTGTAAAGTTTCATGATTCTACCTTACATACTTTTTGAGTTGTGCTCCAGACAAGAATCAAGTTTGAAAATCAACAAAGGGCAATAACTCCAAAATTTGATCGGCAGAGTTACGGTTCTTGTGCACTGCACCTCTCCATAATGAGATCTATCCACCTGTAAAGTTTCATGATTCTACCTTACACACTTTTTGAGTTATGCTACGGACAAGAATCAAGTTTGAAAATCAACAAAGGGCAATAACTCCAAAAATATGATCAGCAGAGTTACGGTTCTTGTGCACTGCACCTCTCCATAATGAGATCTATCCACCTGTAAAGTTTCATGATTCTACCGTACATACTTTTTGAGTTATGCTATGGAAACTGTTTGGTCTACAGACCGACCAACCAACCGACACTTGCAAAACAATATATCCCCATTTTCTTCGAAAGGGGGCATAATGATCAATTTACTATCTTCAACCCATCAGGGTACCAAGTGCTAATAGTAAGCTATTATTGTCACTTTCTATCTGTCATTTTCTCTTCTATCTGTCTGCCTGTCTGACCCTCCACCCACTATGTAGTGTTTACACTCTAGCATGCACAAATATAGACCGATTTTGATCAAATTTGTATGTATGGTAATGAATTCCCGTGCGATTCTAATAATGAGTCCAGTCGGATAAAAACATGATGAGTTATCTGCCCTTGAGTGTCAAAAACGACTACTTCTGACTACCTATTCAATCCAACATCTTCAATAGAAATGAATTTTGTGCTAAAAAGGTTTACTTTTATGTTTTGATAAACCGCCAGTGTTGTTATGAAATTTTGTAACTAGTTACAAGATTTTATGATAACACATACAGAAATACTATTGTTTGTCCGAAATTATGTCAGTGTTAACAATCCAACATCTGCAATTATTGACTGATCAAGGTGAAACTTGTACTTCTACTTACAGGTTTCTCTAATCTGCAAGTCAGATCTACAACTGATACATCACAGACTGGCACTCGGAAAGCCATTCCTGTCAATTTTCTGAAACACAAAATTAGTTTGTATAACTTAAATCTGTTGTTGTTTTTCGTGACAAGCAATTTCTTGATTTCCGACATTATTTTTTATACAGAAAGACCAAAAATGTAACATTTTATTTCTTGATTACCAACATTATTTTTTACATAGAAAGACAAAAAATGTCAAATTTTAGTTGCTTTGAACTGTCATTTGCAACACCTTTGAACTTGGACTACTCTAAAATTTTGTCATATGGTAATGGGTTGAAACAACAATTACATTTGTATTTGGTAATGGGTTTAAACAACAATCACATTGATCTATTTCTTGATAGATTGCTGATACATTTAAACATTACTCTTGTTGTAAATATGTCATGAGACATGAGCAAGACAGAAATATGTCTAACATGCTTTGAATAAACTGCCTGTTACCTGGTCTGAGTCTACATAGTTTTATAGTTATGGAAGACAATTCCACTGGCAACAGCAACAAGTACATGTATTCAACTATCAAAGCTACCAATATAATATACACCTGGCAGAGTAAAAATTAAAGAGATTGAATTTTTATCTTCTTCCCAGAAGGAATGTATAATTTCATTCACCTAAAATTGTCCTGTGCAACATATTTGAATTTAGATAAGTATAAAATTTCAACATCATCTGGTAATGGATTAAGGGCCCATTTTCCAGATTCTGGCTTGAATGTTTGAACATTTACCCGTTCAAGATAGGAATAACTTTGCCCACAGCTTTAGCAGCGCCAGTTGAGGATGGGATGATGTTATTTGAGGCAGTTCTGCCACCGCGCCAGTCTTTCATACTCGGTCCATCCACAGTTTTCTGCGTGGCAGTAATGGCGTGGACTGTTGTCATGAGACCCTCTACAATACCGAATTTGTCGTTGACAACTTTAGCAAGGGGAGCTAAACAGTTAGTTGTGCATGATGCATTGCTGAAATGTGTAGAGAGAAAAATTAAGAATTTTATAAGCAGTATGGAATGTCTACTTCTGCACGTAATTATACCACTTCCCAAACAACAAATATTTTTTGCTTGTTTCAAGATAGAATATTTCTAATGCATCTTTTCTAATGTTGTATATTTCCGGCAAATAGATTTAAGCATGGGAATAATAATTAACATTGGATATTTAACTTTAAACCACCAGCCGTCAATCTCGCATGAACAATTAGAAAACAGTCTTAACATTGGTGATTAATATTTGCCACTCGAAACAAGACCCTAGATTGCATCAACCCACAAATTTGAGTTTGATCAATAAAGAAAGACTGTGTCTCAACATGGCATTATTCCCGCTCATGCAATGTTAAATGCTCACCTTACAATAGTTTGATCAGGTTTGTATTCTGTGTGATTAACACCCATAACAAACATGGGGGCATCAGCTGAGGGAGCGGAGATGATCACCTTCTTTGCTCCTCCCTTGATGTGAGCCTGCAATACAGAAAGGAAAATGGATGCTAGTCATGCCCCTTTTTATTCATGATTTACACCCATCACAAATGACTTGCAAATCTGGGGGTAAAAATAGTCATTTTACAGCATACTTGTACCCCTCTGTATATGAAACATAGAAGGCTGCTTGCAAAAATTGGTGTGTACAAGATTCAATTTGGGGATGAACCCCAACGACAGCTTTTCTGTACACACATCGTTTATAGAATATGGTCTAGAACATCCTATTTACAGTGTTGCATCCAGGATGAGCCCAGAGAGGGGGAGATCCCCCATCAAATTTTCAAAAAGGGGGGAGTAAAAATTTTGAGCGCGCAGCCAATAGACTTGTATTTTCTGATCAAATCATGTGTAAACACCGTATGGTAGAGCTACACGCTAAAAGGGAGGTCGTACATGGGGTTCTCTTACTCGATTTTTAACATAACTTACATAACATACCCTTTCTGCACATTATTGTCTTTTTCCACGATTCCTTAATCCGTGATGTTTTATTTCTTTTTTTTCGTGACCGGGCGCGTATTCCTGTAAGGGTTCATCCCTGACTAACAAATCGTCAGTTGCAGGTCAGTACCTGACTTGGAAAAGTTCATAATCCGTTTAGGTGGCATCTAGCTAACCCGAGAAATATGGTTTCAATCTATTCTACTATTTCAAACGAACTCCGCATTCGTAATTTTCAACACGCTGTGTTTACACGCTTGAAATCAAATGAATGACGTCATTTGACTGTCACAGCATTTCTCGGCTATTTCCGTTCTCCGTAGATCAGCCGAGGGATGGTCATTTTCAATCGGAACTTCTCTCAGCCAATCTACTCGACTAGGTTGCAGTTTACGAAAATTGCCGAGTGTCTTATTACGAACAGGGTTACTTCCCTTAATTCAACTGCGTCATTAGGGAATTTCCCAGGAAAACCCTTTTTCGGATCAGATTTTTTTAGCGAATTTCACCGATCTTTTTAAAAACATGTTTTGATTTTCTTGTGAAATGCAATTTTGCTGCGCACTGACTTTTGAAGAGGGGGCGATTATTCCCTATTCTGCGGGAGTTGCCACCCACGAAATTTTGAAATTGCGGGAGTGAAATTAAAATCAGCGGGAATCGTGCGCCCTGGATGCAACACTGATTTATTACATAAGTACAAAATTTCATTATGCCATTAGATGAAGAGAAATTAGAGAAAAAATAATTTTTACACTAAGGCCCCTTTTTCCATGATGCAGCCTCAAATTAAACAAAAGCTGTCCGAAGACAGCGCGCTCGACTTTCTAAGTTGCTTAGTATAAAGGGGGCATAACTCCAAATATAGTGGAGCCAGGGTTATGGGCCTTGATAGTAAGGTAGAGGGTGTGATGGTGAATAAATATTCCAAGTTTGGGTTGAATCACTTTGATAGTATGGAAGTTATTGATGTTTGAAAAAACTTTAACCTTTGTTGCAACGCCCACGCTGGCGCCCGGGTGACAGTATAAGCTCTCATTTTCTTCGAAAAGTTGAGCTAAAAAACGAGAAAAAGGTCTCTAGGTAATATCCCAGGGAGTCCACATGTGAAGTTTCATTGAATTTGGTCCAAGGGTTGCTGAGATCTGGCTGTGGACGGACGGACACACGGACAGTGTGGCGACTATATGCTCCCCCGAAATTTTTTCAGCATAAAAATGAAAAAATTGCTTGTGACAAGCAATTCCTTCATTTCCCACAATGTTTTCAACCACAAAAGACCATCGGAATAAAATTCCAGTCTCTTCAAAGTGTCGTCTGCCACATCTTTGAATTTCAACAAGTCCAAATTTTGACGTTTGGTAATGGGTTACGGGATACTCACCTGGGCCTTTTCTAATGTTGTAAATACACCCGTGGATTCAACTACATATTCTGCTCCTGCTGCTCCCCATGGAATTTGTGATGGGTCTTTCCTAAATTTGGAGAAAAAACATTCAGATTGATTTGAGTTTAACACATTATTAAACAAGAGCCGTCACAGACGGATTATGCTCCCCGAATAAGTGTTTGTCACAAAATAAAAACTATCATACATTAAGCCCCCTTTTCCAATGACAGATTTTTTGTACACACATTATTTAGAGGATATGGTCTAGAACATCCTATTTATTACATGAGCACAAAATTTCATTAAATTCTGCCCATTAGATGAAGAGAAATAAGAGAAAAACTAATTTTTACACTAAGGCCCCTTTTTCCATGACGCAGCCTTAAATTTACAAACGGAGAAAAAGGTCCCTAGGTATTGACCCAGGGAGTTCACATGTGAAGTTTCATTGAATTTGGTCCAAGGGTTGCTGAGATATGGCTGCGGACGGACGGATGGACGGACACACAGACACACGGACGGACGGACAGCGTGGCGACTATATGCTCCCCCGAAATTTTTTCGGGGAGCATAAAAATAACACATATTGACACACCTAAAAGAAATGCCAAAAGCCATTGAAAAGCTTAAAGGCTAAAGAAGATACGATTAATTAAGACTGCATTTCCCCAAATTGACCAAGATCTTTTTCTGTGCCTAATTTTTTGTACACAAATTCTATCTTTGTTGTCAGAAGCAGATTCCATATTAGAACAGTTTTTGCCCTTTGGTAAATGCTCCCATTACCAAACAGCACAATTTTAGCTCCACCAAATTCAAAAATGTTGCAGACGACAATTTCAAGTGAATGCAATTTCATATTTTTTGGTTGTTTTGGGTAGAAAACATTGAGGAAAATGAAGAAATTGCTTGTCACAAGCAATTTCTTCATTTCCCACAATGTTTTCCAAAGCCTTGAAGGGCATCAAAAGGCGTCAATGTTTGAGAATGGGTTAAGTTTATGATTAAAGGGTTTTTTAAACGAAAATGAGAACTGTAAAAATATATATAATATAGATATATAACCAGGGGTCGACACTAACAGTGTCCCGGGATCTCGAGGACCCCAAAATTTAAGGAGGGACCCCTGAAATTCTGCATTTTATAGAGTGAGGTCTCCCTGATTTTGCTAAATTATGCCTTCGGGTTACCTGATTAAAAAGTTAGTGTCTAACCCTGATAACTTGCAGATGTAAAATTTTGGTATAATTTGCCATGAAAGCTTCAAATTATTCTGCAAAGAATCCTGAATATCTGGTCTCTGACAGTGGCTGATCCAGTATTCCTTTGAGGAAGGTTCAAATATACAGATAGAGGGGTTCGTTTTCCGGTTATTACATGATTTTGATTGAATTTCTGCTTGAAAAAGAAATAGTTAGGCCACAGAAGGGGTTTGTTTGACCCCCCCAAACCCCTCCTGGATCGGCCACTTTCTGATTAAACAGTATACTTACTCGGCATAAACTTTGATGGATTGGCCATTAATGACTAAATTTCCATCCTTTACAGAAATATCTCCTTTGAATTGTCCATGTGTTGTGTCATATTTAAACATGTACACCTGAAATCAACAATTGCAATAAATTTTGTGCTAGAAAAAAGACCGGGTTTACCGTTATGTTTTGATAAACCATCGGTGTTGTTTTTTTAAAATCTCATAACTACAGCTTGATTCAAGCCGTAGTTACAAGATTTTACAAGAACACCAACGCAATATCATTTCAATCAAGCCGTAGTTACGAGATTTTACAACAATACCAACAGAATATCATTTCGGCTAAAACGTGGTATTCGGGAGAAAAAAAGTTTTTTAATGATTATGTTATATATATAATTTTCTAAAAAAACAGCCTAAAATATATCTACAAAAAGATCATAACAAATTGTTACAAATTTGGAGCACTGTTGATATACAAACCATATAATCAAGGTTGATGAAAGGATCATTAATGGCAACAAGTTCCACTCCTCCTTTGAGAATGGCAGCTCTGGTCACCAGACGTCCAATACGTCCAAAACTGGAAATAAAGAAAATCAAGTCATTCTACCTTGAGTTTCAGGTATTCCATCAATCATTTATATACAAAACTTTTTGTGCAACTTTGTGCTTCTTCCGCGGTGATGGAAATTGATGAGGGATTCTCTCGTTAACTTCTGTTGTCACGATGACCCCCGAATAACTGAGTACTCGCAAACTTAGATGTTTAGCAAAGTATAACATCTGAATGACTGAAGTGGGTGATGATAAAACTAGCCATTCTGATTTGTAAAAAAAATTTAGTGCACAAATATTAATTCAGAACAGCTTAATCTTCGTCTGTAAAGTCTATTAGTTCAGCAAAACATTGCAGAAGTGGGGTCATTACTAATGCATATGCAGCAGCAGATGTCACAGATTAACATTGGTATGTACTCTAAATCATTTCAAAAGCAAGAATAAGAGTTAAATCTCTCGTTTTTTTCATCAACTTACCCATTGATTCCGACTTTAACCATTATGACAAGAGTTGTAGAGATTCACAAGATGGATTCACAAAATCTGCAAATACAGAATAAATCAATGCAAACTGGATCAAGATATTGTTTGACCATAGTCAGTTTGACGGTTTGACCGAAGTCAACTCAATTAATCATGGGTGTACAGCCTGTTACACAGTTAGTAATGCAACTGTGTAACACTTTTTTTCGACTGACTTGGCTTTTTTGAAAAGCATGTTGGTTTGGGTGTTTCTTTTTTAAGAGCACCAGGCCAGATCCCTGTCGGACCAGAGTGTCTTTCCATGTTCCATTCATGCAAACCCCCTAACCCTTAAATTGTAATAACCACCATTTTCTCCTGTTGCTTCAATATTTTCTGTGATAGTCTATAGTCCATGAAAGGCCTTTCATCAACAACATCTATTTTGTCAACACCATCAGCAGTTTAGTGATTGGAACTTTAACAGGCAGTGCTTCTGAAATATTTTGAAAATCTACTTGTCCACGGACAAGTCATGATCCAAAATTGACTTTGGTGGTGTCCGTAGTCGAGGGGTAGAGCGTCGGCCTTGTGACTAAGAGGTTCCAGTGCTTCTGAAATATTTTGAAAATCTACTTGTCCACGGACAAGTGTTGATCCAAAATTGACTTGTCCGTATCAAAAATCAACTTGTCCGTACAAAACTAATATACTTTTCAATAGATTCATTTGTTTATTGCAAATCTATTACAACTTTCTAACTATTGTCAACAACAAAATTTGTACATTTAACTATCAGTAATTACATTGTATGAAAAAAATTGTGAGAAAAAGAAAAATAAACACTCTTTATTATAACCAGATTTTTCACTTGTCCATGGACAACCTAGCTTTCAAAATCTGCTTGTCCATACAGGTAATCTAAGGTAAACGGACAAGTCGGACAACTCGGGCAACTTATTTCAGAAGCACTGGGTTCCGAGTTCGATCCCCGGTAGCGGGGGTTGTTCAAGGCTTCTCATTGGCCCACACATTCGGCGCGAGTACTGGTGTATTTCCAGGAAGCTCAATCGAGAGGGATTAAAATAAGTTGAAGAAACTTGCTTCCCAATCGATGTAAAATAAATGCGTTCAAAGGAACGTCTGAAGAAGACTTGTCTGTATAAAAAATCAACTTGTCCGTACAAAACCCCAGTGATTTTGTTACAAATTTATGTCCACGGAAGAGTCCTGGGACCCACTTGTTCCCAAAACAGTGAGTCCAATATCGAAACATATGAGTCTTTGAAAGACAATGTCTATTACACTTTGAAAATGTTAGCATTCTGCAGGGGTAAAAGTTGAAAATTTTGAAAAACCTGAAAACCTGAAAAAGTCTGTATTTATATAGTAAAAATCGAGAAAATGGGGCATTTTGGAATACTCAAAAACCTGAACTGCAGGCATATGCCTGAAAACTTTTACCCCTGCATTCTGGGACTCACTGAATATTTTTCAATGAGTCCCGAGAAAAAAATGTGAGTCAGGGACTCGGGACTCGCAGGTAACAAAATCCCTGAAACCCATATACTTTTCCATAGCTTCATTTGTTTATTGCACATCTATTATGACTGTCTAACTATTGTCTACAACAAAATTGGTACATGTAACTATCAGTAATTACATTGTATGAAAAAATTGTGAGAAAAAGATAAAGATCATTTTTTATCAACTTCGGATTTTTCACTTGTCCACGGACAACCTGACTTTCAAAATCTGCTTGTCCGTATAGGTAAATGCCACTAAACGGACAAGTCGGACAACTCGGGCAACTTAATCCAGAAGCACTGATTACAGGTTTAATTAATCCGAGTCTTCTCTGATGTAAATACGCTCTTTGATATTTTGATTTTTCGCTATTTACATCAGAGAGCGTTGCTCTTTGAAAAAATCAAGAAGTCCGCAACAAATTGTTGCGCATCGTTCACCGTCCGATCTTAAACGCTATCGTTAAAACCCCTGATGATATCGATAAATGAACCATTTATTGTTATGGCTGCTGAAAAAAATACGACCAAAAAGTATTTCTAAAAGGTTAATAGGCAATGTTTTGCAACAACCCTCACCTGAGCAGCCTTTGTTTACCTTGACCTTCCATTCAAAACCAAAGGTTATACTCATCCAGCAGGCCGATTTGAAATGAAATTTTTGGTCAAGTATGACAAAAAATGATTTATTGATCTATACCCTACAGTGTTTTACCGAGTGATTCGATATGATACACAAAAACAAAGCTTCAAGTTACTTGTAACGTTACCGAACTTTCCGCTGTTTTCAAAGAGCAACGCTCTCTGATGTAAATAGCAAAAAATCAAAATATCAAAGAGCGTATTTACATCAGAGAAGACTCGGATTAAGGTTTAATCAGATCTACATGATTACAGGCTGGAGACCAATTATCGCTGTGTACCAGTTCTCGCCAATTATACTGTACAGTGTTTTTTTTCCTTCTATAACTAGTGCCGTTAAACGGAACCTTTCCCAAAGACATCGGCTTCATCCCAATTCAATCACCGGTTTTCTCCCAAAGTGACGATCGGCCGTTTCCCAATCTCCAAATCTACGGTTCCCAACTATCCTGTGAGCTTTTCCCAACCGCGAGTACCTTAAATTTGCGTAGACATGCCTTTTGAAATCGCTAGGCCTTTAAATCTCGCCGTACATCATCATGCAGAAAGTAAACAAACGATTATACGTCTGCAGGGGTAAAAACATTTAACTACGTACAATCCAATCAATAGTTATGAGCTTTTCGATTTCCCGCAAAAGATAAACAACCTGTCAAGGGACGCAACTCAAACGGTTTGAAACCGTAGACTGGTTTATTAATAATTACTATAACAATGGGTACCAGTCTACCCTAACTGTGACTGGTTTACATAAAATTTCATAGAGATATCGATTTTTTGCCGTGAAAAATTTCCAGCGCAGAGACCAGTCTCCTTCTACTTTCACTTTCCCACTGTTTCGCGCGAGCCACAAAATTGCAGAAAGGTGGCAATCCCAAGTGAACAATCAAAGACTTCTTCAGAACGGGATCGGGCACAACGGAGGATGGTAAGACTTTCGAAGTTTCGTCCCCACCCACGATCGATGATTTTAATGCAATGCCTGACCCACTTACGGAATTTGACGAACATTTTACGGAAAAATCCGAACATGGCTGCACTCGCGAATTTGATAGTTTTGAATGATAATCGGCAATTAACTTGACTAATCTTGTGTTTATTATTTGAAATGATGTTTTCTCGACTTGTTGTTTAAAAGATATGAATATCCCCGTTTCCAAGATGAATTTCATATTCTAAATGGGATGTATTTTTTGAGTGACAAATAGGTCACGGAAAAATCCGAAGATGGCTGCGTCCATAAAATCAAAGTACTGGAAGTACTGAAAGCAGCCAGTGAACTTATCTTGAGTTAATATTTGTTTGCATCCTCAAGGCGTACAAGATTGGATTTATATTAATAAATTTAGTACTGTATCAACCCTTTACCCCCTCTTGTTTCTAGCTTAGTAGTATAGATTTAGTGTACGCTAGTCAGACCAGAAAATATTGAGGGCAAAGGGAGAAAATGCTGGTTATCAAATGTTCTTCCTTTGCCTTATTGAATCGGTCGGCACAATTCTTTCAGCCAATCAAAAACGTCGTCAGCGGACCTGCACTCATTCGGTGGAGGTGAAAGCTTCGGTCTTTTTCGTTGAAGCATAACCAACTTTCAGCATTAATATCTCGACGACTACGCCTGATTATTAAAAATGCGTTGGTAGTTAGAAAGTTTAAATCACATTCTTTAATGAAAGAGTTTTGTTTATGAATTTTAACGATGGATTTTTGAAATAATCTGCCTCAAAGTTGGTATCCCGTAACGATAAAGACCGAGGTTGTACCCTCGATGAAAAAATGAAAGTGAGGCTATGACGTCATCCCGACTGATTCTATTATTTTCTTAAAGTTGTCATAATTTGGTTGTGATGTGAAAATCAGGTCTTGTTTAGGAAAGGGTTATGGATCGATTTGATAATATTTACTAACTTTGACTGTGTTTTCAACTGTTTGCAAAATTTTACAAATATTAATAGGTATCTCATTTATCATTATTATTTATATATTTAAATCATCAGTTGATATAACTGAAAAGATTCACAAAAAGTCACTGTCCATTCTTTGTCCCACTTCTTCTCTGTACTGGCAGTTTTCACATGACATGTATGATGATAACTGTACATCTCATTCTGATTGTAAAAATACCTTACAAAATCTAGCAGTAGTTTTCCTGATAAACCCTGAATGTGTAAAAGGGGCTTTGTGACACAGAATATAGGTTCTAAGTATAGAAAAGGCATATTTCATTGATCAATTTTACAACCTAAACTTTTCCCAATTCATTGGTTTCGCGACTCGTTTTTTTTTTTTCCAATTTTAAGATTTCGCGACGCGAAAAATTCCCAATCATAGGGGTATAGGTACCTTTCCCAATTGGACAGAAAAAACGCTGCTGTATCTGTAATCACAGCAATGCCGTGATATAAATTAATATGAATCGATAATAAATGAAATTGATGACTTCATAAATTATAGATCTATGTGTGAAAGGACACTTTTCAGTCTTTACCATGAAATTGGTTAGTTGGCGAGAACTGGTACGGGGCGAGAATTGTTCACCGGTCACCGGCCAGTAGTCTTAGTGCAAAATCTTTTCCAATTTGCAGCTGGTATCAATCTGATAAAATTTATTCAATCAACAAAATTCAGAGATAAGGCCTAGATCTACAAATCTAATAGAACCAATCAATCAATTTACCTTTGAGAAATGGAACTTCAAGGACAGAAAAATCCTAATCAAGTTAAACATGAGATTTCCTTATGAACCAATGTCATCCAGCAGGTATTTAGATATTTGACCTTGACCTTCCTTTCCTTCTTTGAAGGTCGCACAGTGAACAAATATTTGCAAGTCTTGCAAGATCTCCTACACCTGAATACGCCAATCCTTTTATTCTTACTTTAATGAAGAAACCATTCATAAATCATTTAGAGTCAATCAATCATGTTATCAATCGAATAATGATCTTCCAAGTCAAAAAAAAAATCTAGACAGAAAGCTTTTGCATTCACTGACAGGAAAACAAATCAAAAACGCCTCTTCGTGTCACACCTTGCGATAGAAATACAGCAAATATTTAGTTTTCCATATCAGTAAGGAATGAAATTAAAAATTGACAAGTGTCAATGAAGAAATGCCACGAAAATTCTATATTTCTAAAAGGAACACTACTCACTTCTTTCCTCGATGGATGCCGGCTGGAAAGCTGCGCATGCGTGAATTTATCATTCGGAATATGTCGATATTTATCGAAAAAAAGTGTCGGGAACCAGCCAAAGTAATTGTGACGTATGGCGGGAAAAATATGAATAATACGTGACAGACACAAGAACCCCAGAAATGGAATCCAACAGAAAAGCAGACACACGCAAATTGACTAGTAGGCTAAATAAGATCTGATTTCATTCAAAATGTATCTAATGCTTGTACAGGATACATTTTTTTCTTAAAAAAATGGATTAAAAAGTAGGAAATGCTCATTTCTTGTTTTCTCTCAATGTTTTCAGATTTTGTCTATCTTATAGACATGAGCAGATCTGTTTTATTTAATACAACAACTTTGTAGATCTATATCTCAGCGTTTTTTCTCATTGTCTTGGGATCAGGGCCAAAACCAGACGAAATGTGACCCGTCACGCTAAAAGTGACCTTATCCGAACTCCAAATCCAAATTTTGACAAACTTGTTAGACTCAGCACAGATCAACCACAAGGGCGGATCCAGGATTTTTTTCCAGGGGGGGGTCCAAGCCAAAGATTTTTTTCAGAAAAGTACAAAAAAGTGAAAAGTATCGGCCCTAGTCTGGCTGCGCAGTCTGACTAGGTTCGATTTTTTCACACATCGGGATAAGGTCCCTTTTAGCATGATAGGTCACTAAAGTCCTAGCTGGTACAGTTATTTAGGCAGTAGCAGATAACTAACTAAATTATCGTTACATACAATTTTATCATAAATCTAACTGATAACCTTTAAATAATGTCTGGTACCAATTGGTAGATAAACATGTATTCTTGTCATAGAAACCCATACCGGAGCACAAATATTATTTATCTATTAGATGGACCCTTTTTGCTATCAACACTAATTAGTTCAGTAGCGGATAGCTTCCGGTAATGACGGATCGGCAGATGACAGGATGTATCAAAACAACCATGACTGTGACATCAATCCACTTCTCTAGGTCACTGAGTAATCTTTCCCAAACAAGACCTGGTTTTGACGTCCCTAATGGAACAGGCTTGGGAAAATATTGAAACAAAAGAAGAAACTGCTGATAACCAGCTTTCTTCTTTTGTCTCAATATTTTCTGTGCCATGTTTTACACAAATCGTGTCTTTATGATCATCAATTTTGTCGTCTGCAGCAGCTTTCAAATTGGACCACCCTAACATTTTGTCGTTTTTGAAAGGGTTAAAAGCATGGTCCCACTATGCCTGCTGATGGGACTCAAGCAGCTCAGAGTCGTTTGAAATATTTGAAAAAGACTTACTCATAGGCTAACACAGCTTGAAAATAATGCGGAGAAGTAGAAAATCAATAATAAGGTCCTTTCACTTATGTTTTAGTCTAAATATGTGGAGAAAACAATTATGGATAACATGCATTCAATATACAGCGATAAAGAGCACATGCATTCAACATTAAAATGCTTTGGGTTCGAGAGTATTGTTACCAAAACGCTTTGGGATTGAGAGTATGTTACTAAAAATAACGAATACTAAACGTTTGAGAGACGTTTTAAGACTCCAAGGACGACTTTCGGAGGCTGTGTGTACAACAACACCGACAGTTTATAAAACATAACAGTAAACTCAGTCTATTTTTAGCTCAAAGTTAATTGCCATTCAGACAAGTAACACATTTTTCTATCTGATTCACATTGGATTAATTTTCTGGATTTCAGCGGTCGTCACAAAATCCATTGCTGTGAAGACGTTTATGAAGATAGCAAAGAAAACCTCCTCACTACTACAGGAGGCTACACCCGGGAAACAATCGGATCAGTCAGGAAAACATTCAACTCTCTCTGTACCTCACATTGATACCCACTCTTCAATGTTGAATATGATTCTGAAAGACAAAAGAGATTCAGAGGTACTGATAGTGACTCATTGCCGTAGATGGGAGGGAATAAAGCAATTTAAAATAAAATGCATTATTTCATTTTATGTTCACCAAAGTGTAATACAGTTGATGTTGGTACTCATTGGAATTGTCTCATAATTGACATGATTCAACTGAGTATACTATACCCACAATATCGGGTTTGGAATTGGAATACAAAATTAGAATGTCTTTACCCCACATAGGCTTAGCTCTGTGATAGTTTTCATTTGAACATCCTAAATTGAAAACAAAGCATACTTTAGAAAACATTGAGGTAAGAGAAGTTTATGCTGATAACCAGCATTTTTCATTTTGTCTCAATATTTCATCTTGTGTTATATTGTTTACAAAAAAGGGGTTGTACATGTGAGAATTTTCACTTATGGTTGACTGCTGTGTTGCACGCATAAACTTGTCCTACTTAAGGACAGATCCTCCAGTTGTTACTGCGCAACTTACTGCGCATATCCTAAATAACGAAATAAAGCTGTTTCAGTAATTGGCCTTTTTCAGCAAATGTATTTCTTACATTTAGTTAATGTTTGGTTGATAAATGACAAGACCCTTTTCTGTTATTTCAATTTTCTCTGTTTGGTCAATTAAAGTGTAATAGTATACTCGGATGGTACATTTCGCTTTCTGTTACGCATTCAAAATGTGGCGTTAGCGATAGGAAACAGAACAACAAAAGCAAAGTGGTGTCTTTATGAGATAGTCCGCTTCAGATGGTCACAAAAGATGACACGTTTTATTATCTAAAGCTGGTAATAAGGAAGAAAATGGATAAAAGTAGTGAAACAATTTTGGACAGAGCTGTAAAAAGTAAACCAAATTTTACTTATAACTAAGAAAAACGCTTGGTTTGATATATTTTTCTTTTTTTGTTTTTGTAGGTATGACCAAGCACTATGTCTATACCAAAAAAGAAAAAATTCTTACCGCTGAAATATTTTTTATTATCAGAAACGTTGCGAAAAAAGAGCAATTTCAGCTACTTTTGAAAGAATGTTTTACTAAAAGTTTCAAAATCATCACTAAATTTTCCCAAATTGATACTCATTTGGACAGAATAAAACACTTTGAACACAATAAAGACTTATTTATGTAATCCTAGTCATTTCGAACACCTTTTTTGTGGGTATTTAAGTGACACCTCATTTTTGCAATTTTAGACAAGAGTAGTCTCCCTTGAAATTCAATAACTTTTTAATTCGCTTGGTGACCTATAGTTTTTAAGTCATTTTTTTACTTCTCATATATTGAAGTATCAGTACCAATATCTACCATTAGATGGCGCCAATAGTGATTATCATCTATCTGATTGGGGCATTCTGGGTTAACTACTTTCAAGATGTCAGCGCCCTTAAAATGCATACACATGGTACTTCCTGTCACGCGGCACATTTGCTTCACACGCTTGCATAAAGTAAAATGAATAATCTGATTTGAATTAATTTTTTTTTTCGATAAAATTGAAATGAAAATCAAACTTTGTTTTGTTTCAAATGTAGTTTTTATTGCAATTTTCTGCTTGCTACTTTTTGGCGACAGGATTCAGAGTCATGCGCACCGCATAGTGATTAAGCCAAAATAGGATACCCAGAATGCCGAAATCAGTCAGTCCGAAAATAAAAAAAATTATAGACTGGAAATTTTAGACTGACTATTTAGTCAATGGTATCAGTACAGAAAAAATAAAAAAAATCTTACCGTGGGAAATAACCAATTTCACTGACAAGTCCCTATTTGGCGTATATGCGCACCATTGCGAAGCTCAAGCACTCCAATTGCATTTTCATTTTATGGGTAGATGTACCCTCTAGTTTTAATTTTTTATGGAGTTGTTCAAAGAAGGATAAAAAAACACTGGTTGGTGCAGAATTACAGAATTCCAACAGAATGACTCCTCACAAGAGTAATTACTGGTTTTGGAAAAGTAAGCATCATGGAAAATGAAGAAATTGCTTGTGAGGAGTCCAAAGGTACCATTATTTTGGAAAAGGTTAGATTCAGCAAAGGTTAGGGCTTATTTTACATATTTTCAGATGCGCAGAGAAATTGACTCAAAGCATGTGCGCATCCAAACACCAAAGACTCGACGTTTAGACTGTTTGGTAAGAAGAGAGAGGAGTGTAAGGAGAGGAAAAAGGTAATCAATGTTTTCTTAATGATTGTTTGATATACCAGGTTTTGAAAAAAAAACACAAAAGGCAATAACTTAAATGGTAATGGTGCCATAGTTACAGTTCTTGCAAATAAAACTTCTCTTCAAAGTGATCTATAGATGTGTGAAGTTTAAAGATGCTAACAAACACAAGTAAGGAGATATTTCCTAAACAAACTTTCAAAATTTTAATTTAAAAAAAAAATAAAAAACAGATCAGAAAAAGTTTCAGAACACTTGAAGAGAAAAAAATTCTGATCATCGTCATTAGCTCCACTGGCCGAAGGCCAGCGGGGCTTATGTCATGGCCCTGTGTCTGTCGTACGTGCGTCCGTGCGTCAACTTTTTCTTTAAACATCTTCTTCTCCAAAACTATTGGACCAATTTCAACCAAACTTCATATGAATCTTCCTTGCATGAACCTTTTTCAAATTCCTTCAAAAAATTAAATTCCGTGTAGAACTTGAATTTTAATTAATTTAATTGAATTAATTTTCGAAAAATCTTTATAAATTCTTCTTCTCCAAAACTACTGGACCAATTTCAACCAAACTTCACAGAAATCTTCCTTGCATGAATCTCTACCAAATTCCTTCAAAAGAATAAAATCGCTGCAGAACTTGAATTTTAATTAATTTAATTGATTTAAATTTTCGAAAAATCTTTAAAAAATATTCTTCTCCAATACTACTGGACCAATTTTAACCAAACTTCACGGAAATCTTCCTTGTATGAATCCTTTCTTAATTCCTTCAAAAAGATAAATTCTGTGTATAACTTAAATTTTAATTAATTTAATTGAATTAAATTTTCGAAAAATCTTTAAAAATTCAACTTCTCCAAAACTACTGGACCAATTTCAACCAAACTTCACAGAAATCTTACTTGCATGAATCTCTACCAAATTCCTTCCAATAGTCCAGTCAATCTAGACTTAGACCTAGAACTAATTGCAAAAGAATTTCTAAGTATACCAGTCGAAAATATAGGTTGAGAAGAGTCTCTCATAAAAAATCCCGAAATTTTGCTGTTGCAGTGTCAGAGAATTTGATGACTAAAGTTGGCATTTTTTCCGATTTAGAGAAGTGGCCCGAAATGCCACCATACCATTATTTATACATTGAGTCACGCGCTTTATCTCATGACGTCACATAAAGTGCAATGGCGGCGCCCATAAGAAATTTTGACAGCTGGTGTAAATACGCTACATTGCAGATCACTTGACGGTTTAAGGTAAGTTTTATGAGTTCCCATTGAAAATATAGATCTAGTATAGACATTAGAATATATGAATCGAACTTGTGGCGTCTAATTTATGCAAAAACGCTTTAAGATTATATCAACAATATCGACGCTTGCACACTCCCGTCATTTCCGATTTCATGAAATAAACAATAATCAACAATTTACAAAATGATAAAACCGAAATCATAAATGTTATGTCGTGTAAAAAATGTCATTTAATTAGTCTATTTTGTGTAAAAAATTCAATCGCGAAAGCTGTAGAAGTGTCCCTGTTTCGTTTTTTTAAACTACGGAAGCGAATATGGGACATAATTTTGAATCTGATTACGTAAAAACAATCGTTTATCTAAACATTAAAAATCTTTTTAATTTCATGTATCTAGATGTATTTCTTTTTTCACATTTTGCAGGCCCAATGTCCTACTTGTTCTGACAAACAGAATGGCATGTATCTTTGATATATAAATTTAAAAGGTGTGTTACTGTACATGTTTGTTTAGATAAAGACATTTTATCTCGTAGTGACCATTCTAAGACAAGTTCTGGTATTTGAAAGATTGTCATCAAGTTTTCTTGTTTTATATCATTCAAAATCATTTTGAATTCCTAACATGAATTTTTATTTCTACTAAGTGCGCAAAGCACAGTG
This sequence comes from Fragum sueziense, assembly GCA_963680895.1. NCBI lineage: Eukaryota > Metazoa > Mollusca > Bivalvia > Cardiida > Cardiidae > Fragum > Fragum sueziense. The sequence continues at coordinate 26,567,689 of OY804604.1, forward strand.
TTTGTTGATAATTGAATGTAATAAAAAAAGCTTAAAACAGCGGAAGTGTATATGGGATCTTATTTTGAAAACTAATTCTTTTTAAACACTCATTTCTGCTGAATTGAAGACTGAAAATGAATTAAGGTAGTACTGATTTTACAGTTTCATATCCTTTCAGGACATAATCAAGCCTTTTCCCCATTCTTGAGCAAACGTAGACAGAATGACACTGACACAGTGGAACAACAATAAAACATATAATTTATAAGGTATTCAACTATTTATATATTTGTACCATTAAACATACTTAATTATACCCCCCACAACAAAGTTATGGGGGGTATACTGGATTCAGGTTGTCCGTCTGTCCGTCCGTCTGTCCGTCCGTCCGTCCGTCCGTGGACATAATTTTGTGTCCTCTTCTCCTCCCACAGTTTTTGACTGATTTTGCTGAAATTTTAGCAGGTTGTTTCCTGTCATATGAAGTTGTGCACCTGCAATTTTCATCTTGATCCAGGCAGTAGTTTTAGAGTTATGCCACTTTAAACTTTAGCACTTTTTCAGTGACAACGCGCTAGTGGGGGGTATTTGTCCGCTTTGCGACAGTTCTAGTTTTATCTTGACACCTGGCAAACGAATCCTGGTATTTGAAGGGCTTTCGTCGTTGTTTGTTGTTATGCATCATAAAAAAATAATTTCAAACTCTTTACATTATGATTAGTACTACTTGTCTTTTCACTATGCAAAGTAAGTTGTTTTGTTGTTAAGAAAATAGGAATTAAAAGTTAAAACCATATGGGATAGAAAATGACGCTAGATATATTCACTATTAACCTCATCTGTGCCATTCTGCAATTATTATTGATAATACCATTTTCTATTCAGTACCATTATTCAGTCCCACATACCCCCAATAGAGATGAGAAAAGAACATTTATTATCTAGTCAATGTAAACTATAAAATATCAAGGTAAATAAATCATGTTTAAATTGATAAAAGGTAAACATATAGAAAAATCATTGCGTTTCAAGAACAAAGTATAATCAATATCAAAATAAAAATTTGAGCACAATAGATATTTTCTTTAGCTGGATCAAGATCAAAAGAATCTTTATTTAACAACAATGCATATACAGTTTATACACTATACACTAGTACTCGTATACATATTTGTTCATGCAAGCTTCTATTATGTATTCCATGGATTTTCTATTTCAGATGAATCCCTGTATGGAGAAGAGTTCATGTTTGATATGTCCACTTTGCGAAGAACCAATAAACGACATCAGCCCTTCTGCTCGAGTTGGAGAAAAGAGATGCAAAGGAATTCATTCTGCTGGCGAAAATCATTCATTCAATATTGAAGTACACCCGGGAGTCTTTATTCGCAATTCATGTGATAAGAACTTTACTGAGCCATCCTCTGAGAAATGCTGTATAGAAAATTCAAATGATGAACATGAGATAAATTTTGCGTTCTGTAGTACTTTACTTTGATTTTATATTACGTTGTTGTTTTTTTTTGTGGAATATTAGCCGAATGTGGTATCGAACACAAAAAGATCTTTTGATTTACATGTATATCCTGTTAGAAGTTTAGAATTTCAGAACGCAATTGTAAATCATTGTATTCAAAGAGGTTTCCAGTAGGCAGACGATGTAAGAAGTCGACGATGCCATATTATTAGGTAAGGAAAACAATATTAAGGTCGCGTACATTGGTCAACGCATATCATTCAGTAATGTCGTCCAAGAAGTGTCATTGCTCCACTGCAACTCGGTCTTGGTGTTCAACTCTATCATCATTTTGGTTCAAGATTCTTGGTCGATCATCTCAATAGCTTCGAGTTTTGTTGTCAATACTACGAAGTGCAAACTTATTAATCAAATGCTGCTGCAGCCTTATCTACCCACATTCCTTATCAGGAAAGAAACATCCCTTTTTACAGTTTGTTGCAGACAATGTGGATCACGACACCGGAACATTTGATGGATATGGTACATTTCATGGCAATGGTAATTATGGTTTAACACCAGTAATCAGCATAAAGAAACTGCAGCAGCAAGAGTTCACAGAGATTCTAGAGATATGAAGACCATTTTGTCATTTCTTCGAGAAAGAAACACATTTGATTTACCAGAAACTAAACATGGGAGTATTGAAAGTGGGGTGACTGCTGATGATTCTGCTAACACTGATAACGCTGCGACCAAAGATGTTTTACTAAACAACCAGGGGAATAAACAGACGTTTATTGACATGTTAAGTGAATTCCTTACAAGTGAAGGCATCGATGTGCTACACGCCCACAGAGATGCAGATACCATGATTGTGCATACTGCTATTGAATTAGCAGAACAAAACCCAACCACTGTAATTGGCGAAGACACAGACTTATTGATCCTTGTTTTGTATCACTTTCACTTGCACAACCTAAACCAAGTCCAATTTAGATCAGGTTCAAGATCTTCGAGGAATAATGTCAAACTATGGGGCGCTTTATCTTATGACGTCACATAAAGTGCAATCTTTAATTAACCCATTCCCATATAATGACTCTTTACCTCCCCCATCCCATTCCTTAAAGGTTATGAAAACATCGTGGTAAATGAATAAATTGTTTTCGATGAGCATTACCTTCACTTCCCACAATGTATTCTACCCAAAAAGATCATAAATATATAAAAATACATTCAGTTGAAAATGTCTTAGCCTGCAACATCTCGTATAACCCAGAAAATGATAGTTAACCTGTTCCAAAACGGCAAACTATTAAGGTGCTCCGATATGCAAGCTGTTTTAATAGCAAACGAAATGGTGCTGATAAAGAGAGGATTTGCGTATAGAAAATATTGAGGCAAAAGGAAAAAAAATACTTGTTACCAGCATTTTCTTCTTTTATCTCAATGTTTTCCTAAGCCCATTGTATGAGGGTCGTCAAAACGAGGTTTGTTTGAAAAGGAATAATTTAGAATTGACAATGCGTTAAATTATGGACATGTGGTAGTACTTGTCTGGGTTAACATTAGTGGGTGGGGTAATTTCACATACAATTCCGTTACTTAAAACCAGGATTTCTTCTTTTGTCTCAATGTTTTTTTCCCAGCTCATTGTATCAGGGGCGTCAAAACAAGGTTTGTTTAGTAAATGCGACATGAAGAAATGACAATGTGTTAAATAGCGGACATGTGGTAGCACTTGTCTGGGTTAACATAAGTGGGTGGGGAAATTTCGCATGCAATTTCGGTACTCAAAATCAAAGTTTAATGCTAAAATTCATTTACATTGATTGTAAGTATATGTTTTTTACTTAGTTTATCATTATGTAGTACGATACAAAAAACACAAACTTGATTATTGTAACAAATGTTTATAAACAATCTCATACATCCATTTTCATATTATTTAGAAATCCTGTATACCACTCTCATTCGGAGGTGAAATTCTCAAAAACTGCAATTGCAAAAGTTCGGGACTTTTTTCTGATACTTATACATACCCTAAGGTAACAGAAAAACATTCTTTCAAAACTTTTGTAATTAGTTATGGACATGTTGTAGTACTTATCGGGTTTAACATTAGTGGGTGGGGTAATTTCACATGCAATTTTGGTACTTTTAACCAATGTTTCATGCTAAAAAATATTTAAATTGATTATAAGTACGTGTTTTTACTTAGTTTATCATTATGAATTACAATAAAATGAACACAAATTTGATTATTGTAACAAATGTTTATTAATAATCTCATACAGCCATTTTCACATTATTTAGATATCCTGCATACCACTCTCATTCGGGGGTGAAATTTTCAACAACTAATTGCAAAAGTTCGGGACTTTTTTCTGATACTTGTACATACCCTAAGGTAACAGAAAAACAATATTTTAAAACTTTTGCAATTAGTTATGGACATGTGACAGTACTTGTCTGGGTTAACATTAGTGGGTGGGGTAATTTCACATGCAATTTCGGTACTTTTAAGCAATGTTTAATGCTAAAAAACATTTAAATTGATTGCAAGTATGTGTTTTTACTTAGTTTATCATTATGTATTACAATACAATGAACAAAAACTTGATTATTGTAATAAATGTTTATTATCAATCTCATACAGCCATTTTCATATTATTTAGAAATCCTGTACACCACTCTCATTCGGGAGTAAAATTCTCAATAACTGCAACTGCAAAAGTTCGGGACTTTTTTCTGATACTTGTACATACCCTAAGGTAACAGAAAAACATGCTTTCAAAACTTTTGCAATTAGTTCTAGGTTGACCCCCATATTTGGGTAGACTGACTGGCCTACAAAGAATAAAATCCGTGCAGAACTTGAATTTTAATTAATTTAATTGATCTAAATTTTCGAAAAATCTTTTAAAAAATTTTCTTCTCCAAAACTACTGGACCAATTTAAACCAAATTTTACAGAAATGTTCCTTGCATGAATTTCTTCTTAATTCCTTCAAAAAAATAAATTCTGTGTAAAACTTAAATTTTGATTAATTAAATTAGATTAATTTTTTGAAAAATCTTCTTTTCCAAAACTATTGAACCAATTTTAACCAAACTTCACATGAATCTTCCTTGCATGAATCTCCTTTAAATTCCTTAAAAAAATAATTTCCGTGTAGAACTTAAATTTTAATGAATTTAATTAGATTGAATTTTAGAATAATTCTTAAACAATCTTCTTCTGCAAAACTACGGGACCAATTTCAACCAAACTTCACAAGAATCTTCCTTGCATGAATATCTCCCAAATTCCTTCACGATCGGATGAAAAGCTGAGCCGTTGTGGGCTAGGCTTATTTTTCGCTATATGAAACAGTGTAATTTTAACAAAATTTTAAAAAACATTTCTGCTCCCTAATTACGTATTGGATTTCATTCTGGTTAGAATGAATCTTCTTTGGATAGACCTCTATTGTATTCCTTGAGGAAGTTCGTAGCCTAAATGTCTAAAAGCCAGTGGAGCGATACAGGGCCATCTTGGCCCTCTTGTTTTCCTTTTATCATTGTTAGGCTATTTCATGCTATAATTTTCATATTTCGTCGGTGTAAATGCAAAACCTCGTATGTCGATTCTTGTGATTTTCAAAGTACAAACTTGTGTGCCCAGTTCTTGCAGGTTTTGAGATATTTTTACTGATCAGTATTAATGACACATTATTTGTGAACAATATGTCCAAATTTCAAGTAAAACATTCCAGTTTGGGAAAAGTTATTGCACTTTTTTCCCTCCCCTTTAAAGATTTCCAAAAACGAGGTACGAGGTTTTGCATTTACAACGACGATTTACTCTTTTGACTTATATGTTTTGGACTACTTATAGACTAAATTCCACTGTAGACTATAGATTGAATTAAATTGTGCAAGTGCAAAGACCAGCTGATCCTTAACCCTTTCCAAAACCAGACCTAGTTTTGACGTCCCTAATAGAAAAGGCTTGAGAAAACATTGAAACAAAAGAAGTAACTGCTGATCACCAGCAGTTTCTCCGTTTGTCTCAATGTTTTCCATGCAATATTTTACACAAATGCTATCTTTGATAATTTCCATTTTGTCATTTGTGGCAGTTTTTGAAGAGGATCATCCTAATTTTTTGTTATTTGGGAAAGGGTTAATCACAAAAATGATTCAAATGAGTACCCACAACATGGAGTTTTGATTTGAAATAACAATTCTAAAATGCCTGATTTGAAATAACAAGCTTAGAATGCCTCTCCCCCATTTTTCTGTTGCTTTAACCCTTTCCCAAACAAGACCTGGTTTTGACGCCCCTAATAGAAGAGATTTTGGAAAACAATGAGACAAAAGAAGAAACTGCTGATAACCAGCAGTTTCTCCTTTTGCCTCAATATTTTCTTGGCTATATTACACACAATTTCAATCTTTATTAACATCTATTCTGTCATCTGCAGCAGCTTTTGAATTGGACCTGTTTAAAATTTGGTCGTTTGGGAAAGGATTAAAAAGAGCTACTGTTCGTTCAAGACCGAGGAGTCAAAAAGAGTTACTGTGTGGTAATGGGTAAATACTTATTTCTGAAGGAAAACTGTGCGAGTGTAACGACCAGCAGACCTTGAATCACAAAGAGAATTCTAATCAAAGGCTCAGTGCGAAATGGTTGTAACTCCCTATATGTTTATAGGCAGTTACAACCATTTGGCGCTAAGCCATCGAAATGAGAACACACGAGAAGGAGTTTTGATTTAAAATAAAAGACTTAGAATGCCTTTCCTCTGTTCATCTATTGCTCTAATCCTCATTTCTGCAGGAAAAGTGTGCAAGTGTTAAAACCAGTACACTCTTAATCACAGAGAGTGTTCAAATGAGTACACACAGCATGGGGTTTTGATTTGAAATAACAAATTAAAGGCCTGGTCACATATGGTTCCGCGTCAATATTGTATCCACATTATCACGTCTGAACTTTTACTGCATGGGTCCACTGTTTTAGACATGCTCTGTCTGTGACGCAGAATGGTGTATGTGACTGGGCCTTTACAATGCTTTTCCCCCATTTATCTGTTGCTTTAAGGTAAAATATCCGCAATGAGACTATCTTGAAATTCACAAATCGTCCAATTTTTTTGAGCTGCATCGTATATGTGTCTGAACCTATTCAGGCACAGTCATAAACATTCGGTGGTGGAAAGTTCCACCACCGAATGTTTTCGGCGTCGCCTGAATAATTCTGCCGTCGTGCGAATCTCATTACCTTAATCCTTATTTCTGCAGGAGAACTGTGGGAGTGTTAAGACCAGCAGATCCTGAATCACAGATCATATGGAGGAGTAAGTAACCCTTTAACATATGGCAACTTTTTAGGCTTGCACAAATTCAAAGATGCTGCAGAAGAAAAATTAGTGAATATAATTTCACATTTTTTGGTCTTTTTAGGAAACTTGGTGAAAAATGAAGAAATTGCTTGTCACAAGCAATTTCTTCACTTTCCACAATGTTTCCCCAAGCCCTTTCTTGTCAGGGAGTAAAAAGGTGTGGCTGTGCAGTAATGGGGTATACACAGCTAGAGCTGAAATGAGTACCCACAACATAGGGTTTGAATTTGAGATAACAAATAGAATGCTTTCACCTACTTTTATCTGTGTATAGTACACAACTTATTCAACTTTTTTATCCCTGTTGAGCCTACAATACAGCTCGCATTTTTTTTTTTTTTTTTTTTTTTTTTTTTTTTTGCCTAAAACACTCGCCCACCACGGTCAAAATAAATGTCGGGTGGAAAATTGCGGTGATTTGCCATTGTGAGCACCGCGTTTTTCCACTCACAATTTACGCTTATCAATGCGCTCGCAGTGGCGGATATAAATCATGGTGATTCATGGTGATCCCGCGATAGAGTGTGAATGCCAGGTAAAGTCTATGCTTGTCCAGGCAAATCATCGCAGTTTGCTGTGATCAAGTGAAAATCACGGTGATTCTGCGGGTTTGGGTGGAAAAACATGCTCACCATGGTCATCACTTTTTTCCACCCAAATCCACCCAAAATCGAATTGGGGTGATTCGTGAAAATAGGCAAAAACATGCAAGATATATTGTAGATAGATCTGTAAATATTTTTCCCAAATTCCATCTATAGATTAAAATTGCCATGACATCGAAAATAGAGCTTCTTTTTTTTCGAAAAACATGCAAAGTGTGCTAGCTTTAGGTATGCTTTAATATTTGGGCTGTTCAATATGATTTATTTTTCAATCCCCAGGAGTCGCAGGCCCTAAAGTAGGAGACAATGGAACAATCCTACCTCACAGTATACTGGGGGATGTACAGAGTTTTGTGTCTGAGGCTACACAAAGGGGAGAATTTCAGGTGAGTATTATCACAATGGGGAATCACATGACCCAACAATTTCAGAAAATCAGCAATATTTTTGGTTCATTCAAAAAAGTGGGTACACATTCAGCATTAATCAGGCTTTGATTGTACATTTTTATTTCGACAGAGCAGAATGCTAATTTGAGATCAAAGCAGACATTGTTATGCCCCCGTATCGAAAGATCGGGGGCATATTGTTTTACTTGTGTCCATCCGTATGTCTGTCTGTCCGAACACTTAACATTTGCCTTTTCTCTAAAAGTATTTGACATACAAAGCTCAAATTTAGTATGCTACTTTCTTTCAATGATATCTATCTGTTCCATGCAATTTGACCTTCCTCAAGGTCATCCGTTAACCCTTATCAACCCTTTGCTCTACAAAAACATAACATTTTACAAAAATGGCCTTTTAAAAACCGATTTGGTGTTCCTTTAATTATTTTGAGCAGTGTATGTTATGTTACCTGATCCCAATGATAATCTGCTTTTTCTGGTCATTAAACAAGGCACTGTTTGGTGAGATTAACCATTGTCAGACAGCAAAATTTCATGTTCACAGATGTTGCAGATTTTAATTTCATTGAGGGAACCTTTTACAGTTTTTAGCTCGACTTTTCGAAGAAAATGTCACCCTGGCGTCGGCGTTGGCATCGGCGTTGCAACAAAGGTTAAAGTTTTTTCAAACATCAATAACTTCCATACTATCAAAGGGATTCAACCCAAACTTGGAATACTTATTCACCATCACACCCTCTACCTTACTACCAGGGCCCATGACCCTGGCTCCACTATATTTGGAGTTATGCCCCCTTTATACTAAGCAACTTAGAAAGTCGAGCGCACTGTCTTTGGACAGCTCTTGTTGGTCTTTTAGAATAGATTTAGCATTGTGGAAAATAAAGAAATTGCTTGTCATAATTTTGTGGGATGTAAAAAAAAACATCAATATATTGCAATGGGATGAGAGGTTTCAACTTTTGTAGTGAATATTTTTCAGGATCTGATCCAAAATGAAGGAAAACTTAATAAGGAGGCTCAAATCATCCCTGCTCAGAAAACGTCAGTTTGTTCCTATAAACAACTTCTAGACGAAGAGAAAGCCTTGACAAACTGGGAATTGGAGATGTTTTATAGAAAGATGGGGCAAAAACGACTGGCGAAGATTGTAAAGAGGCCAGTTAGGGATCTTCTCATGACGCGATCGGATGATTTTGTTCGGAGGAATGAGATTAGGAACTTGATTCAACAGCAAGGCGTAGAGAAATTTCATCCTGACGTGTGTTTTTGGACGTTAGAGCCGCGATATGGGAATGGTCAAGTCATGTAAATATACTTTTATTTGAACTGCTTTTTACTGAAAACATGAAATGAATTTCTTTATTGAATGAATTCATTAATGGCCAACTACTTTCAACCCTTTTCCACAATGGTTTCTGCCCAGAAAGAACAAAAAATGTAAAATTCTATTTACTTGATATTGTTATTTTCAACTCCTTTGAATTTGGAACAGTCTAAAATTTTTGCCTGATAATGGGTTAACACAACTTCTCTTATTTATGGACGGATTTTGATACTATCATTTTTAACAGAATGTTCATAATTGCCTGATGTTGGACTCATTGTTGGGGCTTTGTTATATATGTTGCGTCACAGAAAAAGTAGACTATTTTTTACCGCTGCGCTCTTGTTGTTGGTGCAATTTAACAATGTGCTATACTATGTGTTTCAGGACAACATTAACAAAGACAGAGAGAGGTCTAGTTTCTACACCTGTAATTAGTAGTGATGGATTCATTGCAGAAAAAGAAAAAGGTATGGCTTATCCCATTCCCACACAGTGACGCTTTCTGATGCACCTCACGAAAATGCGTGGGAAAACATTGTGGAACACGAAGAAATTGCTTGCAAATAGCAATTTCTTCATTTTTCACAATTTTTTCTAGCCAGTAATGCCAAAAACTGTGCACATGTGATTAGTGGTGATTGGTCCATTGCAGAAAACAAAAAAGGTATGGCATATATATCAGGGCAGAGCTACAGATGAAAGTGGGCAAAGGCTTTTCAAAATGTAAGCATTCATGTATTGTGGGGCACCGTGGGCTAGTTGTAGGACACAGGCTTTAGGGTCGAGAGGCCCTGGGTTCAAATCCCACCGGTGTAATTGGACTTTTTCTGAGCAAAAAAGTACCCCACGTTGCTCCCCTTCACGCAGGTGTATAAATGTGTACATGGCAGAGTTGAAAGCCAGAGTGCTGCGGCTGCCAGAGGCGCTGACTGTAAACAGCTGACTTGAAACTCAATGATCGTGGAGTAAAGTGTGAAAGTCACAGGAATATGAGCTAGCTCGTAAATTTTAGACTATAAACCACCTTTACTTTTTTATTGTTCATCAAACCCTATGTCATGGGTACTCATTGGAATCGTCTCATTGAGACAATTCCAATGAGTATCCACAACATAGATTTGAAATTGGTATAAAATAGTTAGAATGTCAACACCCCCAAGACTCTATAGCTCTGTGAAGGGGTGTCTGGGGAAAATAAGGCCTGTATGGCATTTGGGACCTCCATTTTAAACCACAAGTAATTTCCTCTTTTTCCACAATATTTATGCCCCCTTTCGAAGAAAATGGGGGTATATTGTTTTGCAAGTGTCGGTCGGAAGGTCGGTCGGTCCGTCCGTCGGTCGGTCCGTATGTCGGTCGGTTTGTCCGTAGACCAAACCTTGTCCGGAGCATAACTCGAAAAGTATTAAAGGTAGAATCATGAAACTTCACAGGTGGATAGATCTCATTATGGAGAGGTGCAGTGCACAAGAACCGTAACTCTGCCGATCAAATTTTTTGAGTTATTGCCCTTTGTTGATTTTATAACTTGATTCTTGTCCGGAGCATAACTCGAAAAGTATCAAAGGTAGAATCATGAAACTTCACAGGTGGATAGATCTCATTATGGAGAGGTGCAGTGCACAAGAACCGTAACTCTGCCGATCAAATTTTTTGAGTTATTGCCCTTTGTTAATTTTATAACTTGATTCTTGTCCGGAGCATAACTCAAAAAGTATGTAAGGTAGAATCATGAAACTTCACAGGTGGATAGATCTCATTAAGGAGAGGTGCAGTGCACAAGAACCGTAACTCTGCCGATCAACTTTTTTGAGTTATTGCCCTTTGTTGATTTTATAACTTGATTCTTGTCCGGAGCATAACTCAAAAAGTATGTAAGGTAGAATCATGAAATTTCACAGGTGGATAGATCTCATTAAGGAGAGGTGCAGTGCACAAGAACCGTAACTCTGCCGATCAACTTTTTTGAGTTATTGCCCTTTGTTGATTTTATAAATTGATTCTTGTTCGGAGCATAACTCAAAAAGTATGTAAGGTAGAATCATGAAACTTTACAGGTGGATAGATCTCATTATGGAGAGGTGCAGTGCACAAGAACCGTAACTCTGCCGATCAAATTTTTTGGAGTTAATGCCCTTTGTTGATTTTCAAACTTGATTCTTGTCCGGAGCATAACTCAAAAAGTATGTAAGGTAGAATTATGAAACTTCACAGGTGGATAGCTCTCATTGTGAAGAGGTGCAGTGCACAAGAACCGTAACTCTGCCGATCAAAATTTTTGAGTTATTGCCCTTTGTTGATTTTATAACTTGATTCTTGTCCAGAGCACAATTCAAAAAGTATGTAAGGTAGAATCATGAAAGTTTACAGGTGGATAGATCTCATTATGGAGAGGTGCAGTGCACAAGAACCATAACCTTGCCAATCAACTTTTTGGAGTTATTGCCCTTTGTTGATTTTTACACTTAATTCTTAACAATGCCTATATCTCATGTATTTTTACACAGACAGCCTTGATATCTCACACATAGATACCTCCTATCAACATCATTCACAATTGACCATGATCTTGGACCTTGTGACCTTGACCTTGGAGTTTGACCTACTTTTAAAAAAAATAAACCGGGCATATATCTCATGACCTTTTACACATACAGCCTTGATATTTCACACATGGACACCTCCTACCAAGACCTTTCACAATTGACCATGACCTTGGACCTTGTGACCTTGACATTGGAGTTTGACCTACTTTTTAAAAACTTTAACCTGGCTGATATATCATGTCCTTTTACACATACAGCCTTGATATTTGACACATGGAAACCTCCGACCAAGACCTATCACATATGACTATGACCTTGGATCTTGTGACCCTGACCTTAGAGTTTGACCTACTTTTAAAAAAAAATAAACTGCGCCTATATCTCATGTGCTATTACACATGCAGCCTTGATATTTCACATGTCGACACATCCTACCAAGACCTTTCACATTTGACAATGACCCTGGACCTTGTGACCTTGACCTTGGACTTTAACCTACTTTTATAAAAACTTTAACCTAGCTGATATATCATGTCCTTTTACACATACAGCCTTGATATTGGACACATGGACACCTACGACCAAGACCTTTCACATTTGACCATGACCTTGGACCTTGTGACCTTGACCTTGGTGTTTGACCTACTTTTATAATACATTAACCTGGCCTATATTTAATGTCATTTTACACATACAGCATTGATATTTCACACATGGTCACTTACAACCAAGACATTTCATTTTTTACCATGACCTTGGACCTTGACCTTGAAGTTTGACCTACTTTTAAAAAACTTAAACTAGGCCTATATCTCATGTCCTGTTACCTATACAGTCTCAATATTTTACACATGGACACCTCCTACCAAGACCTTTCACATTTGACCATGACCTTGAATATTGCAACCTTGACCTTGGAGTTTGACCTACTTTTAAAAAGACTTAAACCAGGCATATATATCATGTTCTTTTACACCTACAGCCTTGATATTTCACACATGGACACCTCCAACCAAGACCTTTCACATTTGACCATGACCTTGACCTTGGCATTTGGCCTACTTTAAAAAACTTTAACCTGGCCTATATTTCATTTTACTTTTACATATACAGCTTTGATATTTCACACATATACACCTCCTACCAAGACCTTTCATATTTGACCATGACCTTGGACCTTGTTAACTTGACCTCGGACTTTGACCTACATAAAATGTAGGCCCTTGAGGGGGCATATATGTTTTACAAACATCTCTTGTTTTCCAAAGACTTGATCTTGTAGGGTGTCGTTAAGCTCCTTTAATGTTGGAGTACAAATTGTTTTAGATGATGTTATTATGCCCTCGATAGGGAGGCATCATAAATTTGACTTGTCCGTCCGTCCGTCTGTCTGTCCGTCCGTCCGTCTGTCCGTCTGTCTGTCCGTCCGTCATTCCGTCCAAAAACTTTAACATTGGCCATAACTTCCTTATTACTTAACATATTCGCTTCATACTTTACCACAACATTCCTTGGTACATTACCTTTCTGTAGGCACATACTTTGGTGACCTTGACCCCTGGATGACCTTGAACATAGATTGGCCATAATTTAAAATCAAAGCGGTGTCGGGGGCATTGTCATCTTACAGTGACAGCTCTTGTTCATATTTCTTTTTTTATGCCCCCGATAGGGAGACTTGTCCGTCCGTCCGTCTGTCTGTCCGTCCGTCCGTCATTCCGTCCAAAAACTTTAACATTGGCCATAACTTCCTTATTACTTAACATATTCGCTTCATACTTTACCACAACATTCCTTGGTACATTACCTTTCTGTAGGCACATACTTTGGTGACCTTGACCCCTGGATGACCTTGACCTTGAACATAGATTGGCCATAATTTAAAATCAAAGCGGTGTCGGGGGCATTGTCATCTTACAGTGACAGCTCTTGTTGTATCAGGATTTGAGGTATGTGTTACATGTGCTATGCTTATGTAAACCCCTTCCATAACATGGCAAAGTTCCATACTGCTCCAATTTGAAAGGTGTCGATATGACAATGGAAAACAATAAAGATAGAATTTGTGTACAATATAGTTGCCTAAATATTTTCCCAAGCTTTTCTATCAATAAATGTCAAAAGCAAGTCTTGTTTTGGAAAGGATTGATTAACTAAGAAAACTTGCTTCTTCACAGGGAAAAAAGGTGTTTCGGTACCAAATATATGGCATGAGTCAGAGTACCTCCAACGACAAATGGCACAAGTTCCAGGTGTTATACATATTGCAAATACACAGGTTTGTCACTTTATGGTTATACATCATTTCCCAAACAACAAAAAAATAGACTGTTCCAATTTCAAAGCTTCTTTAGACAACAAAATGATTGTTGATAGATATTATTTGTTTATATTAATTGATTTGAACTGATTTCAAAATGGCTGTTTAGGTATTTATGAACCTGCTTTGCACATCATTTTGAACTACATATCAATTTCGTGCATAAGTTTTCATATAAAACTTTTTATGTATAATTATTCTTTCTGCCCAGTTATTTAGCCATTTTCCAAATGACAAAAAATGAACATTATTGCCTAAAATGTGTGTTTTCAGTCTGTTATTGGCATTGGATAACTAGAAGAAACCGGGCGGATATCCAGAGAAATCGTGCATTAATCGGCAGATTCACATGCGATATCGGACCGTTTTGCACTCAAATATCCTCGATTTGACCCTTCAAAATAAACAATTGTCGCTTTTCCCGCAAAATTCTCAACGTCTTACGTTAAATAAGCGACGTTTGTCTTTTGGCGCCAAATTATGACGTAACGTTGTTTTACCGACGTCACGCATAACAAAAAATTCTCGGAAGATTTATTAGAACAAAACAACAATGGCGGACATTTTCTTATCTCACCTCGGTTCATTTTTCGCAAACATAAAGGGGTTTAGGGTAAGTAATCATTGGAATTTTATGCTTTTTACGCAATAATAGCGTCAATTCACGTATTTTTCGGTCGTTAACATTCGCAGAGGCCCGCAAAATACGAAAACGACCCTCCTGCTTCGCAGTCTGGCGTTAACGTATTTCTTGGGCCTCTGCGAATGTTAACGACCTCAAAAACGTGAATTAACCCTATAATATAGCTCAGAAGATGTTAAGACAAAAAAAGAAAAATGCTGTTTATCAGCATTGTCATTTTTTGCCTCAATGTTTTTCCATATGTTTTTGACGCGTGAAGTCAAAACCAGGGCGTTTTTACTTGTTAATGAATGAATTGTTTCATCTAGTTATTCAAGAAATTAGAGGTACAAGGTTTGGGTGTAGACCCACCAAAACAGAGCAACTCTCTGATCTGTCAGACTGTTGATGCTGGGGTTGATAAGAGTAGATGCACCAGTCTCCAACACCCAGATATAAATGTGGACAGTGGAACAGAGCAAGAATGTCAGAGGTTTGTTGATTATAATACAGCTCAGATTTACCCCTTTCACAAAGAAGACCCGGTTTAAAGCTTAGGAAAACATTGAGGCAAAAGAAGAAAATGCTGATAATCAGCATTTTCTCCTTTTGCCTCAATGTTTTCCAAGCTACATTACTCACAAATTTTACCCATAGTAACATTCATTTTGTCATCTGCAACATTAAATGTGGTCAGTGTCACAGATCAGGATTGTCAGAGGTGTGTTGATTCCATAAACCATTTCCCAAATGGCAAAAGCTAAAGCTGTTATAATTCTAGAGCTGCTGTAGCTGACAAAATTGATGTTCATAAAGATATGACTTTTGTGCATAATACTGGTTATCAGCAATTTCTTCTTTTGTCTTAAGGTTTACCCTGGTCTTTACTATCAGTGATTTCAAAAGCGGTTCTTGTTTGGGGAAGGGTTAAGATTTGTTTTGCTCATCTGTCACTGTTTACTGTTGAGCTATACCATCACAGGATGCTGTCTCTCTAATTTCTTTTAAAACAATCAATCATACGCAATGATAACCAGAACTATTGTAAGACCTGACTGAATTTCCGATTCTATAACTCATTGCCAGACGGCAAATTTTAGACTTGCCAAATGTCAAAGATGTTGAAGAATTCAATTTTCAAGTGATTTTTTTTCAATTGTTGGTCTTTGTGGGTAGAAAGCATCATCAGAAATGAAGAAATTGATGGTCAATTCTTCATTCTCCACAATGTTTTTCAAAGCCTTTATCTTGAGGGGTGTATGAAATCTTCATTGTGTGAGTTTGGTTAAAATAATCACTATCATTTTTTCAGTGGAGTATTTTTAATGTCAGAAAACATGGCCATGTGCATGATGTATCATTCAATAATGCCAAGTGACAACTTATGCCACGGTTCTGATATAAAATAGACAGGTGATCTTGCATTGTATATGTAGGCAGAAGTGATAACCTATTACCAAATGGCAAATTTTTAGACTAGTCCAAATTCAAGGATGATGCAGACGACAATTTGAAGTGCATGAAATTTTGAATGTTTTGGTCTTTTTATGTAGAAAACATTATGGTAAATGATGAAATTGCTTGTTACAAGCAATTTCTTCATTTTCCACGATGTTTTCCAAAGCCATTATCTTGTGGGGAGTCAAAAGAAGTCACTGTGTGGTAATGGGTTAACCATTGATTGGTATCACTGATAACTTCTACATTGGGGGAACAAGCGTTTCTGCATTACAGTAACTCTACAGCCAGCATCTTTTCTCAACCCTTTCCTTAACCCATTACCACACAGTAACTATTTTTTACTCCCCACAAGATAGTGCCTTTGGAAAACATTGTGACAAGCAATTTCTTCATTTCCCACAATGTTTTTCACCCTAAAAGACAAAAAAATGTCTAATTTCATTCATTTTAAGTTGTCGTCTGCAACATCTTTGAATTTGGACAAGTCGAATTTTTGTCGTTTGGTAATGGGTTAATAAACTCTAGTTTTGACATCTCCATTGCAGGACTGAGGAGGCTGACGAAAGGTTTGAGGCAAAGGAGGAAAATGCTGATAACCAGCACTTTCTGCTGGTGCCTCAGTATTTTCTGCACTATTTTTTTCACAAATCTTATCTTTTTCTAGACCCATTTTGTTGTCGACAGAAAATTTCAAATTGCAACAGTCCATACTTTTGTGGTTTTGGAAACGGTTTTATTGTGACCATTTCTTTCTTTTTTTTCCAGAGACCACAGCAAATTTCCTGGTCCGTCTCTGAATGTTGGAGGTACAAACTTGCGCTGGCTAGGTAGGGAGGTCAACGAAAGTGGAAGTCGTAAAGATTTGGTTGTTAAAGAAGAATTTGTTCTCATTACGGCCAATGTTGGAGAAATCGCCAAAAGTCACATGACCTTTGAGAATAATGGCACTGTCGTGCTTAAATATCTTTGGAGAGTGAGTATATTTTATGTCCCCGCATTGATACAACCTGTCATGCTGAAAAGGACCATCTAGGAAGTCCATTAACCCATTACCAAAAGACAAAATTTTAGGGCGGTCCAAATTGAAAGATCCTGCAGACGACAATTTTAAGTGAATGGAATTTTACGGTCTTTTTTGGTGAAAAACATTGTGACAAAACAATGTTTTTCATGGCCATTATTTTGTGGGGAGTCAAAAAGAGTCATTGTGTGGGAATGGGTTAAACCAGTATAGAAATAGCAAATATGGATTAGGTGACACATTTGGAAAAAAACAACACATTAACTAGATAGAAAAAAACGCTACAGATTGAGAAAAAATCATCTTAAAACAAAAAATAATTTTGATCCTAGTCAGCATGCACATTCCAGATGGTCCCTTTTTATATGCCGCTGGAGGCAGTCGTATATTGGCGTCTTCTTCGTCCATCCCTCCGTCCGTCCGTACGTATGTCCACTTTTCTTGTCAACACCACTCCTCCTAAGTTTCTGGCTGGATCTTTTTGAGGAATTTGGTCAATGTTATTACCTCAATTGGTAGATGTGCATGAAGGATGGTGGTTCATTGATTTTTGTCCGAGTTATGCCCCCTTAAAACATAGTCTGTGGGAGGGGCGGCGTATATTATGACCATGGCACTCTTCTTTCATGGCAGGTCACATCGATAGCTTTTGCCCTGTTTCTTTCTCTCTTCTCTATTTCTTTGCTAGTCAAGAAAATCAATGACTTTAATTTTTGCGCTGTAAAAAATGAGTCTTTCATGTTTCAGATCATTTTTTTATCACGTTTTATCTTTTTATTCCCTTGTTTTTCTCTGTTGTTGATCTTTTCCTTTACCTGTCTTCTTTCTGTTTCTCTATTTTAATATCTACCTTTAACTCTCTATCTTTCTATTTCTCTCTCTCTTTTTCCATCTCCACTCCTTCTATTAGAAAGAACCAGTTTTCCGCCCTTTACCTGTGAACAGACCACCCCGGAGACCATTCTACTGTTTTGATGATGCAGGTAATACTCATGTGATGATTTTCTTAATCCTTTCCCCGAAGACAAAATTCAACAAATGAATCTACAATTTAATCTAGTTGAAGGCGATCAATGCCTAGAGATATAACTATAAAACTCATAATTTGTTCAATACTTTAACCCTTGTCCTGCTGCCTTTAAATATTTGTGTGTCAAATTGCATTTTAATAAGTTTATCTGAAGTGTTTGCCACAATAATTGATTAGAAAGCAGGCTGTGTGCATGATGATCTTAGTCGATACTGACTGCCAAATATTTAGTCATAACAGAAAATGTCACAAACAGCATGAGAAGAGTTCATGTTCATGACTGATTATACAATTTCAATGAAAAAATTATATCATGTAGTATCCACTCTGTGTTATTTTCAGTCCATTTTCATGCAGCTTCAGTGTATTGATTCTGCCTTGTATAATTTTGCCTTCCTACCATTTTAGGTGCAATAAGACCAGGGGAGATAATTCATGTCCCTGTGTTGTTCAGGAGCTCTATACCAGGCTATTTCACTGAGTCTTGGTTACTGGAAACTATTCCTATACTAGAGGGCGGGGCCAAGATCAGGTTTACTCTGAAAGGTGTGGCTAGAGATCTTACAGATTATTCACAAGAATGTTTGGAAATAGAGGTACAATCAGTACTTATAACATCATTTCCAAACGACATGGGCCAGTCCAATTGAAAACCATTGTAGATGAACAGAAATAGAGGATCTTTTAGGTTGTAGCATCCAAAATGGAAACATGTTTTCTTGTAGAATTTTGTTAACTTTCAACAATTACCTTATATCTATAACTTAAACCCATTACTGTACAGTGACGACTTTTGACTCCCTCACAAGAAAAGAAATGGGAAAACATTGTGGAAAATGAAGATATTGCATGTAACAAGCAATTTCTTCATTTTCAACAATGTTTTCCTACCCAAAATGGAGAGATTTTTAAATTTTCATCAACTTGACATTGTCGTCTGCAATAGCTTTCAAATTGGAACAGCCGGAATTTTTGCCATCTGGTAATGGGTTAAACAATCAGTAAATACAAACTCTTTGTTGAAAAGCGGCGATTGGTTTCCTTTCTGTTCATATTTTCCAAAACTTTCTCTTGACAGATACATCAAATCTAAGGCCTGTTGTATATGGAAAGGTTACTCTTTCTTTCTGTACATTCAAGGAGCTTTAAAATTTGCACTCTCAAGATTTTCCACTTGACTTTGCACAAAGATTTTAGGTCCATCTAATTAACCCTTTCCCAAAGGTTAAAACTTTGGACAGTTCCACTTTGGACAGTTCCAGTTTGTAAAAATGCTGCAGATGACAATTTGTATGTTAACCCTATCCCAAATGGAAAAAGTTTCGGGTGGTCCATTTCAAAAGATGCATCAGAGAACAAATAGATATTAATATTGAAAGTAATTATTTCAGAAAATATTGAGGCAAAAGGAGAAAATGCTGATAACCAGCATTTTTATGCTCCCAAAAAAATTTTGGGGATGGGGGGGGGGGCATAATTATAGTTGCCATGCTGTCCGTCTGTGTGTCTGTGCGTCCGTCCGTCCACAGCCGGATCTCAGCAACCCTTGGGCCAAATTCAATGAAACTTCACATGTGAACTCCCTTGTATAATACCTAGAGACTTTTTTCTCCGTTTCTTAATTTGAAGCTGCATCATGGAAAAAAGGGCCTTAATGTAAGAATTAGTTTTTCTTTAATTTCTCTTCATCTAATGGGCAGAATTTAATGAAATTTTGTACTTATGTGATAAATGAGATGTTGTAGACAATATTCTGTAAATAATTTGTGTACAAACAATCCTTCATGGGAAAAGGGGGCTTAATGTGTGATAGTTTTTCTATTTTGTGACAAACACTTATTTGGGGAGCATAATCCGTCTATGACGGTTCTTGTCTTCTTTTGCCTCAATATTTTCACAAGCTTCTCCATAAGGAACATCAAAACTAGGTCTCATTTAGGAAAGGGTTAATGAAGAATGATATGAATTCTTTTGTTGCAGGAGTACCTGAGAAAGAGGCAGGTTGCTACTTTATGTTACCTTGAAGCCAAGCATATACTGGACTCTGCCATCCTAAAAGCATCCCTGGATGAAGAGAGACTGAGGGATGATCCCATTCGTCTGACAAGGGAAGAAACTTTTGAGCAGATAAATCCAGGGGTAAGACAGAGTTCAGTCCCTTTGCTTGATATGAAGATTGTACTATGTTCTTGATAAAAAGATAAGATTTGTTGCCAATTGTTTTTTAATTTTATCTCACTGAAAGTAAATTAACCCAGTCCAAAACAAGACTGAGCTTTGAAGTCCCCTTTATAAATGATTTATGAAAATATTGAGGCAAAAGTAGACAATGCTGATAATCAGCATTTTCTCCTTTTGCCTCAATATTTTCAATGCTGTTTACAATTACACATATCCTATCTATCTCGAAATTCATGTTGTTGTCTGCATCAGCTTTGAAATTGGACAATCTGAAAATTTGTCGTTTGGGAAAGGGTTGAACAGTATATTTTCTCTCTCTTTTTTTCAGTACATTAAACAATAGACATGATCAGTAATTTTGTAGTAATTGGTTAAAGTTAATTTATTGTAAATGGCCTCTCTAAAAGAATTCAATCTATACATATTTGAAAATATTAAGGAAAGAGAAAATCTGTCTTTTGTCTCTTTATTTCAGTTTCACTTTATTGAGAGTGTAATCAAAGACCTGTGGGTCCTCTATGATATAGCATCAAAAGATGTGACTCCAGATGACAGAGAAAGTAAAACATTAGATCCAGTTTTGTCTGTATCAAAACTGAGAAATGTGAGTATATGTCAGTCTTTTCTGCGAAAACCTTGTAACTGCAGCTTGTTTTAAGCTGCTGTTACGAGGTTTTCGAAGAAAAGCAGCGTTATGTCAGTCTTTTCATACTTTTGAAAACAAGGCATGTTTTTTAGAACTAGGCTTTTCAAATTTCTATTTGGCAAGGAATTAGCCGAGCCCAGATAGCTAAGTCAGTAACGTCAGAGTCTTTCAATCCAGGGGTCATAAGTTTGAGCCCTGCCTCCGCCAGTATCCTTTCTAATATTTGACGTAAAGCCATTGGATGTGAATCATCTAAGTGAGAGAGCAGCTAGAGGCTAGGATTGGATATTTATAGTACTGGTGAGAGGAAATCCAGGAATATATGGTTAGGTGCTCAAACTTCTGTGATATGGTTATAGCAATTGATAGAATCCTTTAACCCAAATCAATCAATTGGCACGGAATAAGCATTAATTTATGGCCTACAGGTAAAAATTTCAATGTGACATTCATAAAAAAAGGGCTTCGGCCATACATGTAGCCCAGGTGATGGCGCATCTTTCTCTCACTTGAGAGGTCCAGAGTTTGATCTCCGGCTGCGGCTAATAGCCTTTCTGACAAAATTGTCACCAAAAATGATTTGATAATTGTTCATATATGTGGGCAATGAGCTGGAGGCTCGATAAGGATGTTGTGGTAGTACAGGTATGAGAAACAACAGGAATTCATGGTTAGGTGCTCCAGCGGCCGCGATATGACCATAGCAGTTGAAAGTGGCTTCAAACCGCAATAAATCGATAAATGAATTTATGGAATAAGGTGTCAATGGACTCTAGAATGGCCCACACTTATCACTCTTCATTCCTGGCACAACATTTAACCCATTAACAAATGGCAAAATTTTGGACTGTCCCAATTCATCCATTTTAAGTTGATGAAATTTTAAAAACCTTTACGTTTTGGGTTAGAAACCATTGTTGATAATGAAGAAATTGCCTGTCACAAGCAATTTCTTCATTTTCATCAATGTTTTCCAAGGCCTTTATCTTGTTAGGCGTCAAAAAGCGTCAATGTGTGGTAATGGGTTACATGTAATGCTGTTGTTTACCTTTTAGATGATTCTAAATCTACCCTGCCTGATATGTGAGGATGAGGACGACCATTTACTCAGACAGAATGATCTGTTCAAGTCATTTTATCGCCATGTTGTGTTGCTGTCGTTTTGTCCCCTGTTACCATGGCAACCAATATTTCATCAAAAATACATTATAATGTAAGTTATGCTTTAATTATTTTGATGGTTTGTAAATATTTCACTCATTTCTCAACTTCTTGACATCCCTAATAGAAAAGATGCATGTTATTTTTCTGTGAGATATTGTACAAGTCTTTCTTTTGGCATCCATTTTGTCATTGACGACAGCTTTTAAAATGGAACCATCCAAAGTTTTGCAGTTTATTTTCCACCAAGAAGAAAGATGAAATTCTTTTTAGCGAGACGTGTTTTTATGTACGTGTTTTTAGCGAGCCGGGACTTTATGTCCGGGGAGCTAATGTCACAGCCCTAGTGTCGGCGTCCCGTCTTCACTTGAAAAACTTTAACCTGGTCTATATCTCAGGCACTATTAGAGATACAGCCTTGATATTTCATACATAGATACATCACGACAAGGCCTTTCATTTGGGACCATGACCTTTGACCTTGTGACCTTGACCTTGGAGTTTGACCTACTTTTGAAAAACTAACCTGGCCTATATCTCAGGCACTATTAGAGATACAGCCTTGATATTTCATACATAGATACATCTTGACAAGACCTTTCATTTGGGACCATGACCTTTTACCTTGTGACTTTGACCTTGGAGTTTGACCTACTTTTAGAAAAAATTGCTGTTTTTGTGGCAAGCTCTCGTATAGGCGAGCTACGTTGTCCGCCGACAACTCTTGTTATGTACAGGGAGCTAATGCCACAGCCCTCAGCGTCTTGTCCTGTCACTTCTTCCCTTAAAAACATTTTAACATGTTGAAGTTATGTTCTATATCTCAGGCACTAATAAAGAAACAGCCTTGATATTTCACACATTGATACCTCCTGCCAAACCTTTCATTAGGGACTTTGACCTAGTGACCTTGACCTTGTAGTTTGACCTACATTTAAAAAACGACAACTTTAATCTGGCCTATATCTCATGCACTTTTATTGATAAAACCTTGGTAGTTCACACACGGATACCTTCTGCCAAGACCTCACATTTGGGACCATGAACCTTGATCTTGACCTTGGGGTTTGACCTACTTTAAAAAAAACTTAAATCTGGCCTATATGTGAGGCACAATTAGAAATAGAGCATCGTTTTTGTGACAAGCTCCCGTATAGGTGGGCTACGTTGTCCTTGGACAACCCTTGTTACATAATCATTGATGGTATTTTCTGTATATAAAGTTTGTAGTCTTGTAATGGGATATTAACATTAAGTTAACATTTTACTTTAAGGTATGCATTGTTACAACATGGTGTAGACAGGTTTACACACAGAGCTAGTAGGGTCGCTGACACTTTAGGTCTGGTGATAGAGGATGTTATTGAAACAGTGAAAGAAGTGAAAGATAACACTAAAGGAAAAGGAGCTAGTATCAAGGCAAAAGCTAAGGTAATTATAAGTTTGTTAGAGGAAATGAAGCTAGGATGAAGGTTTAAGTTATTTCAAGTTTGATCTTTCAACAAATTAAACCAAGCATTGTTTAGCACTAACCATGCTCAAGATCAATATTGTACAACTGAATTCACGTCTAAATTCTTTTTGTAAATTCATTGTAATTACTTGTTATAAATGCTAGACCAAGCCTATGTAAGCAAATTACTATTTGTATGTTAAGGTATATGACCCATCATTAAAAACACCACTTTCTAGCCATAGGAAATGCACCAAATTACACACACTTCTAAATACACTTCAAATAAGTTGATTCACTGTGCCGGATTTCAAGATTATGCTTCAGGAAGAAAATACTCTATATTCATATGCATTTTTGTCAAATATTTCCATAAGCATGCATAAATTCAAAATTCTAAACCGTTCAAAACTCTTATGTTTATATTTGGAATGGAAATGTATCAAAGTTTAGGAATTATTGGCACTTTTCAAATTTCGCCTCTGGCTCTTTGATGCTAATGATGGGTCATATACCTTAAGTCTTTTAAAGCCTGGATTTGACATCTCTTACGGAAACGCTTTGGAAAACATTGAGGCAAAAGAAGAAAATGCTCATTATCACAGCATTTTCCCCTTTGTCTCAATATTTTCTAAGCTACCTATTTTGTTAAAAAATTTCTTTCTTAAGCAACACATACATGTAGTTTGTTGTCTGCAGCAGTTTTCAAATTTGACCTACCTAAAATTTGTTGTTTGGGAAAGGGTAAATTAAGACATGTTTTGTAGGTATGCATTCACATGTTTCAGGTTTCAACTGCAAGTTCCTTGGGAAAAGGAAAAGGTAAGGAAGCAAAGGATCCTTCCCCGACCCATGAAAACACCAGAACGCCGACAACAAAACTGGCAGATGATGTTGAGTTTCCTCAGTTCTCCACCATTACGAAGTTTAAACAGGCACATGGTACAAAATGTAAAAACGTACAAATGTATGAGGAAAAGGCCTACTTGATGGTATGCTATTATTAAATTATCATACTCCGCCTACAAATTAGAAGGAGGTATTTTTGTTTCACCATGTTGGTCTGTCTGTCTATCCATCCATCCATCTGTATGTTGGTAGACGTTGTTTTTTTTTATGCTCTTAATCGTTAGATCTATAGCACTTTCTATTGGCAATCGGGCACTTTCATCAAGAGTTATTGTGGTTCAATTTGAAAATTGACATTACATTAACTGGGATGTATTTTTTTTTTGCGTGACAAAATCGAATATTGGTAAAGATAGTATTTTCAACAATGTCGCACAAAAAATGAGACAAAGGTGGGAAAATACTGGTAATCATCTTTCCTCTCAATGTTTTCCCAACCATAATGTTAAGAGACATCAAAATTAGGTCTTGTGTGGGAAATGTTTTACCAGATTTATGTTCCCCTTGTCACTTTTGTATTTCTTTGTTTGATTCATGGATCTGAGTTTTGTCTAAAGTTTCAACTGATGAACCCTTTCCAAAACGACAAAATTTTATGGCGATTCAAGCAGACGACAACAATGACAATAGACATGATTTGTTTAAAATATAACCAGGAAAATATTGAGACAAAAGGAGAAAATGCTGATTATCAGCATTTTCTTCTTTTGTCTCAATATTTTCCAAATTCATTCCTACAGAGGACGTCAAAACCAGGTCTTGTTTGGTAAAGGGTTAAAGCACTCTTTTTTCAATGTTTTGTTACAGATGTACGAGATTTTAGTAAACACGCTGGATACCTTCGACATATTCTTTAAAACGGACCAAGGCAATTAACAAAGAACACAAAAAACTTACAACAACTAAAAATAAGTAAAATTTGTACAATTGTATTTAATAGTTTATCTACCTCGTATACACTATATTATATTTTTGTGTTATTCATTGTTATGTTTCGTAAGATTAAACTTTGTATAATGGTAAAATCATGTTAGTTTTATATAAGCCCGGTATCATTTCCAAGTTCAAGCCACAAATACAAATTACATCCCTGAGAAATAAAAGGTTTTAGAAAAAGACATTTTTAAACCCCTTTTCTCGTTTCCTGTCGTTCCTGATTGACCTGTTATGTACACTGAAATATGCTTTTCACAGTTTGCTATTGCACGGTGGAGTGATGTTATAATTTCAGAAAATGTTCAATAATTTTGTTAATACGGGACCGATTTGAATTCGGTTTGAAGCAGAGAGGGTGGACAGGCGTTTCACACATTAGATGAATGTGTTGGATTTTTGAAAAAAAAAAAAATCAACTGGTTAAAAGTTATTGAAGATAAACCAAAATTTTGGTTTATCTTCAATAACTTTTTCATCAGTTGATTTTTCAAAAGTCTACCACGTACAGCTTATTTCTGACATTTCCCAAACTTCTCTATTTCAAACCGAATTCAAATTGGTCAAGTATTGACAAAGTTATCAACGATTTTCTGAAATTCTAAGTCACGTGATTTACCTTCGTGTATTGTAAAATGTCTATCCAATAATTCATTTGAGCAAGCATCTAAAAAGAGGCTCCTATATCATTTGAAACTAACATGTATTCAGATCAGCTTGCATTTACTACTATATACACAGTCTGAACAAGATACATATTGGTCTCCAATATTTTCATGACCCATAGCAGATATTGGAGGAAAAAGATCCAGATCGGTTTTCGCATAAGAGCAGATCAATCTAAATCCATGATTTGCACCAACCATAAAAACCCCTTTAAAGATAAGAACTCATTTATTTTATTTTTTTTTTTTTTTCAATATTGTCAGCAGAGGTAGATATGCAATCCCTGGTATATCGCAAAACTATTGTAAGTGTATATCAAATTGTGTTCAAATACAATAGCTTTGCAGCAAGCTTTTGAAATAGATTTTGCTAGGACCTATTTGATTCATATTTAAGTGAAGTATCGCTCGGTTCGACCGTGTTAGAATATTTAGCAAGAGCCAACATATTGGTAACATAAGTGTACGGTTTGGAACACCAGAACGGCCAATAGTCCGGCGATCCATTATAGCCGTGAAAGTCGAGCGGACTGAGATTCCCGAACCATTTCTTCTGCAGAAGAGACTTGTACTCGGTCTCGGACACGACTCCCTGAAAACCGGCCATGAACGACGACTCTAGATCCCCCGATGTTTCGTTGTTCCTCTCACGGTTCATCGGATAATATGGGAATGTCTGAAACGATTTTTTTTATAATAGTTAACATTCCGAAAAAGAAGATTTCCAAAAAATAAGTCAAGGATTTGAGAAAATTCTGGCATGTTGATACATGTAAAAATTGAAACTTTCATTTCACAGATGCGTCTTGTTTATGAAGTTGTCTTCACTCATTGCGACCAAAATTATATTAATTGGAAACAAGTCAATATGTCTTTCCTGGCAATGCTTATAAATACAACTGATCAATAATCTTGATGAACCGCGTCAATGAAAGAATGAAATGACCCGAACTTTCAAATGCTTTAATAGAAGAGTGCAACATGCCAAAATAAACATTTGATATCAGTAACAACCATTGTCTGGTTCAGAATCAAAGTATTTCTTTGATGGATTTTTAGCTCGACTTTTCGAAGAAAATGAGAGCTTATACTGTCACCCGGGCGTCGGCGTTGGCGTCGGCGTTGGCGTTGCAACCAAGGTTAAAGTTTTTTCAAACATCAATAACTTCCATACTATCAAAGGGATTCAACCCAAACTTGGAATACTTATTCACCATCACACCCTCTACCTTACTATCAGGGCCCATGACCCTGGGACCACTCTATTTGGAGTTATGCCCCCTTTATACTAAGCAACTTAGAAAGTCGAGCGCGCTGTCTTCGGACAGCTCTTGTTTTTTGAAATATAAAGTTGAGTTTGAAAATTAGAAACCAATTAGATCTAAAATGATAAAAAACAACACAACAATAAACAGACAAACAAAACGGGAAGTTTCATCACGAGTTGTTGCTTTCATATTTTAACACATTAAAATCTTGTTCAACAGTATTCGAATATTTGGCTAGAGCCAACATCGTAGTGACGTAAGTGTATGGTTCCGAGCACCAGAAGGGCCAATAATCCGGGTAACTATTGTAACCATGGAAATCCATGTCGGTCACGTGATACTTCTGTAACATTTCCTTGTACATGTCTTCCGAAACCACGCCCTCCATCCCGCGAAAGAAATTGTACCAGCCACTGTGTAAAGGCGATGGGTCCTGTGAGGAGCTTGGGTCAGTGTGGTGGTCGGTATTTGAGGCATTGCTTTCGTTAAAGGAATGTCTGTTGGTAGGGTAGCCATAGTGGGTCTGAAGATAGGAAAATGAGTATAGTTATACACCTACCCATTAGCAATGATTACATTATAAGCAGTGGTCTACACACGGGTATAAGGATGGGTAATGAATAAATAGTTCATGGAATAGCCAGCAAATCTAAATCTAACTAGATTTTGTACAAAAAGAGACGTATCTACGTCCTTTGCACTTGCGATAAGTCTATCTTAGTGATCTAAACGACATAAGTTTTGATCAGTTGAACCGATTTACATGGCCGAATACTATTACTATTTTATATTCCGAAAAGGCATGAAAAGGATATTGTTACGCATGTTCCATTATCACTGGTGGTGAACTAAAACAATTTTCGCGACTACAAGGTAAAGATTTTTTGCGATTAAATGTGAGATTATAGATTTTTTTTCTAATGACAATGAACGTGTTCTAAAAACAGACCGGGTTTACCGTTTTGTATTGACAAACTGTCGGTGTTGTTATAAAATCTCGTAACTACGGCTTCGATAAAGCCGTAGTTACGAAATTTTACAACAACACCGACGGAATACACTGTATTCGCGAAAAAACCTACGACGCTTTGGCCGAGTTCCCCACCAGTGATTATACTGACAAGCAACTGAGTACATAGCTACATACCGTATGTCCCTTCACGGAGCCGGAGAAAAATGCGTTCCATGGCTGATATTTGATACCCAATATGTTCTCATTGACAAAGTTAGCCAAGTCTTTTACAGTGTCTTTCACGACCTGGGGTGTTTCTGAAGATAAAAACAATAGCAAACATGCGCAGATCCAGAGGGGGGGGGGGGGGGGGGGGGGGGTCATGACCCCCCTGGAATTTGGCGAAAAAAGGGGTTATCAAAAAGATTACTGGTTATGTCCCATATAAGCTGCCTTATTCGTCCCTGTCACGACAAACCGTTGTTATACAATGTATATTTAGTCCTTCATGGTATGACATGTATCTTCATGGATCCAGGGGGGTCAGGGTCCTGACCCCCCCCCCCCCCCTGGAATTTGGCGAAAAAAGGGGTTAAATATCGGATGACCCCCCCCCCCCCCCGGTAAAAATACCTGGATCTGCGCTTGGCAAAATCTCCATCATCATGGGGCCTCAGCCTAGATTGAACTAACTACATACTAACCATTTGAGTACTGGAAAATCTTGACTGTACTAATTTTCAAACAGCAAAAATGGATATTGATAAAGACAGACACATTATAGCATATTTTATAAACCTTTGAGGTAAACGAAGAAAATGCTGATATTAGAAAATCGGTATTTGAATTTCTTCTTTTGTATCATTTGGTTTTTTTTTTTTTTTTTTTTTTTTTTTTTTTTCAAAATCAGATCTTGATTTAGAAAGGATTAACTCTTTTATTGCCACAAAAACCAGAAAGTGCATGAATTATACCTCTAGTCTGCCTACAAAGTAAAAAAAATGTGACTTTCGTAGGCATTCTCTGAACATGGGCGACTACCAGGTCCAATGATATCTTCAATGCATGGTACGTACGGCTTGCCCGGTAGTCGCCTCTAGCAGACGATATTGGTTGAAATAAACTAGGTCAAAGGTCATTCGGTACATTTTTCACACTTGCCCCCTAAAATACCACATAACTTACACATTTATGGAGCTAAAACAATTATTTTGGTACCGAAATAAAGCTGACGACTAGTACTGTTACTTAAAACAGCAAAATGTAACTTTACGAATTTGTGTATTTGTAAATTTTGATAAATATAGCAAAAAATGGCCAAAAAATCACAAAAATAAGTTTGTTTCGAAAAGTAAAAAAATCCTAAAAAATACCAACGATATGTTTTGATAAATGACATTATACTTAAAAATTGCCTAGACATCTGTTGTTTACTGATATATATTTGCGTACAGAATTAGTCATATGCTTACCCTTGTAGCCGTGGCTAAAAGTAGGTGGGGTAAATTTTCCAAAAAAATACAAAAAATACAAACATTGGTGTAGCAATACGAAATTCACATAAATGATATTCTACGATATTTTTACGATGTTTTATCGGAAATTCTTGTTTTAAAATATCATTTTCATGAATTTTTATAGCTTTCGATGCATTTTCCTAAAATATAATAAGAAATATATTGGCAAAAATTGCTCGAATAAAACAGCATTAGAACTATATATAGCTTATACAAATATCAGTAAGTCAAATCTATGCCTCTTTTGACGAATACCTAGTCATTAAAAAGTACAAATAAATAAAACAAGACTCAAAATAAAACAGAAATTAAGCATAATCAGCAGCTGAAAGTAGTCATTTCACTGTCTTACGACCATAAGACATTCAAGGTATAACTCAAAGGTTATAACAGTAGACTTCTATACAAACACTTCACTACTTGTTGTTGAAAATGACCAAAACACAAAAACTATATTTCGAGAATAAACTAGTTAGGAAATTCCCGCGTATAGCTCATGATAAATGGTTTGGTAAATATTAAAACTATATTTGTGTTAAGTGTTTGTATACAAGACTAGAGTTATGAACTTTGAGCTATAAGTATTTATGTTTCAACATGTTTCGTTCATTAATAAATGGTGTAGTTTCATTCTATAAACCGAACGTTAAATTCCATTATTGCAATTTGGGTGTTTACGTGATTTGGGTGGCCTTACGAGAACAATCAAACATGTATATAAAATGTAATTAGGAACGGATCATTCCATTCTATGGAGAAAAATAATATTACAATCATAAGTCTGATTGCAGTTCTGGTATACGATTATGGTATATACGAAGGTCTTAAGTGCCCATGAGGGTATCAATACATGTATATGTTGTTAACCGTTTTAGAACTTGAGCAGTTTTAAAACTGCGTTTTCGGAACTTTACTCAGTTTCAAAACTGGATGAGCAGTTTCGAAACTGCTCATCCAGTTTTAAAACTGCTTATGCATGAGTTCTGTATGTTATGCAGAACCATTCAGACTGTTTATTTTCACTTAATTATTGATATTCAAATCAAACAACGGCCCGAAAGGACTTTTTACGGGTAAATTCTGATTTTTGATCGATTCACTTCTGACAAAGACATAATAATAACAACAGAGATTGAAAACTCCGCGAAATAACGTTGAGTCTCGTAAGCCGAGATTTTATTGTGCACCTGATTATCTATCTACCTGGCGTTACGTTGCTAGGCAATGATCCCCAAGTCAGGATAGTTTGTTGATGAGATAGCTCGGAAAAACTTAAACATCGTAGAAAATGAAGGAATTACTTCCGACCATGAGCATTTTCTTTCTCACGATTGCTTCCGACATATATACTTAGATATTTACATGCTTTTATTAGGGACAACAGGAGATTCAGTCTTTAGGTCTCTCTGATTTTGTAACCAATAATCTTTACCAATACTCTTTTAATTGTTTTAGAAATTGAACTAAATATGATTCTGTATGTATCTCTAATTATGAAAATCACTCAATCTTTAATAAAACATCTTACATTATGTTACTGGTGAATATTGTCATATAATTATAAAGACACAACGATCGCTAGCTAATTCTTATCATGTTAATTAACAACTAATGGGTTGTGGAGTTGGCGCAAAGGAACTCTTTGTGCATAAATAAGGAAAATCTATGTGTTTGTGGTTGCTTTTAGCTATCCTTACGACAATATACCTGACTAATCTCTGGGCATTGACCAACTTGTAACATAACTAAAAACTCTTCATTCAATAATATTTTTCGTTGTAATAAAAAGTGTATCTTTCATTTGTATATGAGTATTGTTGTACCTTATCATAAAACATACGAAAAACGTGAATCCGTATATATATGTTAAAAGCCGCAGACATTTTTTGGCATCATAACTCAGATCATGCGATTTAATTCAGAAAATCGAACAGGGTCGTGTTTTTGTTTACTTGATCGGTAAGTATTTGTGCATGCCGAAATAAATAAAAGTAAAAAAATGGCTTTTGTATTTCAATAGTAAAGGAATTGCTTTCTTTCATATAAAAATTATACCTTAATCCTATGACAACACACACAGAGTCCATTTGCTTGGAAATCTAAATATTTGTTGATGCAAGAGATTCTCAGCATACACATCCATTTGTGAAGTTGTGGGGCACGAAACCCTGGACTTATTGACTAGAATCAGAGACGTAATTACAATTTTTTCTGGGAATGCACCCATTGGAAAGAACTTAAAAATGAGCGTGCCCTTCTATTCCCTCAATAGCTAGACTAAACAACAGGTATTGTTTCAGAAGGTCCTTGATCATATCAGTTATTTTTGGATAACTATTTACGTCGAATAGCTATTGTGGTATATTTCATTCGTCAATTGATCAATGCGAAATATATCGTGCATCTTCGGCGTCATCAGTGGCATCGGTAATTGACAAGGACATCCAGATCTTTAAAATCCGGATACCCTTGTCGACTTGCATTGTAACGGGACACGCTGAAGATGGAGGAAAAATTACACAAAGTGTTTGGTATCTAATAATTGGTGGAATACCTCAATCATCTGCCATATTTGACAACGCTTTTAGGGAGACCTCTTTTTTGAAAGGGTTGGAGTACGATAAAAATCTAGAATCGCAGGGCAGTTTTGTTTCATGATCTCTAAAATCTTTAAAATGGACTCTGGGTATTCTCCCGAGATAATGCTGTGCACCATGCAACTTAGCCTGGATTCTAGTCTACCAATGTCTTGCTGTTCCTCTATTCCTGTTCACAGGTGCCACAATTTTACATATATCGATGTCTTTGAATCATATCCATCGCATTGTATATTACCGACGACTAGACCCAGGCTACACACAAAGTTCTACCTGTACATAGACTACATCAGGCCCCGATTTCTCGGAAAAAACTTTAGTACGTTGTCATGCTCAAATCTGAGCACCGTGCTCAAATCACACGAAATCCACGAGAAATTAATCGAATACCCTTCAACGTTGGAGAGTATTCTTTTGAAGTTGAGCATGTTCTCATGAGTATGTACTTAAGTTTTTTTTGAGAAAAACCAGGGCCTGGTCTGTTTTAATGTGTCAATTGACTAGTCTGTGCCCATGTTAAGCAAATCAAACTTAGTTGAAGAACCATTTTCGTCACACTACGAGAACGGATGTTCCAGTAAAACCGTTCCTACTTTCTAACCTACAGTATATACCATGATTCTGCCATTGCGTGTTAAGGAGGGGGGTCAAAACATTTAGAGCCTCGCATAGACAGAACCAGATATTTGTATTAAAACTTTTTTTTGTTTTTTCCACTTAGACTTCTTCGAACTCCATACTATACTATTTTCCCATCTCTTTTGCAAATTGGTGATACTTGATCTATAGAAGTCCTCCACAGTAGCAGTCATTTAATCAATTCTCATCTTTTTAACCCCCCTCTCGCATCTCTGGAGGTCTTCACCCAGGCTATGATGGTTGCAAAAGGAAGAGGACTCGTCATAACCTACTGGCAATTGCTCTTCAACTCATTTGGCAAATAATTCCAATGGTTCTTGTGAACGTATATACTTTCCATCAATTGTCCGTAGAAACAGACTATATTGCTTTTAAAAGAATGGTTCATCGTGAAAACAGCTGTCGGATGTGTCTGGTTTATAAAAGGACGATCGTCTGGCTTATCCTTAAAAGTTTTTTCACCTGTGAAATGTGTAGGCCTATGGAAGGATGTTTGAACGAAGGTAGCCACTCGGATCTTATCAAACTATGTTATTGAATTGTGGGATTTACTAGTACAAGAATTGCCCAGGGCCCATCTAGTTTAAATCTGTTTTGAATCTTAATTTTGACCCGGCAATCAAAACATATTTAATTTGTAAAATACCACTTATTGAGAAAAATCCACCAGTTTCTATATTTTTCTCCCCTGTGCCCCGGTTCCACTGTTTCAAGATACCACAATGCTAGAAATAACTGAATGTCGGATGTTGCTTTAATGTATCATTAAACAGTACTGATTTCATAATTATGATATATCATTTTTCTACTGTTTTTCACTGTAACCTGCCTAAAATATTGAAGATCTCACTTGTATATTTTTGAATTTTGGTGTTTGCTCCCACTCTGTTCTTTAGATCTTATATACACGCTCTGACGTTAAGCAAAAATATGAAGATACAAGTAGTTAATCGCATAATCACGTTGTCGAAATTGGGTTACTTTTTCAGTTCCTATGAAAACAGAAATTATTGTTTAGTTTGACCCAAAGTCGATTTTCAATAAACAGAAAATGTCACTGTTGCTACTTCTGCATGTACACGTCAGACCCGTAAGAAGCAATTTTATATTAGAGGGGCTGAAGCCCCTGTTTCTGAATATTAGGGGGAGGGGGCTAAATTTGATTTTCTCTAAACTTTCGGTGTAAAATAAGGAAAATCCGCATTTTTTGCCATTTTTTTTTTGGGGGGGGGGGGGGGGGGGGGGTAAGCCCCCTGTTCCTACGGACGTGAACGTAACAATTTACCGTGCCAATCTCCTTTTTTATTTATTGAATAAGATTTTCTGTGACTAATTAATTGTAGTTATGCCCCCAGTCTTTCCAATCCGAGGCCTATTAGTGTACAGTAACCCATC
This sequence comes from Fragum sueziense, assembly GCA_963680895.1. NCBI lineage: Eukaryota > Metazoa > Mollusca > Bivalvia > Cardiida > Cardiidae > Fragum > Fragum sueziense. The sequence goes on from OY804604.1 coordinate 26,602,180, forward strand.
AGAATTTATAGATGGCGAGGCATAGTAAGTCCAAACATGTATACAGGCCTATGTGTTCTTCGTGTAACCATGTCAACCATTTCCGAACTAGTGTTTTATTTCCTTTTTATACTATAAACGAATCGTTCTAGATCGTTAATGTTTATTCATTACATTACTTGAAATGTTTTGGGCGCAAAAGTAAATTGTACCAATTTCTCAGGTTATTTGAGTGGGTGGGGTAACTCTTACTCACTTTTTTTAACATTTACACCGTGAAAGCCATTGTTTTAAATGTTATTTTCGCAATTATATATTAATATGATCTATTTAGAGTCAATATCCAGACAAAAGAAATGATATCATATAAGTTCCATCAATACTGTTGAAATGCCATGCACACTGTATAAAAGCAACGATCGTTACAAATATTGACCCCTGCTGACTTTGAGCTGTACCTACATTTAGAAATAGTGACTTTTTACTACCAAACGTGATTTTAAAGTTTTGCTTAGGGTTTATAGAAATTTTTCAGTGCGTTTGTGTAATTGAAATCGCAATAATATTTCATGTGCAGCATGATTTCCCTTTACACAACGTTCAAATTTTGCACAATTTTGGCCTTTTTTTACATTTCGCCAAATATCAATTAATGTACAAATGAGAAAAGTATCACTAACTATATTTTATATGCAAGATAATTTATTGGGCTTTCATTGAAAACCGTTTTCGTACATTTAGACATATAATTGACAGAGTTATAGGCATTTAAAGTGGGTTTAGGTGAATTTTGCACCCAATGACCTTTGACCTTGTTTTATGACCTTAATACGGCCGACTGGAGGCGACTACCGGTCTAAGCAAATCAGGCAAGCCTTATACTTTGCAAATAATACATCAAAACTCCATGTTCAAAAAATGCCTACGAAAATGTTTTCTAGCCACTTTTTCGGAATTGGTAGGTAGACTACTCTGCATAAAAGTAAAAAGTAAATTGATATATAGGTAAATGTAAATGAAACAAACATGGCAATATATTTATCTAAATATTTGCAAGTAAGCATCATCAATCTTTGATAAAAATCAAAGTTGAAAAATTAAATTTCCGGTCGTAAAAAAAATGGTATTTTTCGAAAATTCGTGATGCTCATAAATAAAAGATCAATCGAAAATATAAATACATGTATCTAATTGATCAAAACACAATTTATTCTGTTTATAAATGCCAAATCATGTCAATACTTAACAGTTCACCCTAAAGAGACCTAGTTTTAACGATTCATAAAAAGTGATAACGAGCTTTTTCTCCTTTTGCCTCAATATTTCCTGTGATGTTACCTATGATATACACAAATCCTATCCCAATCAACGTCCATTTTGTCATACACTGTACATATTCATCAGCTTTTGAATTTGGAATACATGTAGTTTAAATATTTGCCGTTTAAGAAAGGGTTAACAAAATGTAGGCATATCATTCATTTCATATGATTGATGATCCATTTCAACTCTACTTTTGCATATTTTATAACTGATGCATTATCTATAAACATGCATATGCACCAATCTCAGACATTTTGTCCAAATGGCATCGATGTCATAATTATGAGAGAAAAGATCGTTTTGTGTCCATCATGCGCGGATCCAGATAGGCTGTGTCATTCTTTCCTTTGTGCCAAATCATTGTTATATCTACTCCTACATGGTATGACATGCATCTGCATGCGGATCCAGGGGGGGGGGGGTGTCAGGAGGTCTGACCCCCCCCCCCCCCTGGAATTTGGCGAAAGAAGGTTAAAGATCGTTTGACCCCCCCCCCCCCCCCTGGGAAAAATACCTGGATCCGCGCTTGTCCATCTTTATGCTAATTCCCTGTATTTTTGTTTGCTTTTTCCCCTACCTAAAGTTGAGTAATGTCTCGTTTTCTGCTACATTTCTGTGGTGTGGTTAGAATTTTCCCCAAAAGAACTTGAAATATGTAAGGCATTTGTTATTTCCAAGACAGTATCCAGATCGACAAAATCCGTGATAAAATTTGATATAATCGAAGTGGTCTGACAGTGTTTTTTCTCAAACTTTTGGGAACGGGTCCGAGACCAGGCAAATTGGGAAAAATGCGTTGTTTTGTCAACAATTGGGAAAAAATTTTCATCACAGACTCCAACAAAAATTGAGTCCTGTGCATAGTTAACTATGTGATATCAACTGAAGGGATTTCCAGTTTGTCTCTGGATACTTTTTCTCAACATATAAAAGGGAATGATTGAATTTTCATTCAAAAAGAAGTTCCTTTTACATTGGGAATTTTTTTTCTAGATTTTGGGGAAAAAATTTCCTATTTGGCATTGGGAACGGGTCCTTTTTACGGACCCGTCCAAAGAAGGAGAAAAACCCCGGTGGAACTAAAGCTTGGTGTATTGTAGGTACGTTTGTTCAAAAATTAAACTTGTTACAAGCTTTCTGCACCCACCTGAGTTCCATACAAGTTGTTTAGAAGTCTCGTCAAATGTAGTCCAGGCACTGAGTAGTGCATTTACCGCCATCCCAGACGTAAACATGCGGTCTTCTCCTCGTACCTACAATGTGAATAGGGTGTATCATGATTTAACTATGTACCTATAGTTCACTGGTGGTGAACTAAAACAATTTTCGCTACAACAAGGTATAGATATTTTTCGTTTAAATGTGAGTTTATCAATTTTTTTCTAATGACAATGAACTTGTTCTAAAAATAGGCTAGGTTTACCGTTTTGTATTGACAAACTGTCGGTGTTGTTATAAAATCTCGTAACTACGGCTTCGATAAAGCCGTAGTTACGATATTTTTAACAACACCGACGGAATACATTGATCGCGAAAAAACGTCCCACGCTTTGGCCGAGTTCACCACCAGTATAGTTGAAAGTATTAACATTCAAATAACACTGAATTTTAAGTGATACATTTAAGTCCAGAATCATTTTTGTTAAACTTATTTAAGATTGTCATTATGTAACTATTAGTGAACAACTTGAACTTTGACCAGACATCGTATAGGGACAGTCTGATCCAGGTTGGGCTCTAAAGCACTAGTCTTTAACAAGTTTGATATATGCCTACCTACCACAGTTTTGTTCAGTTCATTCAAATCTCCATCCCCCACAAAATCGTCTATGTACAGATTTCCACGTGAATCTTTCTTTGTTTGATTTATAACCGCCCATGTCATGTCGTTATGCAGCACCTTATCCAGTCTAGCTTTCACGGTATCCAGTACCTGGAATTTACGAAAAATAAATCCGCAAGTTTCAGTTAAAGATCAAATGTAGAATTAAATTAAAGAAATCCACGTTTGATCGACCATTCGCTTACTTTTATGTTCTTTACAAACCCCGTATATTGTATAATTGTATTATCATTGTCTTTCTTCCAAAAGCTCGTTGCCTAACTATGGCTATACATAAGCTGTAGTTGCTATTTAAATCATCCAACAAACAAAACTAGAGTGTTCTGCACAAAAAATGACTATTCAACCAAACTACATTTGAATTATAATTCTGATTACGTATTAAAGAAAGAAGACATGCTTATCTAGTCTTAAAACAATTTCAATTGTATACGTCGTATACGTATTATAACGTCATAATCTGTTAACATACCGGATGTGGTAAAGGTCCATGTTTTGACTTCCTCTCCAGCTCTCCGAACGTTCTAGCCACGAACCAGTAAAACTCGATTTCTGACGGATAGTAGAGTAGAGCCAGATCATGCCGCGAGCTGAAGTTCGTCTCGATCATAAACGCGATCAGATCAGACGTGTTCAAGTACACTTGCTGAAAAAGAGCAAATTTTATATCCCCCTTTACCTATTTCACTTTGTTGTTTAATCTTTTATTATTATATTTTGGCATGGGTTACAAAGAACAATAATTCTTTACATTTACAAATGCCATGGTTAAACCCATTCTAATAACAGGGTCATCAAGGACAGTAGCTTCTACAAGACCATTTAAGATGGCTAGCGTGCTATTGAATACAACGTTAGTGACCCAAGAAGTAGCGTCCATTCTGTTTGGTTTAATGTTAAACGTGTTAACTTTGTTATAGCAGAAAATAATTACTCGAATATCATGGTCATCCAAAACAGTTGCCTCTACAAGACCATTCAAGATGGCCGACGTCATACCAAATATGCCATCAGTGGCATCTATGCCCTTTATACTATGTCAAACCGTTTAAAATGGGCTCAATAACATTTTTATCAGACAACACTCACTCTAATAACAGGGTCATCCAAAACAGTTGCCTCTACAAGACCATTCAAGATGGCCGACGTCATACCAAATATACCATCAGTGGCATCTATGCCCTTTATACTATGTCAAACCGTTTAAAATGGGCTCAATAACATTTTATCAGACAACACTCACTCTAATAACAGGGTCATCCAAAATAGTTGCCTCTACAAGACCATTCAAGATTGCCGACGTCATACCATATATACCATCAGTTTCATCTATGCCCTTTATACTATGTCAAACCGTTTAAAATGGGCTCAATAACATTTTTATCAGACAACACTCACTCTAATAACAGGGTCATCCAAAACAGTTGCCTCTACAAGACCATTCAAGATGGCCGACGTCATACCAAATATACCATCAGTGGCATCTATGCCCTTTATACTATGTCAAACCGTTTAAAATGGGCTCAATAACATTTTTATCAGACAACACTCACTCTAATAACAGGGTCATCCAAAACAGTTGCCTCTACAAGACCATTCAAGATGGCCGCCGTCATACCAAATATACCATCAGTGGCATCTATGCCCTTTATACTATGTCAAACCGTTTAAAATGGGCTCAATAACATTTTTATCAGACAACACTCACTCTAATAACAGGGTCATCCAAAACAGTTGCCTCTACAAGACCATTCAAGATGGCCGCCGTCATACCAAATATACCATCAGTGGCATCTATGCCCTTTATACTATGTCAAACCGTTTAAAATGGGCTCAATAACATTTTTATCAGACAACACTCACTCTAATAACAGGGTCATCCAAAACAGTTGCCTCTACAAGACCATTCAAGATGGCCGCCGTCATACCAAATATACCATCAGTGGCATCTATGCCCTTTATACTATGTCAAACCGTTTAAAATGGGCTCAATAACATTTTTATCAGACAACACTCACTCTAATAACAGGGTCATCCAAAACAGTTGCCTCTACAAGACCATTCAAGATGGCCGCCGTCATACCAAATATACCATCAGTGGCATCTATGCCCTTTATACTATGTCAAACCGTTTAAAATGGGCTCAATAACATTTTTATCAGACAACACTCACTCTAATAACAGGGTCATCCAAAACAGTTGCCTCTACAAGACCATTCAAGATGGCCGCCGTCATACCAAATATACCATCAGTGGCATCTATGCCCTTTATACTATGTCAAACCGTTTAAAATGGGCTCAATAACATTTTTATCAGACAACACTCACTCTAATAACAGGGTCATCCAAAACAGTTGCCTCTACAAGACCATTCAAGATGGCCGCCGTCATACCAAATATACCATCAGTGGCATCTATGCCCTTTATACTATGTCAAACCGTTTAAAATGGGCTCAATAACATTTTTATCAGACAACACTCACTCTAATAACAGGGTCATCCAAAACAGTTGCCTCTACAAGACCATTCAAGATGGCCGCCGTCATACCAAATATACCATCAGTGGCATCTATGCCCTTTATACTATGTCAAACCGTTTAAAATGGGCTCAATAACATTTTTATCAGACAACACTCACTCTAATAACAGGGTCATCCAAAACAGTTGCCTCTACAAGACCATTCAAGATGGCCGCCGTCATACCAAATACACCATTCGCGGCTACAGTAACGTCTATGTTGTTAATGTTGAAGGGCATGTCAACACCACGGGGACCCCATATCTGTACTTCGTCTGTGTCCTGTACCTGGAAGACATTTAGAAGACTTTCCGTTGAAACGACAAGGTATTTGGACCTCTCCAAATTCAAGGGTGTCGCGGACGGCATAATCAATGTTAAAAATGGATTATATCATAACATGGAAAGTAATGAGGTAGAAGAAAAAAGAGAATTAATGAGAAACAAAACATTTTGAGATATGAAGCAATTACTTGTCTTAAGCATTTCTTCATTTTCGAAAATGTTTTCCAATGCCTTGGTCTTGTGGGCGCCAAAAAACGTCATTATGTGGGGATTGGTTAACAACTTAACTATGTCTGCTTATTCGCAAAGATGTTTAACTTTGGTCAGACTTTTTGAGTCGTAAGTGATGAGGCATTTCGTATTTCATATCTGCAACTCATTTGAATTTTGAAGAGTCAAAAGATGATATGTGGATTACATGATAAAGGCATGTTTGATAGATAAGAGAAATAACATCTGTCGATGATTTATACTAATGATTTGAATGAGTGCACATTCTTCTTTTGAATGTTGAACAACCCCCATTTGAATTTCTGTGTTAACCCACTACCAAACGACAACATTTTGGACTTGTCCAAATTCAAAGATGCTGCAGACGACAATATGAATTGAATGAAATTCCGTATTCTTTGATCTTTCTAGGTAGAGAAAATTGTGGGAAATGAAGAAAGTGCTTGTTACAAGTATTTTTTTTTATTTTCCACAATGTTTTCAAAGTCATTATCTTGCAGGGAGTCACAAATAGTCATTGTGTGGTAATGGGTTATTTCTAATTGTAATGATATGTAGGCTTATCAATGATGATTGATTGTTGAATTGTTACTATAATTTGTGTGTGGGAATCCATTTGAAAAACTGCATTTGATTTTTAAAAATGATATTTTATACTAATGATATTTTAATTGTACAGATGTCATAGAAGATTAAAGAATTAGACTTGTTGTAGCAACACAGCTTTAAAATGATAAGTTCCTATATTTTAGGGCTAAATATTTTGATGGATACCATTAACTAATGAATCCATTTTGCTACTCAGATTTACCTTTTTTTCTCAAATTACGCAATGTAAGGTTTTAAGGTTGTCCATTTTTAAGCAATTGCAAACGACTTGTGTGGAAAAGTTCTAATGGAGGTATCAAATAATTGTTTCGTTGCTGTAAATGGTATGTCATGGGTCACGTACAATTAACAACGTAGGCTAACTACAGTTTATTTAGGACGTAGTTCCAACATATTCGAACTTAATAGGCGATTATTTTGTCATCTTACATACCCAAGTTGGCACCAAAGCAATAGACTCGTTCTTCTGTACAGCTCTTTCTAGAAAATACCGGAGATAAAAATAAGTTCTGCAGTCAATCGTATTGATCGCCTTGTTTCCACTCATCGGCCGATATGCGTACTTCTTCAGTGCGTCGAAAACGGAAGTGATGTTGGTATTCTGGGACAGCCACTGCGCCTGGGATTCTGGGAATTCGTCTTTCATTTCCGCCAACAATGATCCAAGTCCCAAATTTACAAACGTGTCATCAAAATCCGGAGGGATCTCGAAAGCATGTAGATAACCGGTTCTGTAATGTTACGAAACATGTGATGAATTTCGAAACTTCCGGACAAAACATCGCACAAAATGTAAAAACAAAGACAAAAGGCACGACGACAAATGTTTCATCACGTAAATATCATTTTGTTTCTTTTAGGATTTTGACAAGATCATACAGACTTTGTTAGCCTTTTCACAAAAAAATATGTATTTGCAGCAGTCCATAGTGACATGAGTTCCGGACAACACTAATAATAGGACATCCTAACCGTGTGCAATCTTATTATCATAGTATGATACGCTTTTGGAGAACAGACAGGAAATTGTCGGATTTGAGCATTTTCTATCTTCCTCTCAATGCTTTCCAATGTATTTTGAATAGAGAGAAGCGGTCTTGTCAAGGTAGAATATATGTAATGTGGCCATTTTGAAATTAAAAAAGCATCGAATGTTTTCGAGCGACGTCGATACATATTCGAACCTATTCGGGCTCGGTTGTAAGCATTCGGCGGTGGAAAGTTCCACCGCCGAAAGTTTGCAACGTCACCCGAATAATTCCGACGTTGCGCGAATCTCATTAGGGTTCACTGACTTAATGGATAATTAAATGATAGCCTAATTGTAGGTAGCATTTCGATAACGGAACCTTCGCATGGCGCATCCAGTGACCAATTAAAATAGAAATTAATAAAATGGCTTAGATATGTAGCCTAAAATAATTAAATCTTTCTAACAATATGAAGGCAGAGTATTACAGTTCCGTGTGATAATACTTGCCGTCTCCGCAAGCCAAGGATTCTAAGTTGGTATGGACTCAATTTTGGGTAGAATACTTTGCTTGGGAACATGAATGCGCACTTACTCGCTTCTAAGTAATCTCGCCATGATATCAGCTACGTCCTTCAAACCGAGGTCCGACAGAATCTTCTCGAATTCTGTAAAATTCGTGGACGCCGCCAGAGCGAAGAAATGATGTAGATTTAATGGATAACTGATCCACGTCTTCGTTGTTGCGTTGTATTCTTGCGGCCAAAACGTCATCAACGAGTTGGAATAATTGACGTTTTTATCGTGGTACTCTCGTATAGACAACACCGCGTTGTTGATCGTGTCGTCTGATGGTTTGGGTCCGTTGCCATAGCGATACGTTTCCAGGAGACATGACGTAATCCAGGCAGTCGCGAACATATTGTCGTCATAGATACTAAATCCTTCACGCATTAAAAATAGTTCCGGTCGCCCGTGAAAATAGAACCTGACGTCGCTCTCCCACATGCCCTTGTGTTTTTGCCATGATGTCGGTGGCTTATATGGTACATCTTCCTTTACTTGAAGGCCTTCGACTATTTTAGACAGAGACGCGACGGTTGACTTTATATCCCCTATGGAATTCCTTGGTGCACATTCTGTGAAATGTAATCCTATGAGAATGAATATACCACACGCGAAGGTGTTCAGACCGTTCAAACCAGCCATACTTAATCAGAAGTGATAATAAACCTGCTGATGTGATCATGAAATGATAATCTTAACACATACTGACATTTGCTAGATAAGGGGTGACATCATGAAATTATCACCAAGTAGGCATGTATACACTAACTTGCCATCCTCGTTGTGATGGATATTTTTTTTTCACATACAAGGTCTGGTTTTGGCGTCTCTAATAAAATAAACTTGTAAACTTTGAGACAAAAGAAGAAACATTGATAACCAGCATTTTCTCATCTTGCCTCAATATTTTTTCAACAACACCCAATTGTCGTTTACAACAGCTTTTGAAGTGAACCATCCAAAGGAAAGCGTTTTAAAGGGGCAACCAAGACTCAACCCAATCGCACTCGTTATCCAGACACGATCGATTCTCGATCAGGCCAATTTTCTATCCAATCAATACACGATCGCTTCCCGATCAATTTTAACTCGATCGCACACGACTATTTTTGACAGTCCAGGTAATAAATCAAGAAAGAAGCCCGAGCGATGCAGATTCACAGTGGATAACCAGGTAGAGAAGATGGGAAAATGCCAGGAATAAGCTGGACGTGGTGGATTTTTTTTAAATCAGGTGCTATAAAAGTTATTGAAGATCAACCAGTTTTGCTTGATCTTCAATAACTTTTTTAAACAGCTGACGTTTTCAGCATCAACATCCATATAATGCGTGACGTCTGTCCACCTTTTCTGCCCCAAACCGCATTCAAATCGGCCCCGTATGAGCAATATTATTTTCTGAAATTGTTGTATCACGTGATTGTCCACCGTGATTAAGCTCGATCACTCCGACCATTCCCAAATACATATGCCGATCGATCTCGATCTGTACTCGATCGCTTGATTGAGTTGCTTTGATCGGCAGTGGATACCTAGCATTACAAATTCAAGAAGGAAGCCCGAGCGATATAGATCGAAATGATCGAAAATGATTCCCGATCACCGATGACTATTAAGCTCGATGTGTACTCGATCACTTGACCGGTTGATCTGATCGGCAGTAGGGACATTCAACGGACCGAAACCAATTTGGTGGGAAAGATCATGAAATATATCTCTTTGTGCACAACTTCGCAGTGGTGAAATAGTGATTATGATATGCAAAAGATTACTTGATCGAAAGTGACCTAAAATTTGACTGCTTGTTTATGATAAATTATCATGTGATAGAGTGATGGAAATTGATACGATATCTTACTTTAAAGTTTTGTAGCTAAATAATTCATCATTGAAGAGGGATGTTCCAAAATTGCACTGTAAAACTATTCATATTTTAAACGTTTCCATGAGAATCCAGGGTCGGTTGCAGTAAATGAGTTCAAAGATTGTCATTGCAAAACACATTTTTTACTGTAAATCGTTTTATCACGGCGGGGATTGTGCATTGGTGGACAATAAAATTTAATGGGGCTCCAATTCGAAAGACACTGCAGACGACAAAATAGATGATGATAAAGATATAATTTGTGTAGAATATAGCACAGAAAATATTGAGGCTAAAGGGGGAAAAGCTGCTTATCTGCATTTTCTTCTTTTGCCTCAATAATTTCCCTTTCTTTTAGGGACGTCAAAACCTGGCCCCGGTTTCTCAAAAATAAAACGTAAGTACGTTCTCTTGCTCAAATCTGAGCACCATGCTGAAATCGCACGAAATCCACGGGAACTTCAATCGAATACCCTTCAACGTCGGAGAATATTCCTTTGAAGTTGAGCATGTTCTCATGAGTATGTACGTAAGTTTTTTCCTGTTTGTGCAAAGGTTAATGGCACTTCTCTCTTTTGCTTTCAAATTCGGGTCTCAAAAATAAACAAACACATCATAACAAAGAAAACGTGGTGTTTTAAACAAGAAACAAAATACACCTTAACAGATATTAAAGCAAAAGAGATGGATTAAAAATAAAGCATGGCATTAGATATATGCCTATATAGTCTTTGAACCCACACTTGTATGATTGATAAGCTTAAAGTATATTAATTTCTCAATTACGTTTGGTTTAGCGAAAAAAAAAAACAACAACGAATTTTCACATTAAACAATTGAAAGAATCGTTATAAATTATTAGATCATTATGGATTTTTGGTATTTCCCATCTGTTTTCTTCATTGTTTTTTCATTGCTATTATTAAAGAGAAGCTTCATTTTTCTAATCTTGCTCTTCCTCCTCGTCGAATTCACCCTCCTCTTCAGCGGTGGCGTCCTGGTACTGTTGGTATTCAGACACCAAATCGTTCATGTTGGACTCGGCTTCTGTGAATTCCATCTCGTCCATACCCTCACCAGTGTACCAATGTAAGAAAGCCTTACGACGGAACATAGCGGTGAACTGCTCGGAAATACGCTTGAACAGTTCCTGGATGGCGGTGCTGTTTCCAACGAAGGTTGAGGACATCTTGAGACCACGTGGTGGGATGTCACAGACAGCGGTCTTCACGTTGTTGGGGATCCATTCCACGAAGTAGCTGCTGTTCTTGTTCTGGACGTTCAACATCTGTTCGTCGACCTCCTTCATGGACATGCGTCCTCGGAACATGGCGGCGACGGTGAGGTATCTACCGTGACGAGGATCACAGGCAGCCATCATGTTCTTGGCGTCGAACATCTGCTGGGTCAGCTCTGGTACAGTCAGGGCTCTGTACTGCTGGCTACCACGAGAGGTGAGGGGAGCGAATCCCGGCATGAAGAAGTGGAGACGTGGGAATGGTACCATGTTGACGGCCAACTTTCTCAGATCGGCGTTCAACTGACCCGGGAACCGGAGACACGTGGTGACACCAGACATGGTGGCAGACACGAGATGGTTCAAGTCCCCGTATGTTGGGGTGGTGAGTTTGAGGGTTCTGAAGCAGATATCGTAGAGGGCTTCATTATCGATACAGTAGGTCTCGTCTGTGTTCTCGACCAGTTGGTGGACTGAGAGGGTGGCGTTATATGGCTCGACCACGGTGTCTGAGACCTGCAATGTTAGAGAAAAAACTCGTGACTAAATGGCAAAACTACGTAAATGAACTCTTAACTTTCAAAGCCTGTAAAGTTAACGACATGATGATAAAAAATGAAATAGATGTGCTTGTGAAACACAAATACCACCGAAAGGTTTTCACGTTAAGTTTCATGTGGACGAACAGATAGACGGACAGACAGACACTGGTAAATTGATATGCCCCGATCTTTCGATACGGGACATAAAACTATTGAGACTGAATTAGAAAATGTTTGTAGTCAAAAGTACAATTCAGTCCGCTAAGTACTGAAATACCAGTAAGTATCGTGGCATCGGGCTGATTTCTATTCAATTCATCAGTAGGCTAACTGTTGTTCCAAAAGATAAATTTCATTCCAGAAAAAAAAAACAATAACGTTACCTTGGGTGACGGGACCACGGAGAACGTGTTCATGATTCTGTCCGGATACTCCTCCCGGATCTTGCTGATCAGTAGCGTTCCCATGCCTGATCCGGTACCGCCCCCAAGGGAGTGGGTAAGCTGGAACCCCTGCAGACAGTCACAGCTCTCAGCCTCCTTCCTGACCACATCCAGGACCGAGTCGACCAACTCGGCACCCTCCGTGTAGTGACCTGCAATAAATGGTGATGATAATGAATTGTCGAGTCATTCGCGACTTTTCTTCATTATTTCTTTAAAAAGCTGTTGTTACACGATTAAGGAGATTCCAACGCGACGTTTTAGGGACTTATTATGAAAGAGCTTAGAAACGATGCGAATTCTATGGCAGTTCTTATCAAAATGAATTTGTGATGAGGTTATCTGTCCTCTATGGTAATTATTTATACAAAATATGCGACGAAACTTACGTTTAAGACTGCATAATAATCATGGTTTGCAAAATGTCATTTATGTAGATGATCCTCTCACATCTATAAGTTTAAATATGATCAAAGAACAACTCGGTAAACTTTACAGATTGACATGGAAGTGTGAATATTAACAAGTAGGCCTACATACGGATTCAGTTTAGAGAAAACTTTCCGACAAAACAATAAAATGCTTGATAACCAGCATTTTCTCGTTTGCTTGAATATTTTCGGTCATATGTTGTACATAATATCCTATCTTTGGCATCAATTCTGTCGTCTAAAGCAGTTTCGACATTGAGGCAGTTTAATAGTTTGTCGTTTTTTCAAACTTGTTAAGAAATTATTACCTTTGGCCCAGTTGTTTCCGGCGCCGCTTTGGCCGAACACGAAGTTGTCGGGACGGAAGATCTGACCGAACGGACCGGAGCGGACCGAGTCCATGGTTCCAGGTTCGAGGTCCACGAGGATGGCACGTGGCACGTATTTACCGCCCGTGGCCTCGTTATAGTAGACATTGATCCGCTCGAGTTGCAGATCCGAGTCTCCGTGGTAGGTACCGGTGGGGTCGATACCGTGCTCGTCCGAGATCACCTCCCAGAACTGCAATTATAAAAATGATGAATAGATAAATAAATAAAAATTGATGATGGCTAAATCTATAAAGAAAAATAGGCTAAGATTGAAAAAAAAAACAATTTGCAACTCGGTAACAAAAAATTCGTAGGCCTGTTTAAAGTTAATCCTTTCCCAATCGAATCAACAAAAGCCTGGGAAAACAATGGGACGAAATAAGAAAATGCTGATGATCATTATTTTCCATTCTATAAAGAACACTAATGAACAAAATGATACATAAAATAAAAGGGTTAACGGATGACATTGAGGAAGGTCAAATTGCATGGAACAGATAGATATCATTAAAAGGAAGTTGCATACCAAATTTGAGCTTAGTATGTCGAATACTTTTTATTTGCAGAAAAGGCAAATTTTAAGTTTTTGGACAAACAGACGGACGGACAGACAGACGGACACGAGTAAAACAACATGCCCCCGACTTTTCGATACGGGGCATAAAATTGGCATAAGTGAAAGGGGTAAAGCTGTTTTTGCATGTTTTGTGGTCTGCAACACTAAATCAGCCTAAATATTTCACGTTTTGGAAAGGACTAAATAGTAAAACTAATACCACACATTGACACCTTTTGACTCCCCAAATGAAAAGGGCGTTGGAAAACATCGTGGAAAATGAAGAAATTGCTTGTGACAAGCAATTTCTTCATTTACCACAATGTTTTCTTACCCAAAATGGTAAGATATTTAGAATTTCATCAACTTGAATTTGTCGTCTGCAACATCTTTGAATTTGGACCAGTTCAAAATATGTCGTTTGGTAAAGGGTTAATGTTTTTGATGTCATAGTATAGTAACTACACATTTTCGAAAGCTCATTTACGGACTTTTCGAATCCAATGATCCAAAGGCAGATCATTTTCTATCATTGTTTCACTTTCTTAAAGATTCAATGAACTGCTTCGAAGATTTTCAATAGATCGATCAAGTAAAAGTGATAGATTGATTTTAATGTGAAAAGCGCACAAAGTGGATTGTTTAAATGTCTTTGTTTTCGCATTGAAAACGAGTCATTCGGACAAAAAATCTATTGTTTCTTTTTTAAATCGTTTTTAGTATCAAATGTCGACTTTTCAACGTTTCGTCTTTTATCTTTTTTATTGACTCGCTTTATATGTAACCCTTTCCCAAACGACAAGAATAGTCTGTTCCCTTTGATAGCTGCTGAAAACGACTGAATGAGCGCAAAGATAGAGCTTGAGTTATATTATAGTACAAAAGAAATAACCAAAAGTAATGCATCGGTATCTACAAATGGCTTTTAACCCATTACTGCACAGTGACGCTTTTTGACTCCCTCGTAAGAAAAGGCTTGGTAACAAGCAATTTCTACATTTTCCACAGTGTTTTCTAACCCAAAATGCGAAGATTTTTAAAATTTCATCAACTTGAAAGTGTCGTCTGCAACAGCTTTCAAATTGGAACAATTTTGTCGTCTGGTAATGGGTTAATTAGGGACATCTGAACCAGGGACCAGTTTCATTAAAGCATTTTTAAGACGCATTTTGTCACAAAAATGCGATACGAAACGCTTAGAACAATAATTATCGCATTACATAGGTCTTGACACATTGGTGATACCCGATTCTTGTATCAAACGTGTCGTAAAAGAGTTTTAAAAAATGATGGATAAAAAGAACAGAAAACATAATTATGTATTGTTTTGTAATTGCATTGACATATTTCATCAATGTTCTTGTAAATATTTAGGAAACATTGTCAGAAAAGAGAAAATGCTCTGATTCCGACAAATGTTGTAAATATTGTAAAGAAATTACCTGAATGAATTTTCATTTGTATATGCCAGTCACAGACGTTGCTTTCTTTCACACCAAAATCGTTTCTTCGAGTCTTTATACCTCGGTAGTCTAAAAATACTCATCTTTAACTATTACTCAATAGAAAGATGATACACGAAGTTTGAAAATAAGGTTAATATGTCGATTTTGAAAGGTCGGATGTATAAAAACGACTTTATAATCCATCATTTCAAATGTAAATATGCTGTTTAATTTCAATTTAAACATAATATTGCCATAGCAACCGTCCAGAGACGTTTTAAAAAATAACTATTAGCGATTCGAAATGTCACAAAATTACTTTAATTTACCGGTATTTCCTCGTTTACTCGTATCACATTGGTGAGAAATTGAAATAATATCATTACACGGTCTTTATAAATGAGTCAAACAGTTATAATGATTATACTAAAAATGGAATTTATTAAATTATTTAGATGGGATATGGAAATGGAGTCCTTTACGTCTTTTTAATAAAGGTAGTCGATCCCTGATGAGATTTGCGCGACACCGGAATTATTCGGGCGACGTCGAAAACATACGGCGGTGGTGTCCACCGCCGAATGTCCGAATGTTTTCGACCGCGCCCGAATATGTTCGGATACGTAACCACGCCGCTCGAAAAAAAAAAAAGCCGAAGTTTTATGAATTTCAAAATGGACATATTACGGGTATTTTACCTAAAAAAAGTCCACTGATCTGGTTCCAATGTGGTCCCAATTGTGATAATGCCCCTTTTCCATGCCTTAGTTCAAATAAATGTTTGAAAATATAAACTATCAATATAAACATTTGATTTGACTCACAACCGGCAAAGACAAAATTCGTTTGGTGAAATGCAATTGCTCAATGCGAAAAAAAAAACTGGTTAATGAAATAAGTATAACTAGAAAGTCACACTCACCTTAGCCCCGATCTGGTTGCCACACTGGCCGGCTTGGATATGTACGATTTCGCGCATCTTGTCGGTGGATTTCTTGTTTTCTTCTAACACCACGAAGTTCGTCTGGTCTGATAGACTGTCTGTCGCTAACTGACAACGCTTCCAAACAAACCAGGCAATAAAAATATCTCGTTTCTAAGGTCTTATTCGTGGTCGATCTTGCGGGAAAGTGAATCTATTCATTCTTCCATTCTTTTGGTTGTTAAGTATGAAATGAATATACCGGTAGCTGACGACATGATTCAATCAATTAGACCTAATTAAACGACTAATTTTCGATTTGTCTAACGTAAGTTTGAGTTTACAGGAAGGGGAGAATTGTGGATTAATATCCCTTGAAATCCCAAACAACAAAATTTCAGAGTGATCCAAATTGAAAGCTGCTGCAGACAACAAAATAAAGATTGAAAACCATTGGATTTGTGTAAGATATAGCACAGAAAATATTGATTCAAAAGGAGAAACTGCTGGTAATCAGCCGTTTCTTCTTTTGTCTCAATGTTTTCCCAAGCCATATCTCTTAGGGACGTCAAAACAAGGTCTTGTTTGGGAAAGGGTTACTACAAAGATTTCGAGAGAGAGACAAAGTCAGTTCCGAGAGCGTGCACGTCAGCCCTTATTCTGTCACTCTTTTTTCTTTCGAAATGCCCTGTGATTGCCGAAGCAAATTTATTATTCGTAGAAAGCTACCGCGACATAAGTTCCATTTGTTTGAATCAATATTTTGACGCTTTAACGTCGCTTCTCTGATTGTGTCTTTACGTCGATGACATAATCTCCACATGACGTAGACTAAATGTGCAGTAAAGTATTCATATACGTGAAATATCAATTGTAAAAGTTCGAAAACTATACCATTTCATCAACCCATTAAATTGAATTAATCGATCAAGTTTTTTTATTGCTCCGTGAGAAACACGCGTATTCACACGTGCTTCACCGAACATAGAAAATCTTTCAACGTTAACAACGTTCATCTTACGTCGACGTCCAACGATTCGTCTTTTTGTGGTCAAATTCCTCCAAAAATCAAAATTGTGCAATCCTTATAAATCTTAAATGGATTATTATCGGACCAGGATCCGCGTGGCATATACGACCAACATATTTCCATGTCTTTCGGTCTGTTACACTGAATGAAGTGATTCTATTGACCCCTTTCCATTATCGTACCCGCAGAACACTTCCGGTAATCCGAGCCTTCTCTGATGAAAATTCGCTCGTTGCTAGTTTACATAAGAGTGCTGTCCCATTCAAAACCAAAGAAAAGTCCGACAAAAGTTATGTCGCTTGGGAAATTAACATTATATCAGATCTATATTTAAACTTCATCGTTTATCAATGCAAGAATCGGAAGATACTAGTAAATGACGGATTTCCACAAGATCAACGCAAGCGCAGAGCATGGATAAAGGCAGTGAACAGGGGTGAATTTCGCCTTATGCCTCTAAGGACGACTTTCGGTTGCTGTTGTGTGTGTGTGTGGGGGGGGGGGGGTCTTAGTGGAAATAAGCTAATTTTGTGCTACCTTGGTTGTTAGCTTTTCGTGTTATCGATTTGTTATAATTCTATTTCAACTGCAGTTTAGGCCTATAGGAAGTTTGGAGTAAGTTACAAAAATCGGGCGATCAAAAAATAAATGCTGTAGGCCTACGATGCTTGATGAATATTAGTTACATTTCATTGTCCTATGTACAAATAGGGAATCCCATACAAAACGTTCAAACATTCGTTGGGTATTATAACTTTTCAATCTCTACCTTCGAACGTTAACCGACCCAACCCACCACCAAATGCGCGATTGTTACGTCATTATCGCAGACAATTTTGGAAAGCATTTACACGTTATGTCCCAGGGACCCGAAAAATACAAAATACTTGACTTTGTTTGTGCATTTTGTGTTGTTGATTTCGTCGTCTGCAATGCATTTGATTCGACAAGTCCAGAAAGTTCATGGCAAAGGATCAACCACCATAACGCATTTTGTGGACGACAAACAATCGTTTTTTGTATTTTTATGTCACAGCTGTAGCCAAATTATTTGATATGTGTAGCCAATAAAATCTTATATTTTATATGAAAACGTCGAGGCGGAAAATTGTTTTTTTTTTTTTTTTTTTTTTTTTTTTTTTTTTGCAATTAAAGGGTGTTACCTGTAATTGAGGTCATACATTACAGCATATTGATGCATCTAAATGTAGATAGATCTATCGACGGTAAATGATGAATTGATCTGATTTTTTTTCACAATTAATTAGATCTATGTGTATCGTGACCAATTTTAATATCAATATTTTTCCTAAACTTTTCTCTATTTAAATCTGATCACGTCAAACTTTTCCTAGAGCTTGTAATTTCATTATTTTTCGTAAATCTATTCGAATGAAATTAATCCTTTCCCAAACAAAACCTAGTATTGCAGACGACAAAATGGATGTAAAGATAAAATTTGTGAACCCACATCCATGACATCGCTAATGCTTGGGGAAACATTTAGACTAATGATGACCAGTATTTTCGCCTTTTTCCTCGTTGATTTTTTGCCATGCCGTACATAGATCCTTTTCTGTATGCACATTAACTGTGTCGTATGCAACAGCTTTCAAATAAGAAGAATCCAAGATTTGCTGCTTGGGAAATAATTAATGCGAAAGATAAGTGATCTGTCATAGGATTTCATTTTTTCTGCCTAATTAGATGCACCGTGACTCAAAAATATAACAGATGTTAATAACTCTTAGTTTAAAGGAATGTCAAAGTCAGAGACCGTTTTGAAAAGGTCAATTACTTTTTTTAGAATTTAAAAAGAGACACGAATTCCGATTGGTGACGAAAATATCACTGCTTTTCTGCCAAAAACCTCACAACTACAGCTTTAAACAAAATGTAGTTGCGAGGTTTTTAAAGAAAAGCGCCAATTAACCCTTTCCCAATCGACACAATTTGAAAGCTATTGCAGACGACAAAATGGATGTAAAGGTAAAAATTGTGAAACATTCAGCTCAGAAAACATTAAATTTTTAGACAAAAAGAGAAAATAGTGATTATCAGCATTTTCTTTTTGTTATCCTCAATGTTTTCCCAATCCTACTTAATTAAGGGGGAATGCTCCAGTTTTTCGGAACACTCGGTCTTTACCGTAGTAAATAAAATGTTTCGTACCAATATGTTTCGCTACCATATTTTCAATAATAGAACACATCATTACAGTTTACCAATTTAAGGTAAAAATGTATTTATTATGCGAAACTGATTTCCTCAAGTTGGAAATCGACCATTTGGAGTAAGACAGTCGTAAGTGTGTATGCAGTTACCACTGTTTTGCGTCATTTTGTTCATGTGTAGCTGATAAAAATTGCTGTAATTCACTAACAAGTGCGCTGACCTATACATTTTCTTTTTGAATTATTACCAGGACATGTTGCTTAATACAATGGGGGAGTTTTATCAAATTCTATTATGTAGAACTTGAAATATTTCCAAAAATATGCAAATTTTGACATAAAACTCTCCAGCTTCGTTGATCTAACCGAACACGTGAGCATGCTGTTTTATATACAGGGTGTTTCATAATATATGTTACCATTACAAATAAATACAAACCATTGATTGTACATACAATATAGTCGTGTTATACGTGTTTTTAAAGGGTACATAATAAAATTTTGTGTGGTGCAAAAATTAAGTGAAAATATTGACGTCATGACGTCTTAACTGACGTCATTAAATTTGGGCCGTTTTCAAAAATAATGCTGTCAATTGACGCAAGCAAGAAAGTTGTTAAACTGCTCGGTCAAACTGTTCTCAGATCTATGGAAAATCAATATCCTGATAATGAAAACTCAAGACAGGTACTAAGAAAAATCGGACCTTGACTGAAAAGAGCATTTCATTCTGATAATTTTACAGTACGGACAGCCTAAAGTCGACCAGTAATAACTGGGCCCTTCTTAATTGAGGACGAAATTTGTGTCATTGAGACAATTTTGAATAGAGTACACTATTAGCATTTAATAAAGAGGAAACATAGTCCAGTATTTAGGCGAAAAATTGCAGACTTAAATTTAAGTTGATTCTAGCAAGATTGTGCTACGTCCCAAACTTCAAGGATAGTTATTGCATGGCTTGAGAAAAGACTCGGAACACGGTGGATTCCTTACAGGTCAGATAATGTGTGGCTTTTGCACTCCCAAGACCCCAGTTCGCTCCAACTTTTTCTTTGGTATATACCTGAAACAGCATGTACGTTTAACCATGTCGCAATATATCCATAGATGAATTTAAATAGCATTCCATTGTGAAATGGAATATTTCATTGGACACATGCAATACAAACTTTAAGAAACAGGTTGACGTCATTTTGTAGCATGGATGACGTCGTCTATAATGCATGTTGTAAAATTGTACAATAAGAGTGAGATTGAAGTTATGTCAATCCTGAACGCAAATATACTATTGTTATATATCAAATAAAACTTTATTATGTGTATTTTCGCAAAGTGCATTTCATTTAATTGTAGATTTCTTAATTTAAGCATACGTAAGATTCGAAATGGTAACACATATTATGAAACACCCTGTATTTACGCGTTTGAAGTAGCACATATTTAGGGTTTTCTGTTCTTATTAAATGTAAGGCGTTACTTTAAATCCATTTTCGTGACTAAACGATGATTATACAGCATTTTATTAGCATTTAGTGACCTTGGACAGGAGAAAGAAATTGTGCATTTTTTCGATGTATGGGTATGTGATACGAATGCCTATAAAATTCAAACAAGATCGCTGACCACCCATTTTTATTTTATTTTTCAATTGGTAATAACTTGTAATTTCAACATACAAAATATAGATAAATTCTATTATTGGGAAAAAATTAAGGAAACTGGAGCACTCCCCCTTAAGGACGTGAAAACCAGGTATAGTTTGGGAAAGAAATATTGGTTTCCGGTCGATAAAAAACGAAAAAAGTAAAGACAGATTGATGCAATGTAATTAAAGGTTATTGGAGTAGGTCCTATAAAATGGAGCGAGCAGAGCGCTTTTCGGACAATTTTACGTTTAGCTTTGGACGATTGAGTTGTTGAATTATTTATTATTGTTATAATAATAATCATAATTATTATTTAACTCCGACGACTACGATAACATCATGGGTTTTTTGGACAATTTTGTATTATTAGCGCTTGTTGTGTTGTTGGTAGTCAGTTTGACAGACGCAATGCCTTGGTTCAGAAATAGTGAGTATTTGATTTACAGCTTACATCTTGGAAAAATATTGAAATCAAAGATGATATAGCCTAAAAAATCTTCATTTACACATGTAGAATGTAACGAATTAATGGCACGATTAAAAAAACCGGAACTATTCACTCTGAACTTGGTACTGGTTTTAAAGGCGTATAAATTTTCTCGTCAGCTTACTATGAAAATAGAAATACATTATAGAAAGAAATAAAAAGAAATGTCAGTATGAAACTGACGAATAAATTTGTGTATATAAATTTGCATATTTTTTTATTTTAACTTACTCTTAAAATGAACCCGCAAATATCTCACCAAGTTGATCTCGCGGCGAGAAATCATATGACACAACAACTACAGAAAAACTTCAGTAATTCTGTTTTAAATTTGAAAATGGTATCAAGTAGAAAGGTGGAAATATGTCAGTGATTCGCTCGATGACAGATAATGTTTCAA
Organism: Fragum sueziense; assembly: GCA_963680895.1. NCBI lineage: Eukaryota > Metazoa > Mollusca > Bivalvia > Cardiida > Cardiidae > Fragum > Fragum sueziense. Next base: position 26,624,056 of record OY804604.1, read on the forward strand.
AAGAATCAGCTGATAAAATGTTATAGACAACCAAGTATTTATTTATTTGATCGTCTATAACTTTTGTTATCAGCAAAATGTGTGAAAGATCTACCACATCCTGCAAATCCCTGGCTTTTTCATCTTCTCTGCTTTAAATCGCATTCAAATTGATAACGTATTAAGGTAAGACCTGGGTAATGGGCTAAGTGACCAGTTATGGAACGATTTCTGTATGGTGCGAATATACGATTTCAAGTGAAGTAATTTTCATTGCTCTCAAATGTTGATTTTTTTCCCCTACTCTTCATACAATTTAGAAACGTTTTCACAAAAATTATTCCCCAGAAATCTGAGAATGCCCAATTATTTCTGTTGTTACGAAAACAGGCGATATTGCATCTAAAGGTTCTTTAAAAATGCTCGGATTTACGGAAGTCGCGGAAAAGGTCGAAATACAACGATGATACTGGAAGTGCATTACCCAGGTCTTACCTTAAAAGAATTATTGATGTTTTTCTGAAAGAAAAAAATGTCCCTTAGACCTAATTATCCGCCAAGGACATGTCGATTATCAAATGATCCATCAAAAGACTGTATAAAACTCTTGAATTTTCATCAATTTTGTAAATCATTGTTTTAAATTAGTTTTTCTGCACGCATGTGGGTTGGTAAAATTTTGAAGTTGTTGCAGACGACCATAATTATATGAATCTCAAATGAGATAAAATCATAAAAAATGTATGTTCTTGATAGCGAAAAAAAATTACCGAGACAAAAGGAGAAAATGTTGATTATCAGCATTTCCTACTTTTGTCTCAATTTTCCCTATGCCTAATTTTTAGGGGCGTCAAAACCGGGTCTTGTTTTGCGAATGTGTGATCTCCATTCGATAACCTCGGTTCATAGAAATGATTTGCTATACGAGGGACGTTCAATTAATTTTGGAACTGGGTTTCTATAAGCCATAGTTATGTCGCAACTCAATTTTAAGTTTCTTCAATCCTTCAAAGTAATCCTCTTTGACACCCACACACTTCTAAAGTTTTGAGATCCATAACTTATATGCCAATAAATGGGCCTCTTTTGGAACACCCCGCAGACACTGGAAAATTGCACTTCATATGGAACATGAAGGCCTATACCGACGCCCAGAGGCTTTTTTCGTCATCATGGGGAACACAAAAAAAAGCCACACAGGCTTAAGTCCGGCTATAAGGGTGGATGAAGACGCTGTGATGCATGTGTCTCTTCCAGGAAGTCTTGGACAAGAGGACACCTGTGGACAGCTCCGTTATCATGGATTTGGCACATGCCTCTTTAGCCGGTCCTAGACCTGCTCATTTCGTGATATTTCTTTACTTTCGCCGACATACATTTCTTGTATGAATGACCGCCGAAAGTTGTACTAATTGAAACAGTAATTTGAACAATATACCCGTTATATTTGAAAATTACCGCGCAAAAAACTTTTGTCGCGCTTTTAATTTTTTGGCTAATACGGACCTTGTCCGATCTTTTCGCAACCATTGCATGCTAATGCCACGCCATTGGTGCTCATAATAGTAGATTATGGTTCAATCATATGCATAAAGCTCAGAAAGCCCACATTTGTTGCATTTATTGCACCATTTCAAAGCATATTTTGCACGGGTAGCTCTCTGTTCTTAAGACAGCAGGTGGGGGACCCAATGGGCATGAACCTTTCTTTGTTTCAACCATTTCGTCAAAATCGTATAACATGTCCCCGATGAAAACCCAACTTTATCTGCTATTTCTTGCATATTGAACCATGCGTCTTGTTCGGTCATGTCGGAATCTACAGCAACATTTGCTTTGGTACTAGCTCTACCCGGGTTGCCTGAGAGGGGGTATCATTCAGGCCAGTTTTACCAATTTTAATTTTTATTATCTACCTAAAAACTGACGTATATTCAACGTTCGAATGTCCAAGAATCTGATATAGTTCATTGTATACACGTGATGCAGATATTTCAAAGCTTATGCGACCTTTAATGTAGACCCGTACACCCTACTTCAGTTCGTTTTCCATTTTGCGCACAGCGAAATAGCCAGTGTATACGACTGAACCAACTTAAAAGTTCTATAACTTTTGAAAGAGTCAACGAATTTGACTCAAATTTTGACCAAGTATAAACAGTAATTTTCCCGTCAGATAGCCACAAGCACAACTAGTTCTATAGAACCGTGAGGTATGGTGGACCATTAGTACCACTTTTAATTGAACGCCCCTCGTATGCGAATCTCTACGCCATCTTGATCGTTCTAGAAATAAGTCCTTATTGAAAACAACCAAGTCATTTAATTGTTGCGCTTACGAGATATGTGGACGAGCGGACAGAGAGGTGAATAGACAGACAGACAGACAGACAGACAGACAGACAGACAGACATGATATTTCCTACATATCCTCAAAGTTTCGTTTGTCGTTATAAACAAAAAAAAATAATAGTTTTTTTTTGCTTGTGTCTTCTCTGTAATGATAGTAGCCATTATACAAATCGCAATTTCGTGGTTTGTTTGGCAGAAAGGCCCATATCTGACCCATACTATTGAAATTATGCCAATAGATATTGTTACGAAAAAAAAAAAGAATGGGTAGTCGACAATGGTTTCTATTTCTTTTATTTCAATCTATTTTTGATCTGCAGTGAACTGCATGGTTGGTTCATAAAACAATTCCTTAATCCCCTGAAGGTAGTCCACCACTAATGAGGTTTACGCGACGCCGGTGGAACGTTCTATTTTTACGACGTCATCCGAATAATTCGGACGTCACGTGTGGACTACCTTAAGACTGGGGACACACGCACTAATTCACGATCTAGTCACTGTCGGAACACGTCAAAAAGGTCACTTTTGCAGCATTATATTTGAACATGATCTAGACGTGGTTATTTACACAATGCACATGACGGGCGGAGCACTGTCCAAAACACACAGTATACCTAAGTACGTGATGTGGACGTGATATGGACGTGACGTCGCGGTAATTGCATGTCACCTGACAGTAACATGCTATCATAATTACATATAATATACCATAGGCCTAACTCTCTCATAAACAAGACCCCCTGAGTCCTTATGGTGTCCACAGCGGAAAATTTTAGTATGTGTCTTACTTTCCACCCAAATGCTCCCCATGCCTTAACTCTTTCCCAAACATCAAAATTTTAGACTTTATTAATTCTAAAGCTGCTGCAGATGGCAATTTAGATTGTAAATAAGTATGGATTTGGTGTAAAATGTAGCACAGAAAATATTGAGGCAAAAGGAGGAATTGCTGATCATCAGCAATTTCTTCTTTTGCCTCAATGTTTTCCCAATCCTTTTCCACTAGGGACGTCAAAACCAGGCCTTGTTTGGGAAAGGGTTAATCGAATGTATAAGTTCTATACAAAAAGTAGCTTATTTATAAGTTCTAATATTTTCATTATATTCAATGTCTATGTGCCTTGTATTCTCAAATACCTTGTATATCTGGTGTAAGAATAAAATTATGTTCTTGATCTTGTTCTTCTAATACTGTCATCTGCAAATCTGATGAAGTTGAACCATTCCAAAGTTTTGTAGTTTCAGACTGAGTTGAATAATAAAAAAGTGGCCTAGTATTGCGTAATAACATACACCTGTATAAGGTCTCCAAGAGCATTGGGGCAGTAGGTAACCCATTTTTAAAGTCGGCCGTAAATTTCATGACCCTAAGTCGGGATTTGGAAAAAGAAAACATATGGCGATTCAGACGGACAAAGGTAAAGATCGGCTTGTGCCCTAAATTTTTGCCGTTTGGTTATGGGTTAACAGACAACCACTCATAATTATATATCATTTATAAAAAATGAAATATTAATTTGATATTTTGAAAATAACCAAAGATTAAAATAAAAATATATCCATCACTCAAACAATTGAAAATAGACGTGTTATGTAAAAAAAATCGCCAAAAGAATTCCAAAATGTAGCCAAAAGAAACAAAAAACACGTTTGATTGATACAAATTAAAAGTAAAATTGCGGTCAATCGCATTTTCAAAAGTTCAAATAGGGAGTGGGTGCATTTTTTCATCTTTTTTGTAAACAAGTTGAATGGAGACAAATTACAACAAGATGGAGCATTCTGTCCTCAAAACATTAAGTTTTACGTGACGACAAAAAAGTACTCTTATCACAGAAATTGTTTATTTGTTTTTGTTTTTTTTATTGTTGTTGTTGTTTGTTTGTTTGTTTGTTTGTTTGTTTTGTTTTGTTTTTTTTTTTTTTTTGTTTTTTTTTTTTTTTTTTTTTTTTTTTTTTTTTGGGGGGGGGGGTTATCTCATGATATTTTTTCTTCAACGTAGGCCTATATATCTAGCTCTTATTCGACAAGAAACTGAAATTATTTTAAAAAAATTGCTAACTCAACTTCCATCTTAGCCTATAAAAAGAATGATGATTTAGTCTCTCCCATCGTGCACATCTGTGCTTTTTGACGCCCATCAAGATAAAGGCAAAAGAAAACATTATGGAAAATGAAGAAATTGCTTGTCAGAATGTTTTCTACCACAAAAAAAATCGTGAAATTTCATAATTTCTTTAAATTGAAAATGTCGTCTACAACTTCTTTCAATTTGGACATGCTTTAAAATTTGCTGTTTTGGTAAAGGGTTAAATACAATTAAATAAGCTTGAATATGTGTAGAGGTACGTAGAAAGTTGCACTAAGCGAAATGATATCCCCCCCCCCCCTTTTCTTTCAAAATGTTGTCTATGCCACAGCATTGACTTTTTCTATTTCAAGTGAACACTTTTTTTGTCGTCTGTAATAGCTATTAGTCCGGTCCGGATATTATGACACATGTTTACAAAATTCTTAAGGGGGAATGCTCCAGTTTTTCGGAACACTCGGTCATTACTGTAGTAAATTAAACGTTTCGTACCAATATGTTTCGCTACCATATTTTCAATAATATAACACATCATAACAATTTACCATTTTCGACGGTAAAAGTGTATTTATTATGCAAAACTGATTTCCTCAAGATGGAAATCGATTATTTAGAGCAAGACAGTCGTAAGTGTGTATGCAGTTACCACTGTTTTGCGTCATTTTATTCATGCGTAGCTGATAAAAATTGCTGTAATTCACTAATAACAAGGGGTCCAACGTACACAAGTTTTTGAGGTCAAAAAGATCGACAGTGGACAAAGATGGCGGCTAAATGACAGAATTTTGGTTGATTTTTGGGACAAAAACTGAAAGTATGTATGTTTCTTAGATTTGATATACCATATCACCTAGCCGAGGATGTGGAGACAGTATTCACGCTCCTAGGGAAATAGGCCTTAACTTCTGATATGTCCTCAAACTCCATTGATGCTCGAAGTAATGCGAAGCTTCAAGCGGCGACAAATTCCGGAACTGATTGTGACCCGTATAAAATCACCATTTGCATAAAAAACGCAATGAAATGAGACCTACCCTCGCTATCTACACCATTTAAACAATAAGCCCAACAATCTGATTGCACTTTTAATGTATGCAACACCTCGCATTCATGAAAAAAACCTATTTAAGCTGTCTAAGGTGGACTGTGGTCAACTGTACGAAAATAATGTCGCCACCATGTCAAATATTAATCCAACTATCTCCTGTAAAATTTCGAATTGCGCTGCAAATTCAGAGGCGTAAGTTCGCGTAACCACGGATTTTGTTACATCGAAGTCCTATGCGTATTATCAAGTCCATTTGACGCATTTTGGGACCGAAAATTATAAAAAAATAGGAAAGCTCTAGAAATTATGTGGAAAATGAAAATGAATTAGCAATACATGTGTTCATTTCCAAATTTTGTAAGTGTTTTCTATCCAGAGAGACCCGAAATGTAAAATTTAATTCACTTGATATGGTCGTCTGGGGTAGTCTCTGGTTTATCAGGCGCAAAATCAGTCTTATCCTATTTTGTGTACTTTTGGTTAGGGCTTGAGATTAAACATATCAAACTTCATGTAAAAAGAATCGAAAAAGGGTAAAAAAAAAATGGGAGAGGAGGTGTAGGGGTGGCAGTCCCCCATCATGATAAGCCAAAACAAAGCACAAAATTTAATTTGCCCTGGTACAAATTCAAAATGTTGCAGACGACGATTTCAAGAGAATATATTTTTTTTTACTTTTCTCATTCTCCAAAATGATTAAGGATTTCCAAAACATTTATGTTCTGGGAATTCAATTTGTGGTAATGGATTACATTGTATGTACATTCACGATGTGGAAAAGCAGAGAAAAATGACCTATGTAAACATCCTTTCATAAACTAAAGCTAGAGATGAATAGCTGGTGGATTTAATTGGTTACTGTAATAAGATTGACAAAAAGCGTTGAGGGGGCACATTGTAAGGTGCACCAGCTACAAAAGTAAAGCTGAAATATTGTTGAACGCAGCTGTAAACTCCATCAAACCAGTAATCTACCAAACTTATCCAACTTTATGAGGTATTGTTTCTATATTTCAGGGAATAAGACCATTCAGTAAGAGCTGGATCAAAGAAAATGATGTTTTACAGATCAATCTCCACTTGGATGAGTACCTGAGGCTACACGCAAGAGGGAGAGAAAAAACTTCTCGTGTTTACTAACGAACTGAATGAATTTAAAGACTTTTTATCCAAAATTCAGTGAAAAGAGATAGATCTAATCATTTTTAAACGAAGTTTAGCCCATGATAAATGACCAGGCAGAGCATATCTAGCTATTAGCCAGGTATGCTCTGCCAGGTCATTTATCATTTGCTATACCGGTGTATCAGTTTATCTGGTTCCTGGGCAGCTATTTCAAGCAAAAAAGGCGAAAAATTTGAACCAAAACACATTAAACTTTGTTTTTACTTTACATTAAAAAGAAGGTGTAACATTTGTACACATTGTTTTAATTTTTTGGTACAAAATTTTAGGTGGGTGCCAAGATACCCAGGGTGGGGCCATGATACCCCGTGGCCAAGATAAACTGTTACACCGGTTCTGATCATGTTAAAGATTTACATGTTTTAGATTAATTGTCATGCTTTAATAGACTTTATTGTGGGTTAATTTAGTTTAAACTTCGATTTTTTTGCCAGTTTTAAAGCAGGATCAATAAATTGTCCCTGGATAAGCATCTAATACCTCCATGTTTTCAAAAGCTTACCTTATTAAAGAGTGAGTTTCAAATAGACTTGTTTGTTAAAATTAGATAATCTTAAAGTGACATTTCAGAATTTTTTGTCATAAATTTTGCTTTTATTTTTATCTGAGAGAGCATATTTCCTTATGAAAATTCTGAAAATTTCAAGCCAAGATATTGCGCCGTTTACGAGAAATTTATATTTTTGTGTTAAATTGAACAAATTGTTGTGGACAACAGTTCGGATTTATATGCAATTTATCGATTATGTCTCAACTTTAAATGCGTGTTTCTCGCTTATTCGCAACAACTTCAAAAAACTAATAATATTTATACTCATTAGAATAACCAATCTTGGCATCAAGACATACTTTAAAAAATGAAATTGGAATGAAATGTCCCTTTAAGGTTTTTCTTTCTTTTTTTTTTTTTTTTTTTTTTTTTTTTTTTGCAAAGTTTTAGATTTTTTTTGACCTCTAAATAATTGTTTTTTTTGGGTTTTTTTTTTTTTTTTTTTTTTTTTTTTTTGTTTTTTTTTGTTTTTTTTTGTTTTTGCTTTTACTTTTTTTTTATTCAAATCTTTCATCCAAAATGTTACATGTCTAGTAGACAAAGATTAATCCATTAGTTTACCACATAGTGGCATTTTGAAATGGATGCCCAACAAGATAGAGGATTTTAATAGAACATTGTGGAAAATCAAGAATTTGCCTACAAATGACAAGCAAGCAATGTTTTCATTTTCCACAATATTTTCAAGCAAGAAAGACCAACAATCATAAGCAATGTTTTAACATTTTTCCATAAAATTTTCCAGTAAAAAAGACCTAAAATCATAAAATCTTTTTCACTTTAAATTACTGTCTGCAACATCTTTGAATTTGGACCAACCTCAAATTTTGTTGTCTCCAGGGAAGAGTTATACAGTACCACATTGTACAAGTTTGACAGGATTTTATTCTGTAACGAGCAACACCAAATAGTATCAAAAAGCAAAATGCTTAATCAATCCTTACCTAAACAAGACCTGATTTTGAAGTTCTTAATAGAAAAGGCCTGAGAAAACTTTGAGGTAAAAGAAGAAAATTCTGATGACCAGCATTTTCTCCTTTTGTCTCAATGTTTTCTGAGCTATATCATAGGCAAGTCCTACCTTAATCAACATCTGTTTTTTGGTCTATGAAACAACTTAAAAATTGGACAACCCTAAAATGTTGCGGTTTTGGAAAGGGTTAATTTAACTTAAACTTCTTTAAAAGCTGTAGGTCTGGTCATAAGCATTGCAAGACTGGGAAACACCATCCATGAAAATACCTTGAAGCTTGACTGTGGTTTTCATCATCTTGTATCAAACTTCATAAATCAATAGCATCCATCTTTACAGTGTGTTTACAGAATTCAAACATGCATAAAAATATTCATTTGTGACTTCATGTAATATTTCTGGTATGCCGTCTCAGTGAATTCAGACATTTATGTCAATTATTTCTCGGAATTCATCAGGACCGGGATACTGACCTATCTACTACGGCCAAGTGTCTGTCATGGAAGATTAACATCACCTGAAAAATATAAACAAGATTTATTCAAACAACGGCATTATAATAAATTAATAATGACAATAATGAATACAACCATTTCCCAAACAATGAATGATACATACAACCAAGTGTTGAACAATTCGAAAATATTGACGAAAAGGAAGAAAATATTTGATACCACCTTCTTATTTTTGCTCGATATTTTTTTTACATCTTATCAAAAGGAATTATTAAGTCAAGCAGTGGCAGTAGATCCAGTAACATTCTTACTGAAGCCTGACTGACTCCTACTTAACATAGATCTAGACTATAAATGATTTATCAATATTTTTAACATCACTTCATTCTCAAAGAGAATTCGTGGTATTTCTTGGGGCACAAATGCTTATTTTACAGGATGCTTGCACCCCTTCTTTAAGAGGCAAAGTAGCCTGTCTACAAAAACGAGGGGTACAAGATTCATTTTGAGAGTAAAATAACACCAGTTGTGGGGGTTTAGATATCCTGTTTCAGGTATGTGAAAGGTTTCAAAACAACACCTTTGGGCAGCACAATTCGAAATTTTACAAGGGATTGTTAGATTTGACATGGTGGCGACATTATTTTCGTACAGTTGACCACAGTCCACCTTAGACAGCTTACATAGGGTTTTTTCGTGAATGCGAGGTGTTGCATACATTAAAAGTGCAATCAGATTGTTTAGCTTATTGTTTAAATGGTGTAGACAGCGAGGGTAAGTCTCATTTCATCGCGTTTTTTATGCAAATGGTGATTTTATACGGGTCACAATCAGTTTCGGATTTTGTTGTCGCTTCAAGCTTCGCATTACTTCGAGCATCAATGGAGTTTAAGGACATATCAGAAGTAAGGGCCAATTTCCCAAGAAGTGTGAGTACTGTCTCCACATCCTCGGCTAGGTGACATGTTATATCAAAGCCAAGAAACGTACTTACTTTCAGTTTTTGTCCCCAAAATCAACACAAATTCAATCATTTAGCCGCCATCTTTGTCCACTGCCGATCTTTTTGACCACAAAAACTTGTGTACGTTGGACCCCTTGAATAAGTGCGCTGACCTATACATTTCCTTTTTGAAGCATTATCGGGACATGTTGCTTTATACAATGAGGGAGTTTTATCAAATTCTATTATGTAGAACTTGAAATATTTCCAAAAATATGCAAATTTTGACATAAAACACTCCAGCTTCGTTGATCTAACCGAACACGTGAGCATGCTGTTTTATACATATGCGCGTTTATAATAGCACATATTTTGGATCTTCTGTTCTTATTAAATGTAAGACGTTACTTTAAATCCGTTTTCGGGACTAAACGATGAATATACAGCATTTTATTAGCATTTTAGTGACCTTGGACAGGTCCAAGAAATTGTGCATTTTTTCGCTGTAGGGGTATGTGATACGAATGCCTATAAAATGCAAACAAGATCGCTGACCATCCATTTTTATTTTACTTTTCAATTGGTAATAACATGTTATTTCAACATACAAAATATAAATAAATTCTATTATTGGGAAAAAATTTAGGAAACTGGAGCATTCCCCCTTAAGTTTGTAAACAAAGCAATATCTAACTTCAAACTACTGTAATTTTTGCATGTGATGGTTTAAATATTGCAGGTGTGTTACACCTGCAAGTTTCGAACCAACGCGTGCAAACTTGCATTGAAAATTAATATCCCTTTCATCCTTATTTCGCCGCGGTCATGGTGCAGTTAGTAGCACATCTGCCTCTCATTCGAGAGGTCCCGGGTTCGATACCATTACTGACAAAAATGTCACCCATCAATGGTTTGATATCGTGAACCTATGTGGGGGAGCAGCTGGAGGCTCGGTAAGGGTGTTGTGGTAGTACTGGTATGAGAAACGACAGGCATCCATGGCTAGGTGCTCCAGCCCCCGGCGCAAACCCTCCAATAAACCATCCTTATTTACATTGGTAAAATTTGTAAACATTTGTCATAATATCGTGACTGGACTGTAGAGATCGAACAATTTGTCGGTCTGTAAAAGAATGTTTCATTTGGCGCGTCACGTGCGTTTATCGATCATCGATTACTTCAATCACGTTTTGAACGTATCATAGGTTGATGAATTACATATGACCCAACATTTAAAACACGTGGCCATTCTTGTCAGTAGATTTCAAAATAGTTCAGACCATTTAAGATACATTGATCAAGATTTTTAACAACATCTATATCAATTACGTTGGCACCCACATATAAATCAACGTTTTTCCCCGTTGATAAATCTAATAAAATACAGATGGTCTGTCGTTTACTATAGAATTACATGTATGTAATTTATCCTTTAAAACCCTTTCCCAAACGACAAAATTTAAGGGCGGTCCAATTTGAGAGCTGTTGCACATAACAAAGTAAATAATCACAAAAGGCAAAAATGTTTATGTTATAGCTAAGAAAATATTGAGGCAAAAAGAGAAACTGCTGATTATCAGCAGTTTCTTCTTTTGTCTCAATGTTTTCCCAAGCCATTTCTATTAGGGACGTCAAAACCAGGTATTGTTTGGTAATGGGTTAATTGTATTTTTTCAAAAGGTTTATTTCAATGAACCATTCATCGATCAAAATAAAAACAGAACAAATCGAAATATGGAGTACTTTATTTTGACAAATTGTTGTTCTCAATGGTGATAGCTCAAATGACTTGAAACGTAGGCTAGACATACTCATTCACGGCGGGAAATCACGTGACACTATATTTTTCAATAACTCCGTTAAAACCCATTCCCAAACGTCAAAATTTTAGGACGGTCCAAGTTCAAAGATCCTGCAGACGACAATTTCAAGTTGATGAAATTTTAAAACTATTTCCATTTTTGGTTGGAAAACATTGTGGTAAATGAAGAAATTGCTTGTCACAAGCAATTTCTTTATTTTCAACAATGTTTTCACAAGCATTTTCTTGTGAGGGAGTCAAAAGGCGTCACTGTGAGGCAATGGGTTAATGTATGACGCCAGGGATTTGCTGATCGCAAAGGATATTTAAGCTGATAAAAAGTTATTGACGCCCATTCAGAAATTTTGACTGGTCGTCAATAACCTGTTTTATCAGCTGATTTTTAAACTGAATTCGAATTGATCAAGTATTTAGCCTACTTTTTTAAGTTATTGGCGATTTTCTGAAATATTTGTGTCACGTGATACACTTTCTCCAATATCTACCAATAGATGTCGCCACCTGTCGATTACCATCTATCTCTGGTGGGCATTCTGGGTTAACTACTTTCAAGATGTCAGCGCCCATAAAATGCATACACGTGGTACTTCCTCATGACTTCCTGTCACGCGGCATATTTGCTTCATATGCTTGCATAGAGTAAAATGAATAATCTAATTTGAATTAATTATTTTATTAGATGAAATTGAGACGAAAATCAAACTTTATTTTGTTGCATATGTATTTGTAGTTGCAATTTTCTGCTTGCTACTTTTTGGCGACAGGATTTTGGAGTTATGCGCACCGCGTAGTGATTTTTATCCAAAAATGGATAAAGTGATGCGTCAAATGAGTCAGTCCGAAAATAAAAAAAATAGACTGGAAATATTGTAGACTGGCTGCTTAGTCAATGACACTTTCTCCAATTTTTTCCAGGTTGGTTCCCGTTCTACAACAACGACTGGTTTGATTCATCAGATGGATTTTCGATGTTTGATAATGACTGGGACTAGATACAACTTACTGCAAAATTATTTAATTCTTTCATTATAAGGTGAGTTTCAAAAAAAATAAAAATAAAATAAATCCACCATATGGGAAAGTTTTAGACTGTTATCGTTATTGTTTTATTTGAGACGGGAACGGTCGTAATTAAGTTGTGAACTTGTGGCCAGACTCATTTGCCAAATTGTTCTAAAACTTTTAAAAACTCAAATGAAAACAATTAAGCCTCGAAAAATAATAATGGTTGTCTAACATTTCTGATTTCTGGATCTCTAACACTTTTATAGGATTTTTGTTTGTATATACATCATTTCGATTTTTTTTTTTTTCTTTTTTTTTTGTGTGTGTTTGTTTGTTTGTTTTTCGAGATTATTTGATCAGTCAAATGAAACGTTTATGAATTAATGTATTTCAGGAATATTCATCACCACTTCGAGAAAATCTCATCATCTTTTAAAAAAGTGACGAAGAATGGGAGACAAACGGGGATTGTGATCGCCAGTTTATTAGTCCACAGGAAAATCGCTGCTTTTCAACTAAAATCTCGTAACTGCAGCTTGTTTTAAGCTGCAGTTACGAGCTTTTTTTTTACTGAAGAGCGACGATGTATTTATTCATCAAAGTTTTCATTCATTCATTCATTCATACCATTTTTTCACATGTATTATTTGACACGACGAGCAATTTCCGTGGAAGATTCGTAGAAACTGCGTATTGTCGCTCTTCAACAAAAAAATTCGTAACCACAGTGGGGACATCCCAGTGCAAATATGTAACATGAAAATTTAAAAGAGTTTTTGAAAGTGACTACCCTATCGCCGATTATCTTCAAAAACCTCGTAACTACAGCTTTTAAGGCTGTAGTTACGAGGTTTTGGATGCAAAAGGCAGCGTTATGAACATCTGCAAAGGTAAACAAGTTCCAGTTGATTTTTCCATGTCAGATATATAATCCGGTCACGATATTATGGAACATGTTTACATTTTTTCTTTATGTAAACAAGGGAAACGCGTTCTTAATTTTCAATAGAATTTTGCATGTGTTCTTTCGAATCTTGCAGGTGTGAGACACCTGCAAGATTCGAACAACAAGATTTGAACAATCACGTGCAAAATTACTCAAGTTTGTAGGTCAGTTTTGCGTTGTTTACATGTGCAAATTTTGTAAACATGTAAACAATATCGTGACCCGACTTTAAATGAAGAATAAATTATTAATGAATCGTTCTACATGCGTAGTAGGCCTAGATTATGTTTATAAATTCGTTAAATAAAATATTAATAATTAATATTGTATTAATTGAAAGATTTATTACATCGTTTATAATGTTACTTTGTCATCATTTCATTTTTAGTTAAATAAAAGAAGTATAAACCCACATGTTTGTTTGTCTCTCGGAGGAAAAGGTAAAAAACGTTGTACAGCAAATGGCTTATATGGCTAGAATTATCTTAAACCCTTTTCCAAACCTGGTATTGATTTGTGCCTAACAGAAAGCATTGGTAAACCGTAAACAGTTGAGACAAAAGAGGAAAATGATGTTAACATTTTCTCACCGTTCTGTGTAAAAATTTTATGTGCCAAATAGGGAACGATTTTAATCATTTAACCGTGACGTAAATTCGGACAAACAATAGTACATTTATTTACGTAGGTGTTGTTATAAAATCTCGCAATGACGTCGTTACGAGATTTTATAACAACACCAACGGTGTCAAAACATAACCTAAATCGATTCTATTTTTAGCACAAAATTCATTGCCATTGCACAAACATCCTATATTTATTTACATCTATTTTGTCGTCTGAAGAAGCTATCAAATAGCAAAGAATTTTGTGCTAAAATATAACAGATTCACTATTAAACGAGAATTTTTACAGTTGAATTGCTTTATCAACACAACTGAAATAATTCTCGTTTAATAGCAAATCTATTATAGACTGGGTTTACTGTTTTGTTTAGATAAATCGTCAGTGTTGTTATAAAATCTCGTAACTACGGCTTGAATCACAAACACAAAAAAAAATCAGAAAAAAACAAAATTCTACATAATTAGACCACGAAGATATCAAAAACATAGATTCGAGCTGGGATTCAAGAGCGTTAATTTATTACAACCATAAAGGTTTTCGGACTATTTATTCCCCTTTGAATAAGGCTAGCTCTAATCATTACTTTAAGTTTTTCATTACTTTCAATCAATGTCCAGTTACCACAGTTGGTCTAGGCACTACTTACAACGAAGACTTCAACTTCTTTTGGATAATAACTCGCAAAAAAAAAACCTTACAGACTGGACAGGATCGTGGGCTCAAAATTATCTTTATGATTAATTTATGCTTATACACCGAACGAAAGTTCTGTACGTCAAAATTATTGGGTGTTTCCAAGATGGTGGGCAGGATTTTGTTTTCACTGATGGGTGACATTTATTTCTGGTAAGAAACTATAGCATATGCTTACAGAAGGTAAGTTCCGGTTTGAACCCAAGAGTACACCATGTGTAAGTGTACATACAACAAAATAGAGTGAAGCATGAACTACCGATATTATTTTAGATAAGAATATCCATTTCACCACTAGAAACTAGACATTTGTGCCACAAACATTACGGCTTCGGAAGAACAGATCGATTTTTTGAAAATCTATCACTGTTAATGAAAATGCGTATTCAATAATTCCTGACCAGAAATAAACGACACCAACTTTGTCTCTATAATCAAAATTGAAACCGAACCCATTTTTTGTTTATGATACTGTTTTCGCTTATGTTGATGTATATTGTAATATTTGTCATCCTCATAATTATGTTGTTAAACGAATCGAGACAGTGAGAATAAGATGTAGATGCGAGTTAGAGTTTGTAAATGTGAGTGCGTGTGAGAATGTGTGTTTATAGGTGCGTGTATGTGTGCGTATGTTAGTATGTGTGGAATTTGACCTTGTCATTTGTATAAACATGTGTTAACGACTATGTACAACCAGTACTTGTCTAATAAAATGTTCTTCTTCTTCTTCTTTGTAAACTATTCCCGTCCGCCATCTTGGAAGCACACGACAGTTTTGACATGCAGAATTTCCTTACAGTGTTATACCGATTGCTTTGTGTTAAAGGGGAAAGAGTGCAGTAGGGCCTGCATGGAATGCTTCATTACCTACGAAACTGCGTCTCTGTGAAAGTAATTTTATTTAATCTTATTCCTTGAATAATATCTCAAAAGGAAGCTTAAAACTAATCCTCGCCAGCCGTGCCTAGCTATTACCAATTTGTGTAACATGCGTAACGAAAACAGAAAGTAGGCTAAGTGAGTAGATTTGTAGAAGACAAAATAAATTTTAGATCTCGCGAAGGGTATCCTAAGGCTGGCCTTGGCCATCTGGAAGACCACGTAGCACACCACCTGGCATTTTGAAATGTTTCTAATCAAAATGATGTAATGTTTACGTAATCTTATCAATGTTTAGATTTTCACCTTCGTTCATTATCTAGTTCGTAACCTAAATACACGGTTTAAACCTCCTTATCATTTTATCACCATCTTCGATGATTAAACTATGGAAACGCATATGGTACACCCTGATAAAATGATAAAGTCGACTTCAGGTAAGTCGACTTGTCATGATAACAAAAGAAAATTAACTCTACCGGTTGTCTACGTAAACTAATCTTTCCGACATAAGTTAGTGCATCATTATCTAAAACTAGAAGACCTGAAGGTCTTGAATCGCTCCACAGGCCTGAGATTCTTTTAATATTTAATCCAAGTTTTGATTAGATAGTGAAAACAAAGTCTCAATTAGCATTCTTTTCAAATTGAAAGGCATATAACTGAGGATTTAACTTCCTATCAAGCTAAGAATCACACTAATGCAAGATCTTAACTTTGTCTACATCATGTTTAAGATTTGAAGTGCTTGTTCAATATTTGTAGATATACAGATAGTAAAAACAAAGTCGAAAATAGCAATTTTGTCAAATTCTAGGGCACATAAAACAGGATTTAAGATTCAGATGATGCTGAAAATAATATCCATGCAAGATCTTTTGGCAGGTAAGATTATGTGAAAGTTTAATATTGATTGGGAGATCTATATTTATGGCTGTTCGAGTAAAAATAAGGTCAAAAATGGTAATTTTGTCAATTCCAAGGGGACATAACTCATGATGTAAAAATCAGATTAAGCTGAAAATTACACTCTGGCAAGAACTTATGTTCACAAATATTGTGTCAATGTCCTGTCTTGATAGGTCAGTATTTGTAGTTGCTAGAGTGAAAACAAAGTCAAAATAAAGCCGAAAATGACAATTTTGTCAATTTCAAGGGCACATAACTCATGATATAAAATTAAGATCAAGCTGAAAATTATACCAAGGCAAGATCTTATTGTCATCAACATTCTAATAAATTTTTGTCTTGATTGGTAAATATTTGTAATTGCTAGAGTGAAACAAAGTAAAAATTGAGCCGAAAATGACAATTTTGTCAATTTCAAGGGCACATAACTCATGATATTGAACTAAGATCGAGCTGAAAATTGCACCCAGTCAAGATCTTATTGTCACCAACATTTTAACCAACTTTTGTCCTGATTGGTCGATATTTGAAAGTGCTAGAGTGAAAACAAAGTCAAAACAGCCATTTTTTTATTCAAGGGCAGATAACTCCAGACTTTCTAGTTCAATCAGCATTAATTGAAGGAATCTGATAGAGGACCACCAAAGGATCATTCCTGTGAAGTTTGGTTGAAATCCATCCAGTAGTTTCTGAGAAGAAGATTTTTAAAGAAAAAGTTGACGACCGGACGCACGGACGGACGGACGGACGGACGCACGCACGACGGACACAGCGCCATGACAATAGCCCGCTGGCCTGAAGGCCAGTGGAGCTAACAAAAAATGACAAGGCAGTTAAATCCGACATCTCGACCTATAGCAAGTCATAAAGCCATAAACAACGAGCATAGTCAACATAGCAGTTTTTACAAAATACGTTATTATGTAGTTATGTCGTTTTATTTTAAGACGACAAGTCGAGTTCTGTTATTGAGTAATGATCAGATTAAGACAACAAATCGTGTTCTGTTAATACGTCATGATCAAATTATCATATTATTCTTTAAATTTTATGACAACTTGGTGTGATCATGTCGTCCTATAAGCACACATCTTCGCATCCAATGACATCATCAGGGTGTACCATATACGTTTCCATATTAAACAGATCTGGTTTTCTTTTTTTAAACAAAGATGTGTTTATTGACTCATTTTTGTAGGCTATAAAATTCAAGAGCAACATTGACGTAATTTTGAATTAAATAATCACGATGAAACCGCAACATTTCCTCCTTTTTGTCTCCTTGTTATTCCAACTTTTCGTTTAGGCCTACTTATTTTAGTAGCACATTTCTTTTAGAATGAACATTTTGCTCCAACCAACGAATTGATAATCGTTAACATAAGAAGGCTAAGTACCTGGAGGCTCGGAGAGAGTAGGGCCTACTATGGTAATAATGGTGAGAGAAACAACAGGAACTAATAGTGAGATGCTCTAGCCACCACAACGTAACTGAAATACTGCATAGAATGGCAATAAAACCTCAATCAATCAATCAACCAATCAAACAATCACATGAATCAGTACGAGAATTAATAATAAATTCCATATGCTAATCAATTGGAATTTAACAAAATTTAATCTAAAAATTGTGTTGTCTAATTAAAGGTTCATTAACACCAAAGTGTCGAATTATAGCAAAAAATAACAAAGTCTTAGGTCTCTGACTAAGCACTGATTTACCCACATTCTCGTCTAATCGTCTTACGGTCTGAGGTTCAAAATTCGACAAAATCAGTTCAAATCGGAGAAAAATGTGATCAATCATGGTATAATTGGGGTGAGTCGTAGGTTAACCCTTTCCAAAACAGGCAAATTTTGGACTGTTCCCTTCGAAAGCTGATGCTGATGAAAAATTGGATGTCGGTAAAAAAGTATTTGTGTGTAATATAGAACTGAAAATATTGAGGTAAGCCGAGAAAATGTTGATCGTCAGTATTTTCTTCTTTTGTCTAAATTTTCTTGTTTGGGAATTAACCCTCCCCCAAAACAATCTCTTCTTTTGACGTAGGTCTACAAAATAGAAAATGCTGATAAGCAGCATCTTTTCCTTTTGCATTAATACTTTCTTTGATATATGCTATACAAATCGTGTCTTTATCTACACCCATATTGTCATTTTCAGCTGATTGAAACAGTCTACAATGTTGCTGTTTTGGGAAAAGTGTTAATATAATGAGTAAACCTACGGTAATAAGCACTTTGGCAGATTTCGGTTATACATCAATCGAATGGATCAATAAATCAGGACTTCACGATAGAATAATCGATATCGTGCAGTTCATTAGCCTTGCAAATTAGGTACTTTGTTTCGCTTTCCCCTAGATATAAATTTTGATTAACCCTTTTCCAAACCAAGGCCTGATTTTAACTTCCCTAATAGGCTAGAAATCTCCTCTTCTATCACAGAAATAATGGTGCAGACACCAAATTATGCAGCATGGAAAATCCCGCCACATAGAATGGCCAGAATTTGAAAAGGTGACCATTATGGCATTTTAGATTTCCAATGTACCTTGCAAGAGCGTGCCTTATTGCAGTCAGATCAGAGTCTACTAGCTGATGTTTTAAAATTGATACAGGTCATCAGACAGCTGTTTGAGAACATCAAGTATTCTGATCAGACAGGCTGTATAGGTAGACTAGTCTGATCTGGATTCATGTTGGTCTCAAATCGATGGTTCAGCGCGAAACGATTGTAACTGTCTATAATCACATTGGCGGTTACAACCGTTTCGCGCTGAGCCATCGATTTGTGTCATGTAAAGGCCTAGACTAGCCCTTTCTCTAGATCTCAGCTCGAATATGAAAAAAGGAAACTTGCCAATCAGTAAGATATTTGAGACAGGATATGGAAAAGGGTCCCTTAAGGCTTTTAAGCCCAACGTGGATCCAGATCAGCCTGTGCATACGCACAGTCTGACCAGGACCCAAGTTGTTCTCTAATAGCTCCTTCCTGACATGAAGAAACTTTAAGATAGCAGCATGGATCCTGATCAGACTGCACATAGACACACACTGATCTTGAAACATGAATGTCTCAAATGCTATAAGGGACGTTTTTTCGAGATTCTTTCTAATTTAGACGCATGACACTTGTTTGAGTGACAGTTAACATGGATCCACCATTTATTTTGTCTGGTCATAACATTCTTGTTCCAGGGTCATCCGTGTATCGTGTCTGCTGCAAATACTGATTATTAATGTGCTTCTCTTGCAAATACATAAAAATCAAGAAAAGAAACACTGAGACAGAAGAAAAAATGAGAAAAAAATGCATTTTCTCGAATTGGTCATTATCACATGTGCCGTCAGAAATTCTATCTTTTTGAACATCCATTGTGTCATCTGCATCAGCTTGCAAACTAGAGGTCACTCTTGAAAGAACATAGGACTAAAATATTTATACAAAGATAGCGAATTTGTGAAATACCATGTGATTCCTTCTGTTTTCATTTATGTTGATGGATTTCCGTTATTATTTTTGTTGCTTGGGCGTACTTGAAACTCGTCGTCAAAATATAATAAAATGAATAAAATTGTTTCAATTGTTTCACTGACTTACAAAAGCAAGAGCATGTCGAGAACAATTTACAAAACAATACCGTGAGAACATACTTTGATAACATTTTCACCGCACGACATCGAGTGTTAATCACGAAATCATGATTGAAATGCTGCACCGTTGATTGATCCTTACTTTGTCGGCCTATTGTTGCTGCATATTCTGATGACAGGCGATTTCAATGTTCAACCCATTACCGAACGACAAAATATGGGCCTTTCCAAATTCAAAGATGTCACATACAGACGACAATTTGAAGCGACTGAAATTTGACATTTTTGTCATACTGAGTACAAAATGTCTTCCAACGTCTTTATCTTGTGGGAAAAGCGTCTATATGTGAGAAGTGGGAACCAAACCTTGCAACTTCGGCGTCATTCGTGGCAGCGGAGATTGACACGGCCATGTGGATTTTGTTTTATCTGGATACCCATTTCTGTTGAAAACGCCAAAACAGAGGCAGATGGGGGGAATACCTTAATGCTTACTGATATTGATTTAACCCATTACCAAACAACAAAATTTTAGGGCGGTCCAAATTGAAAGGTTCTGCAGAAGACAATTTCAAGTGAAAGGAATTTTTAATTTCTATGTCTTTTTGGATGGAAAACATTGTGAGAAATAAAGAAATTGCTTGTCACAAGCAATTTCTTCATTTTCCACGATGTTTTCCATGGTCATTATTTTGTGGAGAGTCAAAAGGAGTCACTGTGCAGTAATGGGTTAAAAATAAAAACAATTACTCCTGTTATTGCAAATATTTCAGAAATGGTGAATGATAAGAAATTGTAGGTAGACAATACCACAAATCCACGTGTACAATGAATCATAATGTTACAGAAAATACCATAGCAAAGGAAGAAATTGCTGGTTATTCTCAAGCCTGTTCCACAGGGGGCGGCAAAAACAAGTCTTATTTAGGAAAGAGTTAATGTATTCCATCCATAATTAGATATCAAACTTCCTGCAACATTGGGCGTCAACCTTGCCAACGCATCTTCGCTAGCCAAGGTTAAACCCACCTTTGCCTTGCGAAGATGGTGCCAACGGTAATTAAGGATTTTGTCCCTCGTCATTTTTTTTCACGGATGACGCCCGGAAATAGTTGCGGGTATGATACCATTGTCAATGTCCGTTGCCACGAAAGAAACCCGGAGTTGCACATAGTGTTGGTATCTACATCTTCGCAAGCCAAGGGTGACATCTACGACGTAACGTCGTTTCTGTATTCACCCTTGGCGTATTTAGTCCGATTTTCTTGGTCTCCTGGAAAGCGTTTTCATTGGTTCCAGCGAGGTCTCGCTGGAACCAATCAGATTGTCGACTGATACATTTGTTATGAGTAACCAAATCATGACAACGGGCGGGAAAAAGCATTGCATTTGCAACTCAAAAACGCGAAGATGGGCGATTTTTCCTAAGAATTTCACTGCAATAGACATGAATTCCCTAACTTTAATCGACGAATTATCCTGTCACTTCCGGTATTAACTGACTGATAACAGGGTGCCTGATATTTTTTTGATATCAGTCAGTTAGTCACGTGACCAATAACGTCGGCACTACTTTCATCAAGCGAAGGTCACTCGATATCTAGGTTGTGCCCTGAAGCTTGTAATATTCGCAATAAAAACTCAGAAATAGAATTTGTTGACTTAAATTTCATAATAAAAATTCTCTATGATAAATTCATCCACAGAGATAGTGAAAGATCGAGTAGATCGCTCCAAAAATGTACAGTGTAAATGCCGAGTTTGAGTTTTACTCCTACAACGTAATCAGATGCGAGTGGGAAATATAGAGCATAACAGACATTTTTCATTTCCTTATAAAATACCCCCACTTTAGGTTTACCCTGTAGTATTGACCCAATTTTAAAACTCTGTGACGTAAAAGTTTTTGATGACGTAATACACAAGGTTATTTTTGACAGTTGGAAGCCGTGTTTATGTTTACAACAAGATGAACAGGAACATTTAAGGGAAGGATTTAAATACAAGACTTGAAGAGGGGATAGAGAATGAATGAGATAGTTGGTTAGTTATTTTATTTCAAAACGATTGTAGGCTGCTACTTTTGAATTGTCTCCTCCCCTCACAAAACACTTGTCTTGAACATTGATGAATTCATGTCTAAAATAAAAATGGACGACATCGGAAACATTCAGATAGATGACAGATCATGACACGTTTGTAAACACGTCCAAGATCGTGTAAATAGAATATAAATCCATCTAAGGTATGCCTTATGTTCTGGTTACTTCATTTCAACATTTTCAATATATTTCAAATGAATGTGAAACTTGTTCTTCGTTGAAACAGAACCTTCCACTCCCAAACCGAGGACAGATCTCGTCGTCTACTTGATTTGAACTTTGCAGTTCCTAGCAATTTGAGTTTCTTCTATGGTTATAATATTTACCTGTTAATGATAAAAAAAATCGAGAGAAGATCTATTTAACACAAGTTCGAAAGTTTGTTTGTTTTCCACCTTAGAACTAACTTCTGTCGCGAACACGAGTTATGCGTCTAACGGTCTTTAGGATAACTAACTAGGTCATTAAATACTTCCCGTTCGTTCTTTTAACGAGAATAGCGCCTCTTTTTTAACAAATGTTCGTAACAGGATAAATAGAATAGATGGTTTACTGTCTGTAGATTGAAAAAAATATCCGACTCGGCTTCGGAAATTTATCCGGTTCGGCTACGCCTCACCGGATAAAAATTCCTCCGCCTTGTCGGATATTTTTTTCAATCTACAGACAGTAACCATCTATTCTCTATTTATTATACTTTCGACAATTCGACCAAAAAACAGCAAACTTTTACGTAATCCGCATGACGTATGACGCGAAAGACAACGCGCGTTAATGACGTCATCAATAATGGACGTAAACAACCAGCAGAACAACCGTTAGGCGGCGCTTCGCGATTTCAAGCAAATCGGACTAAATCCGCCAAGGGTGAATACAAACGTAGGTGGATTCAACCTTGGCTAGCGAAGATGTGGTATCTAATGATTGATGGAAAACCTTAACTCATTTAAGTAACTTTCTAACCGACTTTACAGGAGGAAATAACGTTGTTTGATAACGATAGGCCTAGCTCCATGAGTTTGGTTATCTGACTTTAATCTTAATTGGTGCGGAAACTAACGTAATTTGCCTTTCTACTCTTTTCTTACATTTTGCCTTAACCCAAACAAGACCTGACTTGAGAGAAAAGAAAAAAATGTGATATGTAATATTTTCTTCTAACTCCTAAGCATCTCAATAGATTTCGGGTCAATCTAATTGGGTATAATCTGGGCAAGAGTTGAAATACTCGAAGTTTACACAACAAAATTGGGTGGTGCCAAAATCATCACGGATATTAAAGCAGATAGCATTTTTTTCCTTGTCCAAATTATTTCCGCTATTGATTCTAATGGTGAAATGATAACTAAGTAAATACTTAATAATTATGTAATTCCTTTCCTACAGCAAAACGTTTGGGAAAAATAACAAGCAAAATTAATCCATGGGCCTCCATCGCATGAAAAATTCAGTTTTTGTCCCTCTCCCAAACGTCAAGGCTTTAGACTTGTCCAAAATCGCATGAGCACCCAGCAAATATATCGATATCGGCTTTAAGTCTGAATATCGGCTCGTTTTGCCGATACCGGACCGATGTCGGGACGATATCCGATTAAAATCTTAATATACAGTCGACACTCGTTATCTCGACATCGGATAAGTCGAAATTTCGCTTAAGTCGAAGTGAAAGTCAAGTCCCATACTCAACATATGGATATCAAAATGAATTCCGTAACAAATACATCCAATGAAATTTAGTAGGAAAAGGAAAGAAATTGCTCGTCTCGAGCAATTTCTTTCCTTTTCCTACTATATTTCAATAATGGACACATATGATGTCCATCAAAAATGGTTAGAAAACGTTTTCATCGAAAATAATCAAAATCGGATGAGTCGAACTCCGGATTTGTCGATGTATTTTGACGGTCCCTCTGACTTCGACACAACGAGTGTTGACTGTAATACTTTTTCTCCGATAACAGGCCGACGCCAGGCCGATATCGTGCCGACCATGAATATCGGGCGAATAGCGTTTGGTGTTACTGAGCCGACATCGGGCCGACATTTCTGTAAGCATCGAGCCGATCTGAAATTTTGCTGATTATGAATGTGAACGAGATCTGAACTTCTGATAAATGTATGGAAAAGAGGAAATGATAGAAAGAGAGATACATTGTATATAGAAAATAAATAAATGGAGTTTTATGGGTCATTTTGACAGCGAGCTAACAAGAACGGAATTTGATATCAAAAGCTAAGAATACGACTTAAGTTTGCTTTCATCTTGGGGAAAGTTTTACGATCGAAGATCAAATTTTATCGCTGAATTATATACCATAAGATCATTTTTCATTGCAGAGTTATTTATCACAAGATCAAACTTTATGGGAAAAGGGTTAAAAAGATACTTATCTTCTACTTACGGGGCCTCTTTGAACCGTTTGTGGAATTCCTGAGATTCTAAGTGATATAGTTTTTTGAAAATATATGAATGAAACACGTATTACTTATCCTCGGTTGCGTTCAAAAATGCCGTAACTACAGCTTATTCAAGCTGTAGTTACGGCATTTTTTAACGTAACCGATGATAATTATGTTACCTATGTTATGATGATGGCCTTTGTACTTAATGGGTAATTATCATGGTACTAAGTACTAAAGAAACAGTACTCGGTCCATGAAGATTACAATGTACTAGAGGAAGGAGTCGCGGTTGCTTGTTTAATACACATTTTCTTGAATTTTTCTCTGTATGCATCATAAACAATTTTACACTAAAATGATGGCACAATAATAATTACAACCTTTTCGCTATATAATTCCAAGTTTTTAACTTTACCATCAAGCAAAGGATGATTTTTAACAGTGACTTGCTTATTTCTGAACAATTTATCATTCATTGTTGGCCAATATGTACCCAATGTTAGCCAATAAGTACCCAATGTTAACCAATAAGTACCCAATATGCTACGAGGGGCGTTCAATTAAAAGTGGTACTAATGGTCAACCATACCTCACGGCTCTATAGAACTAATGGTGCTTGCAGCTATTTGATGGGAAATTACTGTCTAAACTTGGTCAAAATTTGAGACAAATTCGTTGACTCCTTCAAAAGTTATTGAACTTTTAAGTTGGTTCAGTCACATACACTGGCTATTTCGCTGTGCTCAAAAAGGAAAACGAACTGAAGTGAAGATGTACGGGTCTACACTAAAGGTCGCATAGGATTTGAAATATCTGCATCACATGTATAAAATGAACTTTATAAGATTCGTGGACATTCGAACGTTGAATATATGTCAGTTTTTAGGAAGATAATAAAAATTAAAATTGATAAAACTGGCCTGAATGATGCCCCTCTCTCAGGTAACCCGGGTAGAGCTAGTTTCAAAGCGAATGACGCTGTACATAGATGCCGACATGACCGTTCAATGTGCAAGAAATAGCAGATAAAGTTGGTTTTTCATCGGGGACATGTTATACGATCTTGACGAAAGTGTTGAAACATAGAAAGCTTAATGCCCATTGAGTCCCCACTGCTGCCTAAAGGACAGAGAGCAACCCATGCAAAATATATTTTGAAAAATGCAATAAATGCTACAAATGTCTGCTTTCTTAGCTTTATACATATGATTGAACAATAATCTACTATTTATAGGACCAATGACGTGTCATTAGCCAGCAATGGTTGCGATAAGTTCAGGAAAGGTCCGTAATAGCCCCCAAAAATAAAAGCGCGGCAAAAGTTTTGTACGCGGTAATTTTCAAATGTAACGGGTGTATTGTTCAAATTACTGTTTCAAATAGTACCAGTATCGCCGGTCATTCATACAAGAAATGTATGTCGACGAAAGTAAAGAAATATCACGAAAAGAGCAGGTCTATGACCGGCTAAAGAGGCATATACCAAATCCATGACAACGGAGCTGTCCACAGGTGTCATCTTGTCCAAGACTTCCTGAAAGAGACACATGCTGCACAGCGTCTATATTCACCCTTATAGCCGGGCTTAAGCCCGTGTGGCTTTTTTGTGTTCTCTATGATGACGAAAAAAGCTTCTGGTCGTCGGTATGGGCCTTCATGTTCCATATGCGGTGAAATTTACCAGTGTCTGCGGGGTGTTCCAAAAGAGTCCCATTTATTGGCATATAAGTAATGGATCTCAAAACTTCAGAAGTGTGTGGGTGTCAAAGAGGATCACTTCGAAGGATTGAAGAAACTTAAATCTGAATTGCGACATAACTATGGCTTATAGAAACCCAGTTCCAAAATTAATTGAACGTCCCTCCTAACCAATAAGTATCCGATGTTAGCCAATAAGTACCCAATGTTAGCCAATAAGTTTTAGTACCGAATGTTAGCCAATTAGTAGCCAATGTCCGGTTACCCAATAAAAATCGTGATGTCTACTTTTATAGCGTAACATCTTAGATTGTCTAAGATTGAATTAAGATTTCGTCCAACTCATCCGCTACGGTAATAAGAAGTGATCTATTGTTTTTGTCGTCTGTATTGGCTTTTAATTTGGACAAGTCATGAA
The DNA here is from genome assembly GCA_963680895.1 of Fragum sueziense. Taxonomy (NCBI): domain Eukaryota; kingdom Metazoa; phylum Mollusca; class Bivalvia; order Cardiida; family Cardiidae; genus Fragum; species Fragum sueziense. Next base: position 26,650,735 of record OY804604.1, read on the forward strand.
CTCGTGTTGTTTGGGAAGGTCTTAATTTAATAATGCTAATTATTTGAGCCCAGATCTGTAGCAACAGAATTTGACATGGGTATCCCTCGTAACTTTCCGTTGCCACATATGAAGTCCGGAAATTGACGAGAGTGTCCCTCGTTAATTTCCTTTGTCACGGATGACAGCCGAAGATGCACGAAACGTTTTGTAGATAAAGATGGGTTGTAATCCTTAAGACCAACATGTTTCCACATCCGACTGTAGTTACAGTAAATGGCCGCGGCCATGGCGCAGTTTTGTGTCGAGCCCGGATAGCTCAGTCGGTTACGTCGAAGTCTGTCAATACAGGTGTCTCGATTTCGAACCCCCGGCTCGGCAAGTATCCAGTCTGACATTTGACAAAAGTCATTTGTCTCTCACCAATGGGTGTGAATCATCTATGTGAGAGAGTAGCTGGAGGCTCGGTTAGGGTGTTGTGGTAGTACTGGTATGAGAAACGACAGGATTCCATGGTTAGGTGCTCCAGCCGCCGCGATATGACCATAGCAGTTGAAAACGGCGTAAAACCCCAATAAACCATACTTACAGTAAATATGCAGTCGGATCAGGCCCATGTCGTTCTATTAAAGTTGCTGCATGTTGATATTTAGCTATAAGTGAACAAAATGGATCTTGATCAGACTGCGCGTATGCGCAGGCTGATCTGGATCCATATTGTTCTCGAATACCATTCTCCCCGCAGAGTGATCATTCGTTGATCTCACGAAATGAAAGTGCCTTTGTGAAAGATTGCTCGAATGCATTAACCATCCTGTCCCTTATTCGGGCTCTTTATATGTATATTGGGGAAAATTGCGAAAAGCATATTACACGGTGGGTAACCCACGTGACTTTTGAGAAGCGTTCACACCGAAAAAATCGTCCGCTTCAAGGTATGTTTTGTTTAATTACTCTCTATACTCTATTTATTTTGACGAGATAAAGTGCACGGAACGCGCCTTTGAGAAGGCTATTCCCGGCATTAACTCACTCTGCTCCATATCCCATAGTTTCGTCAAACATTCAAGCGAAAAAAAAAATCGGTGCATGTGAACGCTTCCCACTTTCGTTTTGCACTTAGAAATATTTTGGCTCGAATGTTTGAAGAAACCACTGGATTTGCAGCAGAGTGAGTTAGAGCCGGGAATAGCCCTCTCAAATGCACGCTCCGAGCGCTTTATCTCATCAAAATCAATAGAGTATAAGCTGAGAAATTAAACAAAATATACCTTGAAGCGGACGATTTTTTCGTGTGGACGCTTTCCAAAAAGTCACGTGGGTTACCCACCGTGTATTACATTTCACAAAATCCCTTCTTTTTCGTGCCTCGAATCTCAAACCACAGCCAAATAAGGAAACATGCTCTAAAGTAATTATATCTATAATTACATTCAAGACCAAATTACTGCGGAAATACTTCATAACACCAAGTGAAAGTGCCATGAATTGAAGGAGGAGTTTTTTACCACTTAGTTTTTACTAAATGTATGAATGAGATACGAATGCTACTGCAAAGTATCTTCAATTTATAGCATAAAAATCCTTTAGGGAGGATTGGCTTTTTGTGGGTTTTACGCCACTGGAGCACGTAACCATGGATTCCTGTTGTTTTCCGTACCAGTACTACCACAACACTCTAACCGAGTCTTCAGCTGCTACCCCACATAGATTAACGATGTCAAAGCATTGATGGGTGACATTTTGTCAGAAAGGGTATTTGCCGGGGCCGAGTATCGGACCCGGGACCTCTCGAGTAAGAGGCAGATGCGCTACCCACTGCGCTATGGCCGCGTCTCTTTTAGGGAGGAGGAGAAATGCTGATTATCAGAATTGTCTCCTGTTCCCTCAGGAATATCTACTTTCAGTCAGTAGAGTCTTCAAAACTAGAAGGTATATGGCCCATCATTGAAAACACCACTTTCTAGCCATGCCACATGCATCAAATTACACACACTTGTAAATATACTTCAAATAAGTGGATTCACCGTGCCGGGTTTCAAGATTATGCTTCAAGAAGAAAATTATTTACAAATATTTTTTACTCTATATTCATATGCAAGGGAGGTAATTTTGAACATTTTTGTCAAATATTTCTACATGTATACATGCATTAATTCAAAAATCTGAACTGTTCAAAATGCTTAATGTTTGTATTTGGAATAGAAATATAAGACAGATTAGGAATTACTGGCACTTTTCAAATTTCACCTCGGGCCCTTTGGTGCTAACGATGGGTTGTATACGTTAAGGGATACAGATAACGTTTCACGACACCAGCTATATAGACCCTATCGCTAATAACGATTTGAACGTACGCCCCCAATTAGGCGTTTCCTTATTTAAATAGCCCTTGATTACACGACGTGAAACTAAATTGGCACGTAGATGTACATCTAAAAAGCGGTCCTTGTGGCCGCCCTTAGACCAAAAACGTTGACGCCTTTTTAAAGTCCAAAAAGAAACATGCTTTAGAATATTTTGTTGAAAACGAAGAAATAGCTTGTGACAAGCAATTTCCTCGTTTTCCAAAAAAAAAAATTCTACTCATTGAGACCAAAAATGTACAATAAAATCACTTGAAATTGTCGTCTGCCACGGTACGGAAACTACAGAGACAGAGCCATTGGCTCTGCCGCTTAAATCCTCTGGGGGCTTCCGGCAATGTGTGGCTCTGTCTCTGGGGTCGTGATTTTTTGACAAAAACAGGTGTGTGTTCAACTTTGTTGTTCATTTATTTTCTTCTGGTGCTTAAAATCGAAAAACCGGGAATGTCATGCTCCCCTAAGACCATTTATCTGCCTGTTCTAATTCTGTGGGATTCAAAGTCGGCAGGGTTTTCACAGGATCATTGTCGTCGTGGGTCGACCCTATGTGATTTTTTCTTGTTTACATCATGTATTCATGTACATTTCAACGGTAAATAGCCAATTGCTGCAGCCAAAACATGTGATATACTAATCGAGGGATAATCTCGATCAGACATTGCTTTCCCATGTAACAAAACCTTAGAAATGATTGGCAAACGTAAAGTTTGAGCAATTTTTATCGGTGGCTCTGTCTCTGGCGGCTGGCTCTGTCTCTGGCGGCTGGCTCCGCTTTGAACTGTCGGTTAATTTTAGTCTGTTTACAAAATACTTGTCCAAAGCATATCTCTGAAAGTATCGAAGCTATGATCATGAAATTTCATGGGTGGATATATCTCAATAAAGACAAGTTCTGTATCAAAGGAGCATAAATATTCCTTACTTATTTTGTGAGTCACTGTCCTTTGTTTTCGACAAAAACACTTATCCGGACAAATGTAATGGCGGGGCATTATATCACATTAGGTGATACATAGAATTCTTATTTAGGACTGCTCCAATTCAAAATGATGTCCAGACACGCAAGGATGCAGATGGGCGCCCCCCCCCCCCTCTCATGAGAGAGACATGTATGTATCTGCGCATAGCTCCGAAGTATCAAATATGTAATAGTTATCATCGAAATCTGTGAGAAAAAAATATGAAAATGCTGGTTATGAGCAATTTTCTTTTCTCGCAATGCACCAGAAAAATGTCTTGCTTGGAAGGATTAAATGGAAAGATGTCGGATATATTGGTACAAATAAAAAAAAAAAAAAAAAAAAAAAGAAAAAAAACAAGGGCCAGTTTCATTTTTAAGACGTATTTTTTGTCTTTGTCTACCGATGACTTAC